>JARHVA010005091.1:440000-617500 GCA_037957365.1 Torreya grandis
GATGAACATGAAGAAGGTGAGTTGCAAGGATAATTACTCATTGATCTTGTTAATCTACAAGGTAGTTCTTCAGAAAATTAGTAGCCATAATGATGTCCTAAATGGATAGATTCCAAAATCAAGGACTCACACCTGAGCTCTCCTCTAGACACATTATCAGGAGTTAGAAAAAAAAGATAGGTGAGAGATGAAGTCAATCTTGACTCATGAGTTTAGTGGTTGACAGCATGAAACTAGAACTAGATCAAAGGGCCTTAAGTCAACCCCAATGGAATAAATCTATGGATGCAAAATATGTCTCCTCATCAAGAATGGGATGTGGGAGCTTATTGATCTACCTATTAGGAATAAATCCATTGGATACAAATAGATATTCAAAATAAGGTACAAGGTAGATGGATCCATCAATGAACATAAATCATGAATTGTTGTAAAGGGTTATGCTCAGCAAGAGGTCATTGATTATGAGGAGACCTTGGCACCCACTGTGAAGATCAAAACCATCAGAATTGTTTATGCACTGGCAACATAGTATGGATGAAAACTTTAGTAGATGGATGTTAAGAGTGCTTCCCTAATTGGTGATCTGAAATAAGAATTATAACCCAATCAGAAGGTTTCATCGATGACAAATATCTACATAAGGTACATCATCTAATTAATTCTCTTTATCTACTTAAACAAGCACCTCGAGCATGGTACATAAAAATAGATGGTCACCTATTACAGCATGGTTTCATTTATATCCCCTATGATTCCAATTTGTATATCAAGAAGGTTAGTATAGATATTATCATTCTTTTCTTGTATGTGGATGATCTTGTTGATGTAGTAAAGAACAACTTGAATAAATCCTTTGATATGACTGATTTGGGGCTACTACATTACTGTCTTGGCTTGGAGATATGGTAAAAATAAAATCACATCTTTATCACCTAGATGAAATATGCTAAGAAACTCATGGAAAATACATAATTTCAGGTTGTAAACCTCTTTCAACACCAGTGGAAAAAGGTTTACAACTCTCTCATTTCTAGGATTCCCCTCAAGTGGATGCAACTCTCTACAGATAGCTCATTGGGAGTCTCATCTACTTGACCTACACCATGCTAGATATATGTTTTTCTATGATCTATCTTTCCAAATTTATGTAGGAGTTGAAGAAATGTCACTCGGTTACATCAAAACATGTTTTGAGATATGTTCAAGGCACACTTGAGTATGGTCTAGAATACAAGAAGAATAGTCAGTTCTTCTTACAGGGGTACACCAATTTAGACTATGTTGGATCTATTGATGATATAAAATCTACTTTAGGATACATTTTTCATCTTGAATTTGGACCCATTTCATAGATCAACAAAAAGTAGTTAGTAGTTTCTCTCTTATCCATGAAAGTAGAGTATCATGCCACATGAGGATCTATGTGTGAGGTAATATGGATATGTCACATTTTGTCTGATATGAAGATTCTTGAAGATCAGCCACCAATTCTATTCTATAACAATAAAGGTGTGTTGAAGCTTGTGAAGAGTCTAGTTTTTCATGAATGAACCAAACACATTGAGGTTTAGTGTCATTACATTAGAGAACAAGTTTTGAACCACCATATTTAGCTGTAGTACTACTGGACAGATTCACAGATATTAGATATTCTCACCAAGTCTCTTGGCAAGGTGAAATTTGATCTATTCTAGAGGTATATTTGTAAAAAAATGTAATAAAGGGGGAATGTTGGCATCATTAATATTTTTATTAAATTGTTTAGCTTTAGCTTAGTTAGGCATTGTATCAGTTACATCAGGTGCTTAGGTGTCATTTAGTTAATAGTTTTATAAATGGTATTACCTTGTATATATTTCCACTTGTGTTATCATTTGAATATCAATAAAAGCTTCATTATTTCATAATATTTAATCTATGTATGTATGTATGTATTTAAAAAAACACACACATTGTGTGTGTGTGTGTGTGTGTGTGTGTGTGTGTGTGTGTGTGTGTGTGTGTGTGTGTGTGTGTGTGTGTGTGTGAATTTAATGTATAATTGGTTGAACCAATAATATTTTGAAGTTTGGTAGGGGGTTTACTTTTATTTTGGAATGAAATGAAGATAAGTGAAAATAAAAGCTTTTAGTGATCTATTGAGAGACTTGATGTTACCCATTCCATTATATTTTTATTTCTGTGGTAGGATATTGATCAATCAAAATATAATATTGAAAGTCAAAAAAGAAGAAATGAAATACTAAAATTAAAAAAACAATGGCAAATAAAATATGTGCATGCAAAATCAATTGGCAAGCTAATATAACTATGCAACATTTAGGGATGTGTGAGGTAAAAAAATTAAAAAATGTCACAAAGGATCAATACCTATTTTATATGTTCATAACATAATATATTATTTAACATTTATTTGAGTGTCTTAGTTTTTTTGGTGTTTTTTCCATATTACGATGGAGAATCATTAGTAGTGGTAACCTTTAAATTTGGGGATTCATAATACAATTTAGGTGTTACATAAAAATTAATTCATTTAAAAGTTTAATAAATTTTTAATCTATATTTTGTGTTTCATATTTTGGAATAGAGAAGGTCACAATTTGAAACAAGAATTTTGAAATGTATTTTAAAAAATTATTGTCTAATAGTTTAAAATCATATAATTTTATTACATATTGGTGTAAATAAAAATTCAAATAATGACATGTCATGACCTACTTACTTATTGTTAGGTAAAATTTGATAAATTAGTATATAATACTATGGAAACTATTATAAAGGGCAAAGTAAACTATCAAAAATTATGTATTCAAAACCCATTTCAACTATTAGATTTCTTTCATAGATTTGCTTCTTTCTCATAGTTCCACCACATTATAAGAGTCTTGTCAACTATAAAAAATTATGTATTCAAAACCCTTTTCAACTATTATATTTCTTTCATATATTGTCTTCTTTCTCATAGTTCCACCAAATTATATGAGTCACCCTATGGAAATATTATAAGAGGGGGGGATAGGGGAACCATTCCTTGACATTTAAAAATTGAGGAGTGAGCCTCACCAACAACTTCTCATCCTTGCCATCTCGATGCAAACCTTGATAAATCATTATCAACCTTGAGAACCACTTGATATTTTTTATTCATTCAATCATATCAAAATTATGAAATAATGTATTATTTCAAGGTAGAGAAAGGCTATATATCCACCAATTTGGTGTCAATATTGGGGAGAGAGAAATCAATGGCTTACATAGAATAGAGGGAAATGTCCTCTATCAAGTTTAAATCTATATATGGGGAAACGAACATATAATATTGTATATGATATAATTATCCATTCATCAATATTTTAAGAAAAATGTTTTCTCTTATCCCCTCTATATAGATAGGGATAGGGAGATAAGGGTCATTTCTATATAAAAGTACATGGGAGACTAGTACTATATATAGGGCCATGCTATCTAACTATATGGTTGTAGTTATATATGTAGATCCGTACAGAGGTAGATAACCTAGTGGTATTTATAAATAAATGTAACACACCTTGAGTGTTTATCAAAATATAAGTCAATAGGTATGTTTTTCAATGATCATTGTTATTAGTCCATATCAAGGTAACATGATATAGCTTTCACTCAAAGTAATTAATTATTTGGCTGTATCAAATTTAAATTATTATTAAAAAAAATATATATTTGTCATCAAAAAATTTAGTATAAATCGAGGAGTGATCCTCACCAACCACTTCTCATTCCTATCATCTTGATGCAGACCTTGCCAACTCATTATCAGCCTTAAAAACCACTTTTTATTTTAACTTCATTAAATCAAATTAAAATTATGCAATATTATATTATTCCATTTTAGCGCAAGGCTATATATCCATCAATTGGGTTCCAATAGATCGGAAAGAAAAATCAATGACTTTCTTAGAATAAAGGGAAACGCCATTATCTAGTTCTTTTCTATATATGGGAAAAAGAGACATATATATTATATTATATGAGGTAATCCTCCATTCATACACATTTCAAGAAAAGATATTTATTATATCCCCCTCCATAAAAATAAAGAGATAAGGGTCATTTCTATATAGAAGTATAGGGGAGGCCAGTATTATATATAAGTCTACCCTATCAAACTATATGCAAGACTGTCTAGTGGTATTTATGAATAAATGTAATACACATTATGTGTTTATCAAAAAATACATCAATAGGTATGTTTTTAATGGACTATTATCATTAATCCATGCCAAGGTGGGGTACTATATATTTCACTCAAAGCAATTAATTATTTAGTTGTATCCAATCGAAAGGCTTGAATTAAATAATTATTCAAACAACTCTAATATTCGGCATATAAAATTTTAGAACATTCCTTAAGATGTTTTTATCAAATATTCTATATATTTGTTAATCATTGCATCAAATTTTTATAAACTTTTATCTTTTTTACATCAAATATTTTTAGAATGGAATGTGATGCTAACTTTTTCCTTTGTGATCCTTTCCTTCCTTTTGGGATGGATGATTCTTTGTTAATTTATCTTGAATTCAAATTGGCTTATCACATTAATTTTAGGATGCTTTCCCATTTCTTTTATTCTAGTATGGGCTTGCTCTTTTTGATGTCAATCTAGTGGACTAATCTTATATCAGAGATGTCATTTTCTATCCTTATTGTCATTCATTTTTCATTCCTTTCCTAGCTCCTTTGCATTTTATTCACAACTGGTGGACTATAATATTTTATTTCACCATGAATTTTATTTCATTTTTTCATCTTACATTCAGTTTCCATCCTTTTTCAAATTTTTATTTTCACATATGTTTTAATTACTTATACATTATTTTCCCTATCAATACAATATTTGGTCTTATTTTAAACTTTCTCATCAAATTAAACCCTCATTGCTTCAAAAATATTAGACCTAGTAATTTTTTCAAGCTGATCAATATCAACATGTGTAAAATTGCAACATCAAATTTTAAAGTGGAGAGCAAACATTGTAATAAGAGAAGCTTTAAATACTATAATATAATTTCATCTGATTAATAAAATAACCATTTCAATGAAATGAATTTATGAAATGATTTTCCAAGTTATAATTGAGCTCTCCAGATGCACCGTAGAGCCAAACTTATGGAGGGTAATTTAGACACCTAGAATGATGAGATTTACTCTACTAAGTACTTTGAATGTCATCATGACTCCATAAATATGGAATCACCTATAATCCAAGCCAAGTTAAATATGCATATTATCTATATTATCATGATATTTTTATATATTATCTTCCATTAAGGAGATATATTCTTCTATCATAATAGTTATCACCCTCAACATGATTCAACCAATTTGACTTACATCCAAATCACCCATGATCTCAATAATCTTCCAAACATGGCTATCAATGAGAAAACCAAAATGAAAGATTGTAATATATATAATTATTATAATAAGAAGAATTATATTTTCAACCATGTGGAGAAATCAAGGTTCTGTCAAGAACATAGTGGGATTTTAGAGAGCCTTTAAAATTCATGGTTAATATCTTATTTAACTTTAGGACTATGTTTCTCAATGGCATCAAGAAAATTAATAGTGGAATGTATAAAAATAGACACATTTACTAAATACATGACAATATTCTCTCTAGTAACTATAAATTAAAGTGGAGTTAATAACAAGAAGTGTGAGACAATCACAAGGAGTCTCATGATTATGTTTATAAGATTATACATGCCTCTTTCTCTCAACATAATATTATTGAAGCAATTAATTACTACTTTTTCATATATATAAGGATGGAGAAGGTATAATATAGGAGTTAAAAATCCACACTTAGAACTTGGCTAGATTGGACTTAACACTAGTGATTTGGATACCATATATAACAATGTCATAACAATGGTCAAGGATAAAATAATCACTAAAAAGACATTTTCAATATTGGTTATTCAAAAATAATTAACCTCCATATCCTTCTCTCAATTGTTATTTTTTTTCCTTCTTAATCTCAAGTTCACCCCAAAGCATTGATAAATCTTATATATATATATATATATATATATATATATATATATATATATATATATATCTTAAAGTGTATATATACTATGATATATGTATGTATAGCTTTGCACCTTATGTAGCATAATTTACATAGTTAAATCAATTCTTAACTATACAAAAATCAACATTAAATAGATTAAAAATATTTAAAGGCATGGTGTCTTTGCTTAGGGACATGTAATGGTAATTGGCGGTTATCATAAGTTATATGACCTTTATAGATTTATATTTCATTTTGCTTAGGGACATGTAATGGTCATTAGCAGTTATCATAAGTTATATGACCTTTATAGATATATATATCATTTTGATTGGGTAACATACAAGTGATATATATATATATATATATATATATATATATATATATATATATATATATATCTTAAAGTGTATATATACTATGATATATGTATGTATAGCTTTGCACCTTATGTAACATAATTTACATAGTTAAATAAATTCTTAACTATACAAAAATCAACATTAAATAGATTAAAAATATTTAAAGGCATGGTGTCTTTGCTTAGGGACATGTAATGGTCATTAGCGGTTATCATAAGTTATATGACCTTTATAGATTTATATTTCATTTTGATTGGGTGACATACAAGTGATATATATATATATATATATATATATATATATATATATATATATATATATATATATATATATATATATCTTAAAGTGTATATATACTATGATATATGTATGTATAGCTTTGCACCTTATGTAACATAATTTACATAGTTAAATAAATTCTTAACTATACAAAAATCAACATTAAATAGATTAAAAATATTTAAAGGAATGGTGTCTTTGCTTAGGGACATGTAATGGTCATTAGCGGTTATCATAAGTTATATGACCTTTATAGATTTATACTTAATTTAGATTGGGTAACATACAAGTGAAATTTAGGAGATATCCTTCCAAACTAAGGTTGAATAATCTTAATTACGTAATTTGAAATCTATATTAAAGAATCAAACCCTTGCTTGAGGACCATAAGCTAGCCTTTAATTGTCACTGGTATATTTTTCCCATAAAGATTTTTCATTCATGCAATGTCTAAAGGACTATTAGAGGAATTGAAAATGGCTTGGAAGCTTTATAACTTAACGAACCACACTTTTATCCTAGGAGTAAAATAAAATTAAACTATTTTAATTAAGAAAATAAACTTTTGTAAAGCTTGGAGACATATTTAATGGTGATAATCCATGATTTGGATTGGAAAGAGAAAACTATTTATATAAGGATACTCAATTCTAGGCACATCCATAATGTTTTATCATTGATCAAAGAGTTACATAACATATATCATTTACATCATGTAAGAAAATAAGGATAGTTGAATGTGCATTTATTTTCATCTCCACATAGGAAGAAGAGGTTGAATTCCTCACTCTAATTAACCATTCACACTACACAAGAGTTACACGGGATATAATTTCAGCATGCATAATATATAACTATAACTCCCTTGAGTCTACTCTACCCAATTACTTCTTCCACTCTCTTTTTAAAAAAATTGTGGAAAATTGGGTCAAGAATATAAAATTAATCAAGTTAGATAATTATGATCCTAAATTTATGGAAAACACTGCATATGATTATATGAAATTAGATATCACACTTGCATAATAAAAAAACATAATAAAAAATAAGGTACATTATAGATTTTAAACATCAAAACATATTAGACAATAACAACATAGGGGCTTATTCGGTACCTGAATTTGCCAAGCACATATTTGACAATGGGCTAATATGCAATAAATCTATGTAGTGATAGTCAAGTTTTCAAAAATTACACATAACTTCATCATCATTTGTATACCACTATTGCATCTGATAATCTCAACATTATACTAAAATAAAATTGTTTCATACCTTTTTATTATTTGTAGCCACTAAGATATATTTGATTCACTATTTGAGTCTATTACATGTTAAATATCCCATTTAAAAATGATTTGACTTGTTGAGCTTGAGTTATTTATCTTAGTGCACTAAAAATATAAAACATGTAACAATTAATTGATGATCAACATAGATTTCCATATGTTATTTGTTTCCCTTTAAGGACATATTTGACCTTAATTGAACTAGCTATCAAATGAGAATTTTTAATCACAATTCAAAGATTTTAATGTGAGGGTTTTTTAAAATAAAAGATAAAATAATTCATGTTAAATATCATTACACACTATTTTATTAAATAAAATAATTATTATATGAAATTTATTTAGGAATATCCAAGGTTTATGGGTAATATTATATTGCCCATTTTTTTTTAATAAGTGGCAATAGATCACATTTTAATTACTAATATTCCACATTTATCACATTTTGGGATCAATGAGTTCACAATGATCATATATTACTTGGGTAATAATTTATTTGTGTTGGTGTCACAATGATTGCATTTTGAGTTCACACAATCACATTTTCTATTTGTAACCTAAGTTACAATGTATTTGTGGACATTTCAATATTTAAAATTCATAATAGTCAAATCATTACCTAATTATTTAATTAAAATGGTAGGTGAGTATTTTTTAAGTTACTAAGGGTATTAACAATTAGAATTAATTATTTATCATAAGTGTAATGGTGGCCAGAGTCTCCATGTTCCTTAAAGACACATCATACACATATATACATATCCTAATGGGCACACATATTCTAATCTATAATACATATTTATAGACAAAATTAAATTATTTTATTATGATTAAGTCTTATGAAAACTTGAAATGCAAAAATGGATGCCAAATTTAAGACATTATGAATGGGACATCTCAAACATATATGAGGCAACATCACATGGTGCTTGGTTTACATGATCATGGTTTGAAAAGTGTTGAAAAATTTCAAAATTAAATCCATGACATAGGAATTTATTTACTACCATAGAGTATGTATATCATCATATGAGTATGGGAGCCAAACTTGTGACAAGTGTCATAATTTCAGCCTATTCACACGTCACTAGTCAATGGTAGGGCTAATTTGGTATATACATTGAAAATTATAAATAAAATTGGATGTTTCCATGGCTCCATGGGGAATATAAAATATCAAGGGATTAGATCTTGTTAAGCTAATGAAAAATTATCGTTCCGTGTGTAATTGTGAAAGTCATGATCATTGTTAAAAGATTACTCATAATCAAAGAGAAACATATGGGATCTTTACATGGTCATAAATATCACATGAGACACAAAATTTATAATATAAGATATCATTGGATATTTATTAAAGAGAGATATAATTTAGTCATGATCATGGGATATAAAAATCATGCACATATTTATTTTTCATTAAAAATTACAATAAGTTGGATAAATCACATAAATATAGAAAAGAAGGGAAAACACATGGCTATGGGATCTCATGTAACCATTAAAGGTGAATTTTTAGACATGATATAATGAGAGTAGGGATCAATAAAGAGAGAGGTTTTGGGTTAGTTTTGTAAGGATTGAGAAATCAATAGTTAGATCATAAATTTAAGGATCATGGAATCGATAAAGTTGAGAAAAAGAGTGATTGTAGGTAAGAAGTAAAGATTTGAGATTGAAAGTGTGATAATAGATAAAGTCTAAAATTCCTCTATTGTGAACATAATATTATCTTTGAAATAATTAATTAATAGGTTTTGTTTATGTATTGTGTTGGTTTCTTTTTATGATGAGAGCTTATGAAATCACTATTATGGATTGAAATAACTATTAATTTGGTCCCCTATATCTCCCACTTGTACCAATGAATATCTATGGTGGGAATATGTGCATGTTTAGATACAAATAAAAGTAAAGATATAAATTAAGTCATAGGATAAAGTGGAAAAAAATTGAAGCTAAATGTTTACCTACAAATTATCAGATCAGTTTGTTTAGAATGCCACAAAATCTGAAATAAATTGAGATGAGTATCAAATAATATATAGAGGATTTTTATAGGATCATTATAAGAGTTAGACATGTAGAAAATGACCAATATAAATTATCCAATATATGTTAATGGATTGCATATTAATGTTCAAAATATGTTTTATTATCTTAACCTAAGAACTATGGAATGAGCCTATCAATGTGCATTAAGGCTATAATAATTTTTTTTTATAGGAGTAAAATGTGAACTATACTTGTAGAAGATTGTCCTCAAAATTAAGGGGAGAAACCAATAATGTAAGAGGACATCAATAATATGCTAAAGAAATAATAAACTCTCAAAATCATAATTTCAATTCTAGAGGAAGAGACTATTCTCCCAAAGGAAGATGTTATTTTGAAGAGAAAGAGGAAAATTATTTACAATTAAATGGTTTAAGTTCACTAAGTATCTTAGACATAAATATCTTGAGTATCTAAAAAATCCTAAAAATAATGTTATAAAAACTAAAGGGACATCACATATTGCTCATGGTGATTAATAAAATTTTGGATCCCTAGTATGCACAGAAGAATAAAAGAGTGGAGATATTTTTATGATGAAGAGACTTATGTTGAATCTAATAAAGGAGATGAATGATCCATTATAGAAGAAAAGTTTATTCTAGACTATTAATAATTTTGGGGGTAAGTGATTTTAAGGTAGTCATTAGTAATGGAAACATAAATTAATTTTTTGACTAAAAAAATGGTAGACAAACCTAGGTTAAAAAGGTTACTACACCCTAATCCATACAAATTTCATGGTATCTTAAAGGCCATCAAGCTTTATTAAATGAAAAATGAAATGTAAATTTTAAAATTAGTCTATTTAAATATAAGTTTATATGTGATATTATACCCATGGATATGTGTCATGTTTTTTTGGGAAGGCCATGGTAGTATGATAGATTAGATATGCATTATGGAATAATAAACACATAGACACCCATGAAGGTTGGAAGTAATTTCACATTAATTTCGTTAAAGGAGAAAGGAAAATAAGTGGAAAAAATTTCAAAGATGCTGATGATTTTAGGAAAGATAAATTTGAAAATAGTAAATGAAGAGGAGATAAGTTTTGATTTCATTAAAAACTCCATATTAATTATGACAAACACTAAGGTAAGGGATCTTTACATTAAACTTTAGAATTTATTAGATGAGTATGCTAACATTGTGAGAAATGATTTTCCTAATGGATTACTACCCATGCACAGAATCAACCATAATATGGATCCAGTGAAAGGATCAAACTTACCTAATAAGGAAGATTATAGAATAATACTAATGGAGAATTAAAAAATAAAGAGATGGGTGAAATATTTATGAATAAAGGCTTGATCAAAGATAGTGTTGGCACCAAATAAAGGATGAGAATGGAAAATGTGTAAAAATTTAGGGTAATAAATAATACCACCATTAAGATAGATTTATATTACAAATGATGAATTGTTTAATCAAATCCAAATACTTCAATAATATAAATTTAAATAGTGGGTAACATCAAAACATGATAAGAGAAATTGTCAAGTGGAAAAATATATTTAAAATAAATAATGGGTATGTGAGTGTTAGTTATGCCATTTAGATTGAAAAATGCTCTAGGTACTTATATGAGGCTCATGGATGAGGTTTTGAATCCATTCATTTGTAAATTTATGCTTGTTTATTTATATGGCATTTTTATTTTCATCATTATAAAGATGAACATTTAAATCCCTTGAGATTGGTCTTGGATAAGTTGAAAAATAGAAATTTTTAATCAATTTGAAGAAATGTAGCTTCATGAAAGAGGATATAACATATTTGGGATTTGATGTATCAAAATATGGGTTACAAATGGACCCTAAATCTGTGAAATAAATTATGGAGTGGCCCTTTGTAAAGAGTATGTTTGAGGCCAAAATTTTTCATAGATTGAAATAGTTATACTTATTTTTATTATAAACATTAGCATTATATGTGTTCGTATAAAAAATAATATTAAGGGAGATAAGTAGAAATATTTTTGGATAGTGATAGCATAAAATAGTTTTTAGATTTTGAAGAAGAATATAACAAAAGAGCCGACATTGGCATTGCTTGATTTTTGGGAAGTGTTCCAAGTAGATTATTATGCAAGTGGAACAACCATTGGTGTGATACTAAATAAATAAGGTTAACAATTTGAATACTATAGCGAGAAGCTAAACGAGGAAAATCCAAAATATTATATTTATGATCAAAAGTTTTGTGCAATAGTTCAATCTCTTAAGAAGTGGTATAATTATTTGTTGTAAAGGAATTTATTTTATATATAGATGACAAATATTTGTAGTTTTTAAACATCCAAGGAAAATTAAATTAGATTAATATAAAAATGGTATAATTTATCTAGAGTTATTCATTTATTTTTAAACATAAAAGTGGGAAATATAATAAAATTGTAGATACCTTAAGTAGGAAAGTTGTTGTCATGAATGAAATGAGCATTGGAGTTTTCAAATTTGAATCAATGAAATAATTATATGAAGATAATGTGGAATTTTTAGATGCTTAGTAAGTGTGAAATAATCCCAAAAAAATAGATAAAACACCATGGTTGGAATATATGAATTAGTATGGATTGATTTTTAAAGGGAATAGGTTATGCATACCTCAAGAATATATGAGGGAAAACCTATTTAAGTAAAATCATACTAAAGTTTTAAATGGTCACTTTGGGAATTAAATTTTGTTGAAAAACTAAGGAGACAATATTATTTCCCACATTTGAATGTATATGTGAAGACATATGTGCAAAGATGCATAATTCAAAAAAATAAAATAAAAGGAAAGATATTAAATACAAGTTTATATAAGTTATTACATGTTTTGAACATACTATGGGATGTGTTAAGTATAGATTTTGTTCTTGGAATATTGAGAAATTGGAATGGTAATGACTCTATTTTTGTTGTTATTAATTTATTTTTAAAAATGATACATTTTATAACTTGTAAATATGCTAGTGATGACACAAATATTCTTAACATGTTTTCAATGAGTTTGTAATATTGTGAGGACTGCCAACGAGTATTGTGTCAGATAGATTCACTATGTTTGTTGGGAATTCTCATAGAAAAATATGGTATAAATTGAATTTAAACTTATCTTATCAACTTTAAATGGATGGGTAAACACAAGTGGTGAATTGGAGTATTGGTAATTTTATAAGATGCTTAGTTAGAGGCAAGCTCAAACAATGGGATTTCATATTAGAAAAAGATAAATTCACTTAAAATAATTTAGTAAATAAGAGTATAACTATGCATCCTTTCCAAGTTATATATATGGTAGTAGTCCCATGGGTGTCTTTTATTTAATAATTATAGTTGAGATGAGTAAAAAAAGTGTCGAAGGTGAAGATTATACACAAATGATGCATCATAGAAATTTGGAGGTGAAAAAGATAATATAGGAGAGTGGTAAAAAATATAAAGAATGTGTTGATTATAAAAAAAATAAAACACAAATTTAAAGTTAGAGACTTATTTTTATCCCATATGCATAACTAGAGATTTATGAAAGGCTAATATAAGAAGCTAAAGAGGAAGAAAATTGGACCTTTGAAATTTCTCAAGGATTCTTTAGCTAATGCATAATAAATTAAATTTCTAGATGGATTAGATATCTATCCAACTCTTAATGTGTAAAATTTATATCCATATGTTGAATAACATAAAGAGGAGAAAGATTTAGCTATGTATTTTATAGGTGCCTATTGGTAAGAGAAACTACCAGCCAAGAATAAGGAAAAATAGAAAACATTATGGATAGAAAAATTGGTAAGAAGAAAGAGGTAACAAATACTATGAGTACTTGGTAAAGTATAAAAGTAGAGAAAAGGAAGATTCAACTTGGATGAGTGCATATGAGATTTTAAAATAAGTAAAACCAATTGAAAATTTTGCATATGATAAATTATAATTACCCTAATGTCTGATGTAAGGGCATCCATAGTGTATGGGAAATCTTGCATCAGTGTATTATTTAAATAAGTATCTTTGTGTAGAACTTTAGTTTATTAGAGTCAACATTAGTCACATTTTGGGATAAATGAGCTCACAAGGATCATATATTCCTTGGTCATAACTGATTTATATTGGTAGTCACAATGGCCAAATATGGGTTCTGTATACACCCTAAATTTGTTAAGAAGCCACATGTGTCATGTCTTTTCACAATTTTCTTCATTAGAGACTCTGACTAGAGAATATAACTCTTGTTTGCACTAGCCATATATTTATTTTTCTTGTCTTGGTTTTGTTTCTTACCTTTATCACCTTTTCATTATCTTAGTTAACTGATCTTTACCCCCAGAGACACCCAGACTTGGCTTGTGTTAGTCCTTACCTATTTTATTGAGTACTAAACAATAGGATTTTGGTGAACTACAATTCCCAATGCTCTTGTCCTACTTGGTGCTATTGTCTAATTGTTAATTTTTCTTGCCTAATGGATCTCAAGCCCTTATTAGGCCCTCCTTTAAGTTTTATTTAGATTTGTAATGTTAGATAGAATGAATAAATCTCTCATATTCAAAATAAAGAGTCTCCTATATAAATGAATTCACAAGGTATTTCATATCTAGTACTTATTACTTTGGCACACTAAATAAAAAATCAGTCAATAGTATAGCTCAAAATTCTACATCACACATAGATTTGCATGTTTGATCAAGGAAGGGCCTAGATGAAAGTTCAATCTTACATCTACCATGCACATTAATTATACACATTCCCTAAGGGAGAACTACATTTGATCTGAGACCCTAGTTTGAGGGTTAATGTAGGAAGAGATCAAGATAGTAAGGGTTCTATATTATGTGATCATACTTCCTCTAACCCAATTTTTTCACCATTTGGATTTTGATATGTTTGTTGTTTCATGTGTGTAGATAGACCTAGGGTTTGAAGACAAAATTAGCTTTCCAATGAGTTTTATGAACAACTAATGTTTGATTTTTCATAGGTACACTCACACAAGAACAACGTAATTACCCAAAAAGTTTTAGGTCTCTATGATCAGTCTGGATAAGAGTGGTAGGAACGGACAACAACTTCAGACACCAAAGGCTCCACTTTTTTGTGCTTTTATCCTTTCAACAAACAAAATCTATATTTAGGTTTAAGACACCTTCCTAGTCCTGTATATCTATTTTAACATTTGTATTATCTGTCTTAGTCCATGTTCTAGCTAGGTTATATTTCTTCTTATTTATTGCTATTCTTAGAAAGGTAAAAAAGATAATCAATAATACAAATTAGGACTGTAATAATTACTATATTTTGTATTGATTTACTAAACTAGACCCTTAAATAAAATAGGAATAAAAATCTTTACTTCAAACAAATATCAAACCCTAGGTACCCCTAGAGTTTTCCTTCACATTTTTCTATAAAAATTCAATTTCAAAACTCTGATTTTTGTATATTTGTTTTATTCAAATTTATTTTAGAATAAAAATTATTTAAATAATTTCAAAATTCTAAAACTCCATCCCAAAACCCTAGATTTCCAAACTAGGTCCTCAAACCCCAAGCCTTCCTCCCTTACAATTTTTAGATAAAACTTTTGGAATTTTTGTAAATTATTTAGAGCGTTGAAAATATTTTAAAAATATCTATGTTAGTAGTCATTATTGTATTTATTTTATTAATACTAATTTTACATACTCTTTTTGGTGAAAGCATTAAAATGGACACTAAGGTACTTCTTCCCTTTCATCCTATAGATAAATTGCTATTTTTTTCTTATAATTATTACAATGAATGGATAAATTTGCAAAATTGCATATTAGCCAAAAATGAGGAAAATGATTTCATTTATAATGAATACAATTAATATTATTGTAATGAGGAATATGATGATACATATGAAAGTGATAGTTAAGAAAAAGTAGATGCATCTTCTTCTCTCAAAGCTATCTCTTTTCTTCCCTCTTTCAAAGAAAATAATTTTGATAAATGGGAAAGTTAATTTTCACCTTTTTATCCTATGCACAATACATTAAATGCACAAATTAACCATAAAATTCCAATTAAACCTCTCATTGGTGATAATTTGCTTGCATTTGAACCTAGTCTCTCCCTCTGTTTCGTTACTTCTGCGTTCAAATTACAACAATATAAATGAAATAGAATCAAATTAACAATGCATAATTCAAATGATCAATCTCATGTTCTTAACTCTATTTTGTCATCTCAAAAAATGACAAAAGAATTTTTAAATGATAACTCTCTTACTCTTACTTCTCATATTGCAAATGAAAATAATGCATACACTTCATTCAAGGATAACATATATGAACATAGTATTCCAATATTACATGAAAAATTATTGCATATTAGAAAATAATTAACATATATCTTGCCCCTTTCCCTAGTGATAATGGAAATAATAATGAGTATGATAGTGAACATGAAAATGAATACGATAATGAAAGTGAATATGAAAGTGATACTTCTACTTCTCCTATTTAAAATGAACAAAATTATGATTATGATAATGCATGGAATAATGATGACTATTATGCATATAGTGAAGAATAAAATGGATCTCATAATTCTATCTCTTCTCTCACTCCTCTCAAACATAATGCATTACAAAATGTTGATTCTACTTTTATGCATGATTCTATTTCAAATGATGCACATTTCAATGATAACATCACATCTTCTATTCAATTAGAATGTGTTTCACTAAATACTAAAGATACCAATAAATATCCCAAGCCACCTCCTACTATATTATAGCCTATTTCTCACTCTTTACCCAAAGAGAATGATATCCCACATCGCTTTACTAAGGTCAAAGTTACCATTCTTCTAAATGTTCAAGTGAGCACACCCCCTCTCTATGATCCAATTACTAATTGTAGCATTCCCATGGATAAAATAAATGATAAAATTTAATGTTTAAATGAACCACTTCAAGATAATAATATACCATCCCAAGATATTATTTATTTAATGCATGCAATTGGTGAATTACAACAAGTACATCTACTTACTTTGGAAAATAAGCCGTATAAGTCTTGGATGGATGCTAGTAACTTATATGGTAACCCTCTTTCGAAGAAATTTGTCAAAGCTTCATAACCTAGTGATTTTTAGATACCATCATTACCTCGATTTGATGGAATTAGAAATCCATTCATACAACTTAAAGAATTTTAGAGGTATTTTCCATTTTATGTGAAACATTTGATTCTACTTAAGTTGTTCCAACAGACATTAGTGGGTAATACAAAGAATTAGTTCTTTCATCTACTCCCTATTGGTTCTTTGCATACATATGATGACTTTGAGGAGAAATTTCTTAGGTGTTACATGTCAAACATGGGCCCTCATATTACATATGAGAAACTTACCACATTGCATCAAAATTCCTCAGAGCCAGTTCATGATTATATCTTATGATTCAAGACTCACATGTTACAATTGATCTATAAAAAAATAGATTTAGAGATTCATAATATCTTTATTAAGGGATTTCAACAACCCCTCGTAGAGCATATATTATATCAGACAAGGTCCTCTTTTAGGCATTTATGTTATACAATTTTAGCCTTGGAGAAGAAATTGGGATTGATTGAGTCAAATTCAGTTGATCAACTTACTCTAGATTTCATAGCATTACGTCCATCTAAAACTCTTAGCACTCAACATCCACCATGTCCAAAACAAGATAGGAGACCACAACTAGAAAATCAACTAATTAAGAACAAAGAACTAGTTTCTAAATCACCACCTATAGTATGTACTATAGAGAACAATAATAGGACACCATTATAGTTTTATTTAGAGTGGGATAGCCCATATGTCATATTATAATCACTATTAAATATGAGGTTAATCACATTGCCTTATACTCATCATATAGATCCACGTTAGCCCTTTTGTAACTATCATCATATCCATGGACAATGACATAATGATTCTTATGGACTCAAGGACTATATTAATAGATGTGTTGATAACAACATCATAACATCCACACTAGGGGCACCAAGATATCCTCCATCATAGAACCACAGACCTCATTCCTCCATGACTAAGTCATCCTAGGGCATTCCTTCATAGGAATCATTAGTTATTCATCATCAGAGTAATGTAATTTCTAGGAGAGAACCTCATAGGAGATCTCCTATCCCACCTACATAAAGGGTTTTGAGACTAGTACAAAAAGATCAACCTACATATAGTAGTGTATTTCATGGAGTACATAGTGAATTTCCATATACATATCCAACATAGTCATAAGGATTGCAATAGAGTTTTTAAGGTCCTATCTCACATAACAATTTTCTATGATTAAAATTATATGAACCCACATCACATAGTGCTCCTACAGATAGATATTCATTATAGCCAAGTTTTAAGGGACCTATTTCATGTAATAACCCACTATGATTTAGATTAGACAAGCTCCCATCACATGTTACAATTCTATTTTGATATAATTCTCAATCATATACATCACAGTAGAGGCCACAAGTTGTTATTTCACCTAGCAATCCACTATGATTATGGATAGATGAGCATTCTTCAAAGCACACAGTTTCAATTGTGCATCTATTAAGGTTGCATCGTTTAGAGTCTCCACATACAGCTATAATTAGTGCAACATAGACAACATTAGATACAGGGCATGTTCCTATATAGTATGATCAGTATGGCCACTTGTTTAGTTGGCTATCAGGGTTCAAATAGTGATACAATAGCCATGGGGATGATATGCATAAAGTGATATCTTACATCCCCTTCTACTATAAAATAACATTCATAGTTCTAAATAACCATCCTTAGCAAAACTAGATTATCCAAATCTTGATCATACTAATATCTTATTTGACCAAACTTAAACCAATTCACTTTATCGAATCAATTTAAAAATTACAAAACAACAATGTTTTTTAGTCACATATGATTCAAAATCAAAATTAATATCACACTTGAACCTATTAACAACAATCAAATCGTGTCTCAAATACCATTTTACTAGACATATTCAACCTCAACATCAATGCCAAATTAACTATTTCCAATCAACCAAGTATACCAATATACTCCAAATTCCATAACATAATACATGTGAGTCAAAATCAAACAAGTGTCCATATATATATTGATTTTTTAATACATATAGATTGGTATCAAGTATAATTAGTCATGAATGGGCATTAATCCCTCACTCTCTGTCTCACTCTCTCTACCAGTGCCAGTCCCGTAGTCTATCCTAACATTTGATGGCCCCACACCTCTGCAAGCTATCACATGCCTCTTGTGATAACTCTCTCACTCCAATAGATGACCATGCTCATCATGCAAGTATGAATATCATCTCTAAAGTTTTTTATACTCATCCATGATCCTCATAATAATAGATCCAAAATTAGGTGGGGTCATCCTATGCCTATCAAACTTAGCTCTCAGCTCATCTCTCTCCTACTTCCCTATCATATGTAGCTATCACTATAACATCCATATTAAATATATGGGTATGGATACTAGTCATTAACATCACTCACTCTATCAATCCCCCCTCTATTGCATCATTAGGTATATACCTTGTGAGCTCTTGAAGTGTTGACTCAATTATTATCTCTCACTAATCATCATCTTCACCACCTATCCCAGCTTTTGCTCCATCTTGAGCACCTCGTACTTCACCTATGTAACAATTATGAAACTATGTTAGCTATATAATTTTAAATAAAAAAAAACATAAATTTATACATAGTTCAAATTCAATCGCTTCTTACCTCCCGTCATCTAGATCTACTCAAGATCTTCATACTCTAGAGCACCTTGTACATAAATAGGGTACAATGGAGCCCAATAATGCCTATCCCACCATTTCATGTAAGCATCTATACATATAACATCATCCACATCTAAAATATCTATGACTACATCCCTCTCATCTAGAGGTAATGGTGCAAGCTCAACCTAAGTAGGCCTTCCATGACCTCCTACCCTTATAGATGCTCATGCACTGCTCACCCACACCCATGCCACTCAAGGCACATACTGTGATACCTTAAACTATCTAGTAATGCACTCATACTAAAATCACTCATATAATTCACCCTAGTTATCTTGTATCCAATAAATAACCCTCATATATCATAACTATACTCCATCCTCTACCCATCAAGGAAATCCTTTATAAGGCCTCTATATGATGTCACCAACCACCAATCCATCTAAAACCTACCCATAATTGTCTATTTCATGTGATTAGATAGACACTATGCTTATCTACTACTCCTCAAATAAATGTGAAGGTGCCCACTCTACCCTCGATAATCCAATCAATCATATGGAAGCTATGTGCCTATAGGCCCAATAATTCAATAAGGTCACCATGTTCACCCCACCAATAAATGAATCCTATGTAAACTTGTAGAGGTTCCTATATAGATGGGCAAGCATATTCTTCCCCTAACAAAATACAGTTCCATATACCTCCACACTGTATACAATCCTATGCATCATGTATGTAATAGATACTCCACTCCCATCTATAGCAATAAAATATGCCCAAAAATAGAAAACTAATTATGCAAGCATGGAGCATTAGGCTATACAATGATTGACAATATCACATCACTATCACTACCTCTTTGATGTTTACCTAACTACACACCAACAAAGTACATAGATTCAAGATCAATCACATTGGCACCCATGTCATCATGTACTATCACTTACTACCCACTAATTGGTAATTGTAATATATGATACATATCCTTAAAAGTCATAACCATCTCCCTTGTAAAAATTGAAATATTACATGAATCTGCATTACCCCTTTAACATAAGCTAGTCATTAAATATCAGTCCCACTGCACTATACCTAGGTCACACACATGAACTAACCCTACACTATCCATAACTACTCTCTCATCAGTAGATAGTGGTAGCAGACTTTATGTCTCCATCACTTAGCCCTTACAGAACTCTCTCATCTATACTTGACCTTGAAAACACTAGAAATAACACATCTAGCAATAAATGATACTAGATTGAAAGCCAAGCTAGAACAATAGTAAACAACAAAGCAACATCATAAAAATAAAATTGCCTCTTGTATAACAACACTATAATAAGGATAGTAGCAATAAGAGTGTTGAACCCTGGATATGAATGTTGACTATAGGACAAGCATGTGGGAAATAGAAAAAACTTTTGAAGATAATTTTAAGCCCTCAAAAACACCAAAATAAGTCTAAAATTTGATAAAAATCAAGCATTTGAGCTACTTATTAGGGTCACATCACCAACATCCTTAACCTAGGCCACCAAATACTTAAATCAGGTCATGGTATTTGCTCATCTCCTTGGTATTTTTTTTGATCTAGAGCTCAAAATTTCAACCTAGTCAATTCACACATGAATCAAGAATCAATCCAATTTCCTATGTTAACCAACTTTTTCATTAAAAATAATATACCATTTTACCTATAGCTAAACCCCGTAACTCCATTTTTCAAACCATTTCCTTCCACAAAATCATGATAATGATACCTTCAACATCACTCAATCTTCACTCTCTTAATACCTTAGCTTCTTACTATGTCATGAACATTTCTATATTCCTCTTATACGTAGACATGCACCTTCATCACCAATCAAAATGAGTTCCACCCTCAACAAAATAATATTATCAATCAAACAACCTTTTAATCTATTCACAACATACTAACATTATTTTCGTTACTATGCCACTAGTCATCACTTTTGGCTCGACCTCCTCTATCACAGATTTGGTCCTTCTCCCTAAAAGGGGGGAATCATTCATAATATTCCTATTTCTACACTTACCCAGTTTACCCATTCACTCTCATAGGTGGATACACCATGGTTCTTACACATCCAACATTCAAATTATCATATTTAACTTAGATTGGTCAATATATATAGTGACTCAGATTATGTGGGTCATTCAGTATTACTCAAGACATTCAGAAGGATATACCTTTATTTTTTAGATATAATGGTTTATATTATATGTATTCATAGTGATCTCGATACAGATACACATAATATTCAGATATAGTGGTTCAAATTATATGGATTCATAATGATTTTGATATAGCTACATAGACTATTCATATATAATGGTTTAGATTATATCGATTTATAATGATTTTGATATAGATATAGGCTTAGATAATAGATTTGGGGGAATATACATCATACACATCTCACTCATATAGCATGACATATTTACAAAATTAGATAGCAAATTATAGGCATAGTACAGAGCATAGTGTTTTGGTCTCCAATATTTCATATGAGGCATGACAAGATATGTCATATCACATATAGTTATACAAAATACTAGATTGTATATATGTATCACTCACATACTAGATTTGTGGGCATGGCCCAAATGTTCATGTTCTTCATCATTTAAGATTATACAGATAGAATGGTAATACATGCCATTTTCTTCTTAGACATTGACTAGATTTTTAGATTATACCTAGTTGTACCTAGGTTGTCACTAGGTTAGATCACATGATCATCTGCAATGGTTGATCCATTATATTACTCAGATCCTGACTACACAAATTTGTGCAAGATAGAGGATAGACATTGGTTTTGGGCCTTTAAGCCCATCTCAATTCTAGTTTAGATATTCAAAGTGGGGGCATGATATATTTTTATCTTCAAAGCATACAAATTTTATACATACATCCACATTACATGAGTTTATGTGAGATAGAGGACAAACATCAGTTTTGGGCCTTTGTGCATTTGTCATCTTTAATTAGATTATGCATAGGGGCAAACATTACCATCCTCTATGATATGTAGATTCCTCATCCAGATTTAGTACAATGGGCATTCACTCCATGGAATCCTTCTTTCTCCAAGCACTATTTGACTCTCCATCCACTTCCCTAACCAAGAAGTGAGTTGGTGATCCAAAACATACAAGTTTTGATTGATAGATATTTCAATAACATGAAAATAACATAGAAATAATGAATTCTCTAAGAAGAGATGTTTTATTACTCAAAATTACAATAGAACTATATGCTTATCTCTAGGAAGAGAGGTCTGATTTCCATTTTGGGTTACATCTTCATTTATACACATTTTTAAAGTAGGAGGAGGATATGGAAGGTCACCAATCTTGAGGGAGATTGAGTGGATTGACTTCCACAATTTAAAAAAATATAGAATTTGAGGATTTACTATTTTTAGAAACTTATTATTTTTAGACTGCACTAATAAAGTTGAAATTTGGGTCACTTTCATTGGGGTTTTTGGGGTAAAAAACCATTGAGAAAATCTAAGTGCCATCTCACCACATTATACTCATTCTTATCCTTCTAATGGTTCAAATGGGGAGTTAATTGGAGCTACGGTGCATAAGTTATGGCTCCCAGAAGTTTTATCATCAATTGGGGTAGAACCATCACCCAAATTATTGTTTGAATTATTACACGGATCATTCCTTCCTCGAGAATAAATGGTCACCATTACATCAATATTCCTCATCAAGTGTGGTAGTTATGTCTTAATTTGATTCTCTATGAGCCACTCACCTTGGTGGCTAAGCTGGCCTCTTTTGACTACCCAATAAAGCAAAATAGAGCATCCTCTTGTTGTCTTCATCTAGGTGTCCACAATCAGATCCTCCTCCACTAGAGTAAAAATCTATGGATCAAGCTCATCAATATCTAGTTATCGTGCTAAAACATAAGTGTCCAACATAAGTGGATGATATGATTTGAGGAGATCCATGTTGAATATTGGATATAGACCAAGGTAGGGAGGTAGATTCAACTCAAAAGCATTTTATCCAATTTTTTTGGTAATGGTGTAGGGACCATATCAAAGAGGCCAAATTTTTATATGTGGGCCTGCAAGTCATTCCTTTTTAAGCTACAACTAAACCTTGCCACCTATCATAAAATGGTGTATAATCCTATATTTGTCATAATTACTTATAATTCTGATTCATCTTCTCCAAGATGTCATGAACTTGCTACTAAATGTGTTACATTTTTTCAATGAACTTTGTTACTTTTGCTTCCTAATATCTCCCATAAGGTGTGTATTCCATGGTGGGGAATGGAATGGATACATCAACTGGTGTCATGGGTTGGAACCTAAAGCATACTTGGAATAGACTGTGCTTGGTCAAGCTATGTAGGGCCCAATTGTATCTATGTTGTATGAAAATAAGCCCCTCATCTCATGTGCATGGATGTTTGGAGTAATACATCCAAATCATGTGAATAATCAAATGGTTCACCACTTCTGTCTGATCATCAATCTATGTAATTCATTATCTTGGTATCCATCATCTTTCATAGAGTGGACCAAAAGATGCTTATGAACCTACTATCTCAATTTGAGATAATGGACTTGGGGAGACCAAAATGGAGCCATACATGACTAAAATATAGTTAAACAATTTCCTCAGTAGATATATTTTTCTTATAAGAAATCATGATAGCCACTTTTTAAAAAATTATCAACTACAGAAAAAATATAGTCTTTACCATGTTTTGAAGTGGGAAAACCTAAGAGAAAATCCATTGAGATAGATTCCTAAGGCCTGGTTAGTTCTAGCAATGGCATGTATAATCTTTGTTTCTTGTTTGTTGGCTTAGCTATCACACATGGGGTACAATATTTTAGGTACCTTTTCACATCCTTTCACATATGGGGCTTGTATAAGTCTTTTTGAAGAACTAACAATGTCTTTTCTACACCAAAGTGTCCAGCTATCCTACTAAAATGTACTTCCCACATCATCTTCTATTGCTCTGTAGCTGGAACACAGATGTGCCCCATATGATAGAGGATATTATCTTTAAAATAGAAACTAGAAACATATTTACCTTCTTAAAATAGATGATATGTATTAGTAAAGTTAGGATCTATTTCATATAGAGTACTCTAAGTGGCAGTCTCATGTCTGCACATGCCAATAACTATTGTGAGTGTAGTAATTGGTGGCTAGATTAGAAAATATATAATCATATTTGAGCTCCCATTTTTATGTTTCATTATCAAATGGAATGATTATAGATATGTGGCCCACTTTTGGTGCGTCTCATTTCATAGTTTTCTTTGTGTTTAGATGAATTCCAATGGTCTATGGTAAATGTGGATGACCATCTCTTTCCCTAAGATGTAGTGTTTCCATTATTTGTATGCTTACACAATGGCATAGAGTTGCTTATCATATGTCAGATATTTCTTGACTGTATCAGTGAAATTTTCACTGTGATATGTAATAGGATGGCCATGTTGCATGATGATAGATCCAATGGCATATTCAAATGCATCTATCATCAACTTGAAAGGTTGATGCAAATTTGGCAAGCCAAGAATTACGGTTGATCAAATTCTATTCTTCAAATTATCAAATGCCATTTATTTTATTTTCCCCCACTAAAATATAGCTTTAGATCCTCCTTTAGTCACTTGGGCTAGTGACCAAGCAACATGTGAGAATCCAAGCACAAACCTGTGATAAAATTTGCAAGACCCAAGAAGTTTCAATGTTATGTCAGGGTCCTTAGTGTAGGCCATTCTCAAATAACCCAAATCTTCTCTAGATCAACATGGACCCCTTATTCATTCACAATGTACCCTAGGTATTAAATTATTTTCATCTTGAATGCACATTTGTTGAGATTTCATACAACTTATGCCCCTGAAGAGTTTGAATCACCTTATGAACATGTTGCAGATGTTCCTCCCATGTTCGGTTGTAGATGAGTATGTCACCCAGGTAGACAACCACAAATGAGTTAGTGAAGGGTCATAGGATGTTATCCATCATCCTCATGAAGGTTGAAGGTATGTTAGTTAAGCCCAAAGGCATAACCAAACATTTGAAGAGCCCCTCTTTAGATTTGAATGCAGTGTTTCACACATTGGTGGAATTGATGGGAATTTGGTGATAACTAGATTTGAGATCAATTTTGGTGAACAAATTTGCACCATGGAGTTGGTCCAATAGGTAATAAATATTTGGGAGGGGGTAATGATTCATCATAGTGATTTTATTTAGGCATCAATAGTTAATGAAAATCCTCCATGTTCCATATTTATTTGGTGCTAGGATAATCAGGATGCCATAGGGTGAAGATCCTATCCTGATGTGACCCTTTTGGATTAATTCTTAAATTTGTCTTTTTATCTCATCATTCTCCAAAATTGATCTACGATACATAGGACTATTAAGTAAAGGTGATCCTAGGATCAAATTGATAGAATGTTTTACCTAACAATGAAGTGGAACTCCCGTGGGTGACTTTAATAAGTCATCATATTTCTTATGATTTGTCCCATCTAATTCTATTGTTGTGTTGATTGTGTAGTCAAGAATGCAACATTAGCCTTCTTCGATTTCTGTGGTTTGACCACCATGAGAATGAATTACTTTATTTTCTCCACCAATCTCTTACATTACATGGCACTAATCAGGGAAACAAATGTATGAGGTGGTACCTTTAGTACCCTATAGCACCACATTATAAGAGTGAGGGTGATTCTTTAGGTTCATGATTCATAGATGCCATGTCAATCATACACAAACAATTAACTAAGGAGTATATCACAAACATCTAGATTGACCACATCACACAAGACATCATCTTGAAAAGGTTTTATTGTATATGAAAGAAGACATTGATGGGTCACATGGAAGTCTCTCCTTGGGCTCAACCATCCAATACTGTATGGCTTTGGGTGAGGCTTCATGGATAGATTTAGACTTTTCACAATTTAGTAGAGATTAAATTTTTTTGACTCCCACTATCAAGAATGAAATGCAGAGGCTTACCTCTTACCCATTATTTGGAGTGAAATAATCTTTCCTTGGCATCTGGCCTTTCTTCATGGGTCTCTGATTAAGCAATAATGGTATTAGGCTCAACATCTACAATATCCTCTTTAATTGTAGGTTGTGTATGAGATAGAGCAGTATATGTCAAGTATTATGACTCAAAAGGAAGTGACATGATGGCTCAACATTTTTCTTTGGAGTGAGTTCTAGTTTTTTGGTAATCACACCATTTTATAGTCTTCCCCTTCTAGGGTTTCTTATTTTGAAACTTGTTTTGCTTCTAATTTTAGCCTCATGTTTGACCTTCCTTGTCACTTTTCCATTTTGAAGTCTGAATCTTCATATTATTTCTTCCATGCTTCTGCTCAATCTTCACTATGAACTTTTATGCCTCACATAGGGTTTCCAAATTGAAGAGTTCCATTTCCCCCTGTATGTACCATTGTAGTCCACCACAAGATTTGAGTCTTATGTTTCTCACATTCTTGGATGCCCAATATTGTAGACAAAGAATGAAAAATGTTAGTGTAATATTAAACATATTGGTCCTTACCTTGGTGAATTTGTTGCCATTATATGTAGAGATCATCATATGCTCCAATGGGATAGTATTATTCCTTTACCACTTCCATAAAATCATCCTAGGTAGGTTCCACCTCAAGGGAAATGTAATCTATATTGAACCTCTTTTTTTATACTTCCCACTAATTTTTCATGGGAAATGATACTTTGAAAAGAGTAAAAGTGATCTTTACCCTATCGGTGAATTTATTTACTGAGAAGTGGAATATAATTGATCCAACCAATTTTTGACTACATCAGCATTGATGCTGCCTTCAAATGTATGGATATCAAAATTCACCTAAATCTTGAAGGGTGTTAGGGCATTGAAAGGATGTTCCATGGATGAGGAGCCAAGAAGTGTAGATGAGAAGTTAGAATTTCCCATCAGGAGTTATTGGATAATTTGGTTAAATTATTTTAGCATTTGTACTTATTGTCATTGGAGGGCTTCATTTACTATTTCCTTGAAAGGATCATATGTCTTGGTGTTGGATGCAATTTGAAGTCATCTAGAGTGAATAGGTGGAAAGTTTGGAAGCTTATTGTTTTCCACCTAAGCTTTTTGTAGCCTGACCTTGTCCTCGAGATCATACACTCTCAAGACAAACTACTCTGATACCACTGATCTAAAACTCAAAAGTATTGATTGATAGATATTTTAAGAACTTGTAAACAACATAGTAACAATGAATTCTCTGAGAAGATATGTTTTATTACTCAAAATTGTAATACAACTATATGCTTATCTCTGGGAAGAGATGTTTGATTTCCATTTTGGGTTACGTCTTCATTTATACACATTTTGAAAGTAGGAGGAGCATGTGGAAGGTCACCAATATCAAGATAGATTAAGTGGTTTGACTTCCATGATTTAAAATAATATAGAATTCAAGGAATTACTATTTTTATAAACTTACTATTTTTACACTACACAACTAAAATTAAAATTTAGGGCACTTTCATTAGGTTTTTGGGGGTCAAAAACCACTAAGTAGATCTTAGTGTCATCTCACCACATTCTCCTCATTGTTAACTTTCAAATGGTTGAAATAGGGAGTCAATTAGAACTACGGTACATAAGTTAGGGCTCCCAAAATTTCTAGCATCAATTAGGGTAAAACCATCACCCAAATTGTCACCTGAGTTATTGCCCAGATCAGTTAGACCTTTAAAACACATTCACCTCTATGCAGGTAGGCTTGGGTATACATTTTATTCTTCTTTATTTTACTCTAGTATTTAATTTCATTGCATTATTAGAATATAAGGGGTGCAAAGGTATACACCTTAAATTTGTCAAACAACCACGCATATCATGTCTTTTCATAGTTCTCTTCATATGGGACTTCGAATGGAGAATACAAGACTTATTCACATTAGTCATGTATTTATTTCATTTTTCTTGGTCTTGTTTCTCTACTTTGTCACCCTTTTATTATCTTAGTCAACTGATTTATACCCCAAGAGACCCCTAGACTTGCCCTGTGTTAGCCTATTTTTCTAAGTCCTAGACAACAAAATTTTGGTAGACTATAGCACCTGATGTTACTATCCTACTTAGAATTATTGTCCAATGGTCATTTTTTCTTTCCTAACAGATCCTAAAATCTTCTTATTCCCTCCCTTATGTTTTATTTAGCTTTTTGGTTTTGGATAGTGTAAATAAAGCTCCTAATTTCAAAATAAAGAGTCTCAAATATAAAAGACTTCACAAGGCATTTTATATCTAACAATTACTACTTTGGCACACTAAATAAAAAAATTAGTCAATAGTATAGCTCATAATTTTGTATCACATATAGATTTTCATGCTTGATCAAGGAAGGGCCTAGGCAAAAGTTCATTCTTGCATCTACCATGCACATTGATTATGTAAGTTTCTTGAGGGAGAACTATATTTGATCTGAGACCCTAGTTTGAGGCTTAATGTAGGTAGTGATTAGGATAATAGGGATTCTAGATCATGTTATCATACTCCTCTAAACCGGTTTTCCCCTTTTATATGTTGATATATTTTTTATTTCATGTGTATAGCTAGACCTAGGGTTTTAAGACAAAATTAACTCCATAGTGAGTTTCATCAATAACCAACACTTAATTTTTCACAAGCACATTGATATAGGCACAACATAACTACCAAAAATTTTTAGGTCTTTGTGATCAATTTGGCTAGGAGCAACAAAAATAGACAAGAACATCAGACACTAAAGCATTCACTTTTTGATGATCCTTTCACCGAATGAAATCTAGATTTAGGTTTATGATACCTTCCCAGTCCTACATATCCATTTTAAACATTTGTATTAGTTGTCTCAGTCTACTTTCTAGTTAAGTTATATTTTTTTCCTATTTATTACTATTTTTAGAAAGGTGAAAAAGATAAACAGTAATAAAAATCAGGATTGTAATTATTGCTATATTTGGTACTAATTTATTAAACCATACCCTTAAATAAAATAGTAATAAAACCCCATTATTCTCAAATAAATTAAATCATGTTCATGCAATGACCTTTTATAATCATAACCTAAGTTATAATGTCTTGGTGGCCACCTTAATATTAAAATTTCAGAATGACCACATAGTTCATTAAGTCTCTAAGGAAAATGATGGTTGTATATTGCCTAAGTTCTTAAGGAAAATAATGATAAAAATTTATTATAAGAGTCAATGATAGCAGTGGCCATAGCCTTCACATTCATTAGAGAACCTTCATACACATAAATACATATACCAATGACCAAACATGTATTCTAATTCTTAAGATATATTGTCAACCACACTTAATATATTTCATTGTGACTAATTCTTGTGATAAGTTGACATGTAGTGGTGGGAATTAAATTTAAGACAATGTAGCCAAGGCATCTCTGGTGTACATGCAACAACATTATGTGGTTTTTAGTTCACGGGATGATGGTTTTATGGGTAGTAATCAATGCCATATTTAACTCCATGCTCACAAGGTCATGAGCCTATATTCCCTCCCACTAAATAATTAGGCATTCATTTGAACATGGGAGCCTTAGATTGTGACAAGTGTCACAATCATAGCCTACTCATAGGTCAATTTTTAGTGATGAGACCACTTTCACAGATGCATTAAAAATTATAAATAAAATTGGATGTTTCCATTCATCCATAGGGAGTAAAAAATTTCTTGGGGAATATTGGAGCCCATTATGCAAAGGCATCGGTAACATGCCACATGGAAAAAAAAACATGGGAAATGCATAGTCATAGTTCAAAAATTAAGCATAGTCAAAGAGCGACATAAGGAGTTATAATTTTAACTTTAAATGACAAGTTTAAAATAATAATTTAATATAATTTAGATATTAATGATCACTAGAGAAATGATTGAAATGGAGCCCTTATAATCCATTTCAATGGTTCAAACCTATCTTAGAAGTATAATTTTAAAAAATCAATAAAAAAATGAAAATTTTGAACACTAATTTTTGTATGAAACTATGTACAATATTTTTATTGACGTGTTTTAGATCACCATTTATGATTCATCACCATTCAATTTCATGGTGAAATTTCCTAATGATAAATCATAAATAGTGAATTGAATTGTGTGGATCAAAATCTTGTACACTATTTCACCCAAAAATCAAAATTTCACTCTTATGGATTGTGAAAACATCAAATCTCTTAATTAATAGTTGATTTCACGTAATATTGATGAAGGGTTTTATTTTGTATAAAATTTCAAAATAAGTGTAAAACCTAGGAAGAAAACATCACACTTTCTTAAGATGTTTATTATTTAGATATTAATATCCTTCAAGCATTAGTGAAATGAATATCTTAGTTAATACTTCTATCTATAATAATATAATTTCATAACAATAAAACAAATTAATTGGTCAATATCTATACTCATAAAAATGTAGTTTCAAAACATTCAAAGTGAATGTGAAGGGTTACAAATATTAATTACCATTTTTTATTTTTATTTTTGTATTCAATCCAAATAGGAATAAGTTTGTTCATTTTGTTTCCTTCCTTCTCTTCCCATCTATCTAAGATAATAAAAATATGTGTATTCCATTGATATTAAAACTCATATATTTTAATAATAATGTGTTAACTATCATTTACATTTCTTATTGATGTATTTTATTTTACATATTTAGAGTTTAAATCTCTCTAGGCACTAAACTTCGTAGCATTTAAGATCATATAAATTATATTTATAATTGGTAGATCATATTTTTTGTGTTGGTACATGCATTACTTGAAGTCATATTAATACATACACAAAAACAGTTGAAATGTATTTTAGTTGTGTTGAAGTGTAATTAACATTAATCAAAATGGATATAATATATGGGCTATGCACCCTAAAGTTACCTATAAAGTCACCATAGTGTCTCCTATAGAATTCATGTATTCTAAGTATAACCTAGCATCACCCTGTCTCCTAAGGCAATATTAAATCTACCTCAAAGGCTCTAATTTTGACAAATAAAATCATAGGTGAATTTAAAAAGTCTAAATGTTGTCATAATGCTCAACTAAAATATTGTTATTTTTTGGTGGATTTGATACAATCATTTAATAATTATGTTTTGTTATCTACGTGGGATTTTGTATTGTAAGAAAAATGTGTGCGCAAGGGTTTATGTTTTTATTCATAATTAATGGAAAAAATTGGGAAGAAAATATCCTTATTTTATGAATACAATTGGGAAGGACAATATATTCATGGTTTTTATAGGCTAGATACTCATAGAACTTACAAATGAGGCTCAAAGACATATTAGGAATTCAAAGAGTTTAAAGTTATGTTATAATATTCAATGTTTCATCTATTCATTGTAATAACCTAAGTATTTAAATGTTTTAATAGAAATATATAATCTAAATAATTATTTGAACTTATTTTAGATTGTGGAAAATGGGCATCTACCTACATGTGGCACGTAAAAAACTCATTTATTTCATGAAAAAATCCACTGTTAAAAGAGTTTGAAGTATACTTTGTTTTATCAACCCTTCCATGTATAGGTAAAATGTGATGATTGAATTTATTTATGAGTTAAATATTTTATGGTTGTTTTGCATTCAACATTACCATTCCAAATTTATGACTTTTAAAAAATAAACACCAAAGAGTGTGTGTGTGTGTAAAATCTTTCGTAAATATTTTTATAATCCCTAATAATTTTTGATAGTCCACCTAAACTTTATTGTTTAATTCTATAATGTATTTCAAAAACCTCCACTATATATTATAATTAAAAAATGTAAATATATTTTTACAACCATTAATGTTTAATCCTCCAAGTTGTAAAGGGTTCAACCCTATCCTAAAAGTTGATGTATGTTAAAATTTGAAGAGATATATTTTATTTAACATATTTTTTTAATGTTTGTATGTATTTAATTTACTCTTTTCAATATAAATGAAAATTTTTCATTAGGATAGGGTTCATTTAATATACACCCTTCAACATGAAATTAACATTATTCCTTCAAATTTGATTACTATAATAGAGGCCAAAAAAGGCTAATATTGTGATTAAAGAGGATTTTACATGGACTCCATACCTAATGGGAGTATTAAATGCATTTGTAACAGACACAAAGAAAGAAAAATGTAAGTTCTGAGAAAAATGTATTTCTAAAATGTTAGAACATTTAATGACTAAGTGGTGTTTAATTAACCCTTAGCTCACCTTGGTGTTAATTAAATAATGAATAATATATTATTTATTAACCTGAGATAAAAACCTATGTTAAATAAATAATAATATTATAATTATTTAATTCTTACCAAATTTTATTTAATTTGATTTTGGGATAGATGGACTGGTTATTTCAAAGTGGTCACCTCCCCTCATGACTTTTATAAATAGGGGTTTACCCCTATTGTAAATTCATTCAATGTTGATATGATTTTGAGTTAACAAAGTTTTCTAAAAGCAAAATAAAAGTGACATTAAGAGAAATTGTATTGGGTTTGGATTGGTTTCTCATAATGAATAATATTTTGATGGGTATTTTACCTATCTGATGTTTTTGCATAGTAATTCATTTGTAATATATTATTAATCCATGTACTCCATTTATGCTCAGTAATCAATTTCTTTCCTATATCTTACACACTGTATTATTTAAATTATTTCATAGTATCATATTTAATTGGTTCAAATTCATTGGAAAGTTTATTTTTGGATATATAAAATAAGAAAATTTAATTATCTCATGAAATAACACAACATATACTAGACAAAGAAAATATCTCAAGAAATTATTTCTCTCTAATTTTGTTGTTAGTTTATGTCCTACAAGGCTATATCTCTTGTTTTTTTTGGCTCACAACCTCTTGCAAGGAATATGAGAGCTTCAACAAGAGTTTTTTCCCTTCAAAGCCAGTTTGTCACTGTTGTATGATCTCAATGCTTGGGAAAATTACAAATAAAAAGTATTTCAACCTTTTTTATCCCCATTCTTGGGAAGAGGTAAAGTTAAATATAGAAGTAACATGGAAACATTTTTAGAGATTCTAAAGGCTTCCTCAACCACACATATTTTTTACTCTATGCAAGGTGTCATAGTGCAGCCTAAATGTTGGAAAACATTTATTTATCAACCAAAACAATTTTTTTACATTTCCCTCATCATCAGTAGGAAATTTTAAGAAGCTTAGAAATTTTTTAAGAGATTTGGTGGATTAAACTACTTTTTGTGCTTCTAAAAGCTTCCCTTAGGTGTTGTAGTTTAGCCCGGGTGTTTTTAAATCCTTTTTTTACATAAATATTCAATTTTGAAATGTCCTTGTACTTTCAATAAAAAAATTAATAAGGTTCCCAAAATTTCATCCCTTCTAATGACCTAGATAAGCTTTTATGAACTATTATGTTGCACCTAGAGTGTCATTCTCTTACAAGAAGCTTTCAAAAATAAGTATATAGTTTGGACTTTTTTTTTTTTTTTTTTCATTTCATAAATATCATGCAAGTGTGACCCTCACCTTTATTTAAAGTGTTTAAATCTATAGAGTTTTAAAAACTAAAATTAAATTTTACATGCATAGTTAATTTTTTTTAATATGTATTAATTTTTTATTTAAATATTGAAATAAAAAATCAAATAAATTAGCTTTAAACTTAAACTTGTGCATGTAAATTATTATTTAGTTTAGTAGTAGACTTGGTAAAACCTTTTTGCTAAACTTTATAATTAGGGTGGTCTTGTGTTCAAATCTTACTTGAAAATATTTTTTTCATTTTTCATTTTATTTAAATTTGAGTTAATTTAAAATTTCATTCTTATTTTGTGTGTTAATCTTCATGTGTTCTAAACCCTTGTTAACATCTCAACCTTGTTTTGACATTTGACCCAGTCAAATCCTATATAAAAATAGTCATATAACTAGTCGATCCTTAGGTTTTGGCACCTTGTAAATATATCTATGTTGTCTATTTTATATTTTGAAACATATTATTATTAGTTTTATTTATTTTTAATAATAGTGTCTTGGTGGTTGTTCTAAGTGTGACTCATTCGATACCTAAATTAGTGCAACTCTAATTTAAAATTTTACATTATTTGGGATATAAATTATGTGATTAAGTATAATTGTATTGTGATTCAATTTATTTTTAAAAATAGTTGGGAAAAAAATAATGTTAATATGTTCTTATATTAGTGTATTTTTGTAATATTTGTGACAACCTATTTTGTCACTTTTTTCTTACTTTGTCTAGCATTAAATTGAATTATTATTTATGTTTACACTTGTAATCTAATTTTAATATCAAATAAAGTTAAAATTCATACTAGAAAAGATTCATTTCAAGAACTTTTTACTATCATTTTAAAAGGGAAGCTATGGCTTCACTTAATTTTTGTTTAGATAAATCACAAATGCTTAATGAAAAAAAAACTATAATATATGAAAAAATTGTGTTAAAGATAAATTTATGGATATGACTTTATGGAATATTATCTTTGGGACTATAAAATATATTTTTGGATTATATGCAACCCCTAAGTTTACAAATGTGTTTCAAAAAAAATTATAAAATGCTATGTCCATTATCTTATAGAGTATTAAGTATGAATTCCTTTTCCTCATTGGTAATAATGAGTCTCCTAAAGATTCTTGAAAACTCCTTGAGTCTATACATGAGGGTACTCATCTATCAAAAATCAGTAAATTAATTCTTGAATTATTAGCTACATCTATGAAAGGTGATGAAAAGGTTGTTAATATTTTTTTTAAAATTAAGAACATTAAAGCTCAGTTAAATGGATCTAATTAAATTTGATTCAAGATCAACTATTTTATTTTATAATTCTATTAAATATTTGAGAAAAGTTTAGAAATTCTATTTTAATTTTAAATTATAAAAATTAAATTGAGGAAGATATCTCTGACGTTACTACATTTTCTTCTCTATTGATTCAAGAAGAGTAAGTTATGACCAGTTTTGATTTTAAAGATAATGTCACTCAAGCAATTCTCACCTTAAATAATATTTATAAAAATAATAAGAACTATAAATCTAACCCAAATTCTAATTTTGGCTTAAACAAGAATATAAAATATGGGCATAAGAATCATAAACATTTACTTAATGGAAATTATAATTTATATGATAAATTTGTTTATCAAATTGAAACTTATTAAAAAAAATAAGGATTCAATTAATAGTAAATATTTTTAAAATAAAAAACGGAAGAAATATAATAAAAATAAATATAAGACTTAAAACTGTGATCAGAATAACATTTATAATTAAAATGTTATTACTTTATATCTTATTTTATTTACTTCAAATGAAAATGAAAGAATTTTAAATCAAAGTGAGTTGTACCATGTGATTTGTTTTTCTAATATTTTATTTGATTCTAGAGATATATATTAAATAATTTACTTAGGAGATAATTTATTTTTATAAGAAATGAAAAAAAATAAAATCAAAGTTTTCAAATGTTTTTATTATTGATATTTTCTATGTGCCTAAGCTTAAAAATAATTTGTTATCTTTTTCACATCTTATTAATGATAATTTTATTTTAACATTAATTAAATATTGGTTCATGAGAAAAAAAATTGGGTCTATAATTATTGAAGGGGTTTAAAATAATGGTATATACATATTTTCTCCTTCTTCTACATGTTTTCTTTCATTGTATTGGAAGAATGAATCTCGATTATGGTATGAAAGATTAAGACATGTTAATTTTATAATTTTACATGATATATTTAATAAAATGTTATTATTGGACTTACTTATATACCTTCTCATCATGAAATTTGTGAGGGTTGTTTACATGTTAAAAATTAGTTTTTAACAAGAGTCATGATTGGAATTCCTCACATCTTTTAGAATCAATTCATAGCAATGTTGTATTACCCTTTGAAAATGTATCTATTAATGTTTCTTTGTATACTATCAATTTTATTAATTATTATAATACAATTATTTGGTCATATTTCATTTAAAATAATCTTTGTGAGTTGTCTAAATTAAAATGAATTTAAAGTTTCTCTTGAAAATACATATGATTTTTCTATTAAAGGATTAAAAACTAATAATGGTGGTGAATATATTAGTAATTTTTTTAATTTTTTATATTAATCACGGTATTAGAAGGGAATTAATAAATCCTTATACTACTTAAAAAAAATTTATTGTTGAAAGGAAAAAATGAACCATTATTGAGATGGCCAGAGCAATGTTGCGAGGGCCTTGAATATTATTCTTACATATTATGTATATAATCCCTCATTAATCTTTGAATTTTTTAACATAAAAATCCATGTATAATCATGGGATTTTGTTTGATTTATAAAACTATTTTGTTGTTACTCTAGAGATACTAAATATATAGATAGTGTCTCATCTATATGGTATTTTTTAGTAAAACTATTTAGTTTTGACTTTTGAAAAATAGTTATTAAAAATATATTGTAATATATATATTTGTATTAGATGAGAAATCAAAAAATATATATAGATATTATGATTATTTTTAATTTATTTGAGTTAGCATAGAAATATATTATATGCATAACATCATGCTTAATCTGACAAAATGATCATGTTTAGTTATTACATTTGGTAAAAATATCATGCTTAGTAATTTTAGAACTTTTATGTTTTAATTTTTAAAATACTTTCATTTGATTAGTGGGGCAATTACATGCTAATATGCTTAGATACTTTTATTTTATCATTTGATTATTTACTTTAATATCTTTATATATTTTAATTGATAATAAGATATGTTATGAAATGTAAATTGTATATAGAGTTTATATTATTGGATCTTGATCATTTACTTTACTAAGTATTGTATTCATACATATTTAAACTTATTTGTTTCAATCTCATACTTGTTTGATTGGATGATTGCATATCATGCTAAAATTATCCATATTTGATGTATGAGATGTTATACCCCAATATTTTGTTGAATCAAATTAATCTTGCAAAGTTTTGATAAGAATAAAATGATAAAATAAGTTTTTACTAATAACATATCTAATGCTTGGCTAAACTTATTATCATATTTTTAGTAAATTATTGTATGTGCATCACACAACAGGTGGGGATGCTCATCTTATCAATATTAAAGCTGTCCAATAATGAATGGCATAAAATAATTTATGTTTTTTATCCAAATTTATAAATAAAGTAGTGAACTTATTTCCCTAGAATATGACTTAGTTATTTTCAAACATGTTTTACCATAGAAAAACATATGTCATATTGTTATGTATTTGGTTATTGTGATTCTAACCATAATATGCTATAATGAATCTATTTATAGATATACATTTAAGTTTTGTGTAGATGCATAACTCCAATAATTTAAGTATATTGAAATTTATGTGCATTTTATTCGAGAAGTCCTCAATGGTGATATAAATCTGCAATTCTATCCTAAATATAACTAGTAGTATATATATTCATAAAAACACTTGGTGCTACCAAGTTTTGTCATTTTAATTTAATGATGGGCCTCTTGAAGATGTCATTTATGGGGAATATGCATGACAATACCAATTCATAATGGCTATGTGTTTTCTCTCTTTCTCCATACTTCATCTCATTGTCATGCATTATAAACATTGTGTGGAGGTTTTGCTTTTGTACCCTAAATTTTTTTTTAAAATATTTTATAATAGATGTCCTTATGTTATAAAAGGATCCAAATATGCTTATTGATTATTCATGAGAAAATGTGAAATGTAGTCTCATGATTATGCTAGACTAAACTTATTTTCAATTATTTTATAGATTATAATTCTATTTATTTCAAAAAATAATGTTTTACATGATGAAGGTTTTTATATCCTTTAATTATGTACATAGTATAATTTTTTTAAAGTTGACTATGATATTTATCCCCACTTAGCATTAAGAGGGAGTGTTAGAACATTTAATGACTAAGTGGTGTTAATTAAATAATGAATAATATATTATTTATTAACTTGAGATAATAACCTTGCTTAAATAAATAATAATATTATAATAATTTAATTCTTACCAAATTTTATTAAATTTGATTTTTGGATGGATGGACTTGCTATTTCATAATGGTCACCTCCCTTCGTTAATTTTATGAATTTAAGGTTTTATCCGTATTGTAAATTTATTCAATCTTGATATGATTTTGAGTGAATAAGGTTTTATGAAAGCACAGGGAATAAGTGAGATTGAGATAAATTATATTGAGGATGGATTGGTTTCTCATAATGAATAATCTTTTGGTGGGTTTTTAACCTCTCTGCTCAATTTTTCCAGGGTAATTCTTTAGTTATATATTTTTGATATGTGTACTCCATTTATGATCTACAATGAATTTCTTTCATATATACTATAAATTACATTATATTAAAAAAAATTCATGAAATATACATAAAGAAATAAAAATGTAAGTTCTAAGAGAAATAATTATTTTGATATTTTAAAGAAAAGATTTTGAAATCAATAAAGTATATGTTACCTTAAAAATTTGGATCATATTATTAGTCCAAAAGGGTATATTAAAGGATTCATTTTCTTTTAACATTAGATTAGTTACAATGAATTTATGACATAAAAAATAACTTCTATTTTAACTCAATCTTAGATAGTTCCATTTTATTTAACAAAAAAAATAAACAAATTTATTTTGTCAACATCAGATCGACTTAAAATTTTACTTGTTATTGTTACATTCACATGATTCGATGAAAGTGGGGCTAAATATTATGAAGTTATTAATTACATTTTGTAGTGGAGATTCATTACAAGAATCAAAATTAATACATCATTATTTCTCATTACTTTATCAATTTAATGCCCATCACTTGTGTTAATGTATATTATTATGGGAAATATTTTTCCCAAACTACATGCATATATGTTGTATATAGGCATTCATAATTTATATTGTGTATTTTTTCAATGGATGCCTCTTCACTCATTGATAATACTTCTCCATTGATGCTTTATCCTTTTTGGGTTTGCTCAACTTATGCTACAAAAAGTAATGGGTTCTTAGTCTTCTCTAATTACTAGTTGATGTCTGTATTTAAAATTTGGTTAGATTTTTATCTACGACTATGGATTTTGGCCTAATTAAATATTTAAATTATCAATTCTTGGGATCTAATTAATTTAAAAGGAAGTGCCCTATAAATTAATTTATCCATGTGCTGCACCCTGGATCTTCCAAAGATGAGAAAAGTTTCATTATTTTTGATTGATGGATGTCCATACCCTCTTTAAATTCATGTGCATGGGTCAAAATCGCTAAAATAGACAATGGTTAATTGTATTAAGCATCATATTTAATCAATTTATATTAATCCAAGGTTTTTTTGTTGATGATGTTTTAGTTAAAAAGGTGTGTAATTCAAGTTGAGTTTATATTATTTAATTTTATATTTTGAATATTGTATTATTTGTTATTTGTATAGAGTGTAATTGGATTATATTTAAATAATTTATTTGGATTAAGGTATTTTTTTCCAAGAGGAGTTAAAACCCATGTCTTCCAAATTAATATCACTTACAAAAACCAAAATTTACACCTATATAAATTTCATGTAATGGCTTTCTCTGCTTCTAGTATCAAAATATTTGAAACCCATATCTACCCAATAGATTTAGATGCCTTAAGCTATATTAATTTGTAAACCTCATAAAATTGCATCTTCTATTTAAGTTTATTGATTGTTTATACTTCATATCAGTTTCTAATTTTGAAATAAATTCTCCAAATTTTGTTGGATTGTTTTAGTTAAGATTTCATGTGCTTGTAGAATTTGACTATGAATATCATCTACTTAAGTTACATCTCTTATAAAATCAAATCAAATATTTTAGTGATCAACACACTTATAACTGTTATAATATGTTTTAGCCTTTTTTTTTAAATTTAAATTTTGAACAAACTTAGATTAAAATTTGATTTTAACCATCTTATAAAATTTGAGGATATGGGCGAAATAAATGTTTATTTGATCTTTTCTAGTCTATTAGTTATGGGTTTATGATTAAAAGGGTTTAAACTAGAAGAGGTGAATGGAATGACAAGCTAAACTAATGGTTTACCTTATGCATGCATGTAGTGTTTGACAGAGTGTTATTTGTGTTATGCATGGTTATAGTCTCTAACAAAATGCCAATATATTATAGTCTTACCTACTTGACATTTTTATGAAATTTTATTATTTCCTCATGATTTTAAATAAGTTTCTTACTTAATAAATACTTCTCTTTTAGAATCCAACCGTAATTGTGTTAATAACTTCTATTTGTATTTGGTTTTACTACATGTTTTTTTAATTAATTATTGAATGTAGAAGAAATATACAACCTTAGTGGCACCTATCCTTACTAAATAGAAATGAAATTAATTAAGTATGTCATGTTCTCCCTTGCTTTTTTTTTTGGATAGAATAGATTTGAGCCTTGATTCATCTCTTGGTTTCTCATAATGTTGGCTAGTGAATATTATGTACTTTTTGTAATTGAATTTCCTCAAAGGTTGGCTATATTATAATTTTTAGAAGGCAATAAAAGAAAAAAGGGATTTGATTGAAACCGAAAGGAGATGGGGATCTTTTGAAAAATCCATGAACCAACTTTAACCGCAGGGACTTGATGGCTAGTTGAGAACTTTTTGTTTATTTTGGTTTTGATCAGTGAAATTAATTTATATCATAATATGGTATTTGCTCTAGAAAATGTACATTGTTTATTTTACGATAATTTTCCACTTGGCTTTGTGAATAAATATATAAAAAAAATTTAGTTTTCTTTATTATATGATCGTCCAAAATGTTAATTCAGCCACTAAAATTAGAAACTTGTCTCTACAAACTATTGATATTTATTATTCTTTTAAAAATATTACTAAAAACATTACTACATAAAACATAAAAATTAACTAAATATCCCTACAAACTATAAATATATCCCAACCAAATTCTTCACAGTCAAATTCTATTCTTAACTCCAGAAGAGACTTCAATTACACCCTTATTTAAATATATAATCTCTACATTCATAAATTGAAAATTTTTAAGAAGATTACAATGATTGGAATTAATTTTATATATATATATATATATATATATATATATATATATATGACTTAAACGGATTCTTTACCCATAATGGTAGAAGCTTTTCAAGAAAGATACATGAACCTAAAGAGGTTCCACAACCAAAAAAAAATGTTATTCATTTCAATATAATTAATTGTGGTGACTGATATTACGCAAAAGACATAGATGTCATACTGTATAAATATAGATGATCGAACTTGTGGTTTTTTCCAAGAGAAAATATTTTATTACATAAAAAGCATAAATGTCATATTATATAAATATAGAGGATTGAACTTCTATTTTTTTCCTAAGAAAAAGGTTCAACAAAAAAAAAGTTATAAGCTATTAGTAGTAAGGAATGATATTATGCAAAAAGGCATATATGTCATATTATATAAATATAGAGGATTGAACTTCTGTTTTTCTTTCCCGAGAAAATGTTCTTTTCTAATTGTTGTATAATTTTATTCTTTTAAATTTTAAGTTAAGTTATTAAAAAATAATGTTTTCAAACAAACATGCGTCAAAATTTATGTACTCTTTAAATGGCAAGTTGATAATTTAATATCTAATCAAAAAAAACAAGGAACTCATAAAATATTTGATACTCTTGCTGCCCTAAGAGTGCAAGAAACGTAGAAAAGTTCCGAATTTAATCTCAAGTGAAATAAAAAAAAGTAAGTAATTCACCACCGCACATACAGCAGTCTTGAGAAGAAACAAAATAGTAGCTACTTACACAAAATAGGATCGATTTATTCTTTTTTAGTTTTTGCGGTTGCCGTGGGTCAACATTCCTATTGCAAACTTTTTTTAAAACTGTATTTTGTTCCTTCAAATAAATTTAGAGTTCTCCATTTCTTATGATGATCCGAAATCGTTAAGCAATAAATGAAACACATTAAGTATTCGAGCAGAAGGTGAGTAGTGGCTGTGGAGTCCCGCAGTCATATAATACTTTATACATTAAGTGTGATCAACGTTTGAATTTGCTTAATTGGAAACAAAATAGTCGTTTTCTTATTATTGTTTCTCGTTTTGATGATGTCTCATGGGTTAAATTAGAAAGATCTTTGAAAGCATATCCCACTCTTGGCGAGATAAATAATGGTTATACCAACCCATTCCTTCATAATATTTATTCCTCTGCATCCAATCCAGATTTTCTTCTAATTTTGCCGGCATTACGACAAGAATTGGTCAGCTTAAACGGTTTTCCAACATACTATATTAAGAAGAATAATTCCAAAAACTCGTTTCGTCCAAAAGGGGCAAATGGTACGGGTACGGTGGCAGCTGATCCACTTCCCCAATTATTTCGTGTTAGGAATAACTTCTCCATTACTCTACATTTAGTTTAATTAATATAAAACTTTAAAATATATATTATTTTAATAATTATAAAGTTTAACATAAAATTTTACATATAAATATTAGAATATTTTTTAAATATATTTTTATAAATTTAATGTAGTTATAAATATTCATCAATTTATAAAATTATAAAAGTAAGATTAAAATTATTACTTATATATATTTTGTGCAAAAATATTAAAATCCACCTCAATGCATATTAATTTTAAAATATACCTTCCAATTCTATCAATTCCAAATTTCGATATGAGAGCTTCATGTTATCAATAAAGATAACTGTTCACTCTGCAACCCATTACCAACTTCCCAAAAAACTTGCTTAATGATAATGACAATAGGGCATGCTTGTGGGCCACTCAAAAATTAGGTTGTAACTGCAGGTTCTTATCACAATTCATTATTGTTTATCGATTGATAATTAAGAAATCATTTTACTATTCACTTATTCACATTGATGTGTCCATGGACAAAAGAGCAAGGACCCTCTCTTTGGACATTGGCCTTTTCATTACTATTCTCTGCAAGACCTGACCAACGTCTATTTTCTTTTCCCTCAAAGGAATTTGTCCCCAACCAGTACATCTATTTTTTTTAATTGTTGAAGCACACATATATTTAATTATAAATGTTTAGAGGTTCTATATCGATGAATACTAAGATGATGCCCTAATTTTGAACATCAATCCTCCGTGTCATGATTTTGTTTAGATGATGGTTATCTATTCATCATTGCCCTTCAAATATTAATATAATTCACGGTAGAAATTTATAATTCATTGCTTTTCAAAGCTTTAAATTTATAATGTAAATTTATTTTAATAATTTGAACTTAAAAATATAAATTTACATGTAAGTTTAAGCACAATTAATTATTAATATAAAAGGAAAGACTAACTACTATATGACCTTTATTTTTATGGAATTTTATCACACATTTATACATTAAAATTAATAAACATAAATTATAGTTGCCAAGGGTAGTTAATGCAATTATTGTACAATCACACACGCTGTAAATACTCAACCTCTAATGATATGTCATCTATATTAATGTGGGAACATATGAGGATGATATTAAATTATCAAATAAGTGGATGAATTTAAATTTTGTTGGCAATGAAAATGATAGAATGGTGTTGATTGGAAGTAAGAGCCTCCAAGACTACTATCAATATCATCAAACTCTTTTATGATTAATATATAAGTAATTATTGCTAAGTAAATGTGTTTTTCTATATTAGACAAATGGCTCGATATATGTAAGTGCACAAGCATATTAACACTTAGGTGAAGGGGATCAGATTTTCACTAATGTTTGATTGATGATGAGAATGATGTATACACAATATTTATAGATGTAAGGAATAATTTAGAGAATCTTAAAAAGTTTCTATAGAATAATTCTGTAGAAGAGGGGAGCCACCTTCCTACTAGAACAATCTAGATAGATTGCTTATAATGCTCTCTTGACCATTGACTCATTTGGAAGAGTTTAGAATGAGCATTAAATAAACATTATTCCAACACCTCACAATAATGCTTATTTGGGTAAGTTTGATATAGGTATTGGTAATAAGACCTCGGAATTAGATACCTATTTAAAAATCACATTGTACCACCTAATATTTTATATGCACTTCTTTAAGAGGAACATCCAAAAGATGTGACATGTCTTGAATTTTAGAAATTGTAATTATAAACACTGCTTTACTAAATACAACTACAGATTAGTCTTCATTTTCATAAAAAATTAGCTAAATCATATTTTCATATATCAAGCCACAAACAAAGTGATGATGTGCCCCAATATTTTTTGAACTATCATGATATATAATAATTTTCACCAACTTGATAGTGTTTCGATTGTCACAAAATATAATAGTTAGATGATTTTATGGTAAATGAACTTATTCAATCAATATTCTTATCTACATATCTTTTTAAGATGTCTTTAAAGAACTGTACACTATTACTTATTGTTCCATGAGATTAGACCTTAACTTCGGTGAAATACATATTATGAAGTTGACTTTATATCATCAATATAACCTACATGATCTTTATTATTGTAGTCTATTACAATAGTTCACCTCCTTTATTATATTAAATTCTAAGTTGATATGTGTCTCTAATGTTTCTTAGTATTACTTTTTTTGCTTTCCAATGATAAACATGAGTATTTTACACACCTAAAAAAAATGGCAGCTAAATATAGGGTTTAGTGATAGTAAAGTACAAGAAATTACATTTTTTTTTGGTATAATGTTCCATCTACTTTATTTAGTTACAATTAACACTTAATTTTAATCAAAATTCACATGGTTTAATAGATATGTTAAACACAAACATGCTAATTTTTATTAGTACATCAAGAACACATTTGGATTCAAAAATAGATAATCTACCTTCTTCTTTCAAAACATGCATCCATAAAAAATAGTGTATTAGCCCTACGCCACTCATCTCAAAATCCTTCTTTAGTGTCTATAATGCACTATATATGATTTTTAATAATGATTAGATCATCAACATACAATACAATAATAAAAAATTAATGATCATTATGTAGATTACCATAATATAATACATATTTAGATCAAGCTTGCTTCTTTTTAATATTTCTTCTAAAAAATACTCTTTTATTTTGGAGTAACAGACCCTTTGATCTTATTTAAGATAATATAAGGTCTTTTTCAGTCTTAAAACTATATGTTATTCACCAGGTTTAACAAACCTTAGTGGTTTCTAAATGCAAATGCATTCCTTTAAATTATAATTTAAAATGCATTCTTAAAATCCATTTGATGTATTTTCTATCCATATTTATAAGCTAAGGAAATTATCCTATGAGTAGAATCCACTATAGAAATTAGAGTAAATGCTATATTATAATTAATACATTTTTTTTTGAGAAATATATGTATATGAACATTGCTGTGTGCTTCTCCACAACTTCATATAATGTAAATTTTGTCTTGTAGGTTCATCTAAAACTAACCAAGTTATTCCTTTGGAAGGGTTGAAAATTCCTAAATTTCATTTTTAGTTAGAGCATTGTACTCATCGTAATTAGTAACTAGCAACTCATGAATAGTTTCCTTGTATGTGTTTAGATCATCAATTACCATCAACCTAGTCATAAAAGTATAATTAGCAATAAGATGATTAGAAAGTTGCTGGTAAATTCCCTAGGTACTTATCTTGTGCTTTCATTATCACTTTCACTTGATGCCTCAATTTTTTTTTTCCTTCTTCACCTAGAAAAATACCATACCTTCTTTCAAATCAATTTTATTAATAAGCCCCTTCTCTTCAATCAAGATCAGAAGAGATGTTTTATTGGAAACATCACTATTAACAAAAATGTCTTCATCAAACCATACATTTATTCTAATATGTATTTATTTAGTTTTAGGATTATATAACATGTGTGATTTTGATTTTTCATTATATAAAATCAATGTGTACTTCTTGTTTTTATTAACTAATTGTTTCCTTTTAAGATTAAGAACATCAACATATGCATTACAATCTAAAAATCAAAAGTAAAATACAATGGGATTTTTACAACTTGATTCCTCCTCTAATGTTACATTCATGACCACCTCAAAATGTTTTATATTAAGATTATATGTAGGTGGATATGAATTTATTCATCCTAAAAAGTCAACTTCTATATCTATGAAGTTTAAGATGCATTTATCCATTTCCATCATAGTTTTTTTAATATATTTATGCGACCCCATTTTGTTGAAGTGTGGAAGAAATAATGAATTCTTTAATTATGCCATGTTATTTTTAAAAAATTGAAAAGGATTTATTTATATGTTTTTAAACATTTTATGTCTTTATTATCCTTATAAATTTTCCTCCTTCTATTTCTGCAAAAACCTTAAACTCTTTGATTTATCAAGCTTTTCATTCTTCTTTTGGAGAAAATATCCCTGATTTTTTTTAATCATTTATGAAATTAAGCTACCTTAATCCTAAAAATTAAGGTGTCTAACTAACCCATTACATCAATATGAACCAAATAAAAATGAACCTTTTCTCTCTATGAATTTTATTGTGGGAATCTTTCCATATGTTGATTTCACGTAACACATCCTTCACAAATGTTGTATATTTGAGATATTTTTTGAATCTCAAAAATTATATTTTGTTCTCCCTAAAAATAATAATTTGATAATTGGCATGTCCCATTCATTCATTTCATAGCCTATTGCTATCACTATGCCTTGTTATAACACACATGTCTATGCTCATAGTTAGAAATGAATTATTGAAATTTATATAATCTATATTTTTAATATAGTAATGATAGTGACCTTATATTTATAATTCACATATTTAATTAGGAATTTTTAATCATAAAATTGATATTATATCCTTTTTTTAATAATTTAAAACACTGAAAGAAGAATTTTTTTAAAGTATAGAAAAAAATTCTAATTTTTGAACACACCATTGTCGACTTTAACATAAATTCCTTTACCTTTACCTTTTAATACACTATTATTTATAAATTGTATTTTATGTTTATTTTTAATGCTACTCATTGATTCAAAATAAATGACCAAATCATATTTATAAGAACTATTTTATTTCAGAGAAAGACAAATAATGTTGTATTTAGAATTAGATTTATTTGATAACTTTCTTATTTTATGTTCTATGTAATTGATTTTCTTGTAGCATTCATTTTTTTATGACCTAACTTACCAAAATAAATATATTTCCATTTTGGCCTATCTTTATGATCATAATGGTTTTTAAATGAGTTGTAACTCTTTTCATACTTCTAGCTCATCTCTCTATAATTATGATGATTTCCCTAAAATGTATTGTAATTTAATTTCTCATTATCAAAAGATACATAATCATAAATCCTATTTCAATCCTTGTCATGTGTTAACATTCATATTACATTCCTTTTTCTAAATAATATTTTGTTCCTTTAAATAAATTCATAATTGTCCTATCCTACCAAATGTAGAGTCATGCTAGAAGACTTTTGAACTATAAATCTTCAATTTTCTTAGTTTTATGAAATTCAATCCATTTACCATTGTCTTTTTCCATCCACAAGTAGAGGAGGATTGAAATATCAATTGATTTAAGGGGATTAGGTTTGTATTTTCAAATCTCCACTTAATCCACCCTTGAAGCTATTTGTTTCAAACCCTAGTACTGTCTCATTAGGGATAGATTTTTTAGAGGTTGTCTAGACTAACTTTGGAACCTCCATATTTACAATTGATCTATTATATGTTCTAAAATTTAGATCCTTTTTCAAAATTCCTACCTACACCTTTCTTTGATTTTCAATAGATTTGAGTTTTATGTTGAAGGGTTTTTCCCATGGGATTAGGAGTTCCTCAACCTTTATACCTTCCTCTTCTAAGTTATTATAATAAATAGGTCCCCATATTGTTAGAAGATCATAGGAGGAATTATTCCACCAAGTTCGTGCCTTTATTTTGTTAAGGTTTTAACACTCAGATGTTAATTGTCTAGTATTGAAACAACTATGACATTGAAAAGGTAGGCCTTTGTATTCCAGTGGTTGGGTCCACACACAATCCTCTATAATTTGGTAAATATAGGTTGAAAGATCCATGAAGGTGATTAAGCCTATAAATTTCATGTTTTTATCCTTGTATATCATTCTCATCCTTCTTTTTTTATCAAGTTTCTGAGTTACTTTTCCATAAAGTTTCTATCATCAAACAACCATAACTCTACAAATAGAATTATGTTCTCAAAATCTTTAAATAGTTATAAATGTGTTTTAAAATAAAATATATCATAGTTATCTTCAACTAGAGGATTATTTTCTCTATAATGTGTTTTTAAAATGTTTTGGAGCAATACGTATATATCATAGACCATCTTGCACTAAAAAGGATCTCATCATGTAGAAACACCATGTAGCCACTAAATGAGAAAAGCCATGGACAAACTGAATTTGATTCCTAGCTTAGCTGACTCATATAAATAATAGTAACATACATGGATCATAATAAGGATGTGGTTGAAGACTAATTTTTTTTTGTCCTAAGGTAGATAGCAAGATTCACATGAATGATTACCTTAGTAGAAGGAACTAATTTCTATTATCCTATATCTGAATGTTTCTAAGTTTGGAATATATATTATTTTGTATAAAAAAACCTCCCCTATTGTATATATATAAATAACATACGGGTTGAGAAATTAGTAGATATAAATTAGATAAATATATCATAAGTATAGTTTTTAAGACAGTTGTTATTATAATTTCCCTATTGTAGTTCATTCCTATGTTTTTATTAATATGAACAATCATTTATGAGTCCATTTCATCATTATAAGAGGAAATATTAAAGCTAGAATCAAATGGAAAAATGGGACCCTTAGAAAGGCTTGCAGTAAAAATCCAACCTATTAAATAGCTAAGTATGTTATTTAGTTTCTTTATGTGTTGTGTGTTTTATTTCTGAATTGTGTGATTTTCAATCTTGCATAGAATTATTTTAAGGAAGCCTCCAATAGTGTAGTAATTTAATTCATAGTATTGTATTCATGTTCATTTTCAATATAACATTTACTGCATGGATTTAGAATCTTAGATTACAATAAGAAAAAGGTCAAATTAGAATATTAAGTGTGGACATATAGTAATGTCATCCTATCAAGTTTATGTCCTTGAGTTGACATTTAAATGAAGTATAAGATGCAGGTCTATGGTACCTCTCCTTTTTCATTATGATCAAGATAAGTATATCTAATTATGAGTCAAATTCTAGTCACTTTAGGCATCATTGGCAGGGAAGGGTGTCACACACTTATAATCTTCAATCTTGATAGTGGTTGTTTCTGGATGTTTATTATTTTTTTAAATTCAAGATATTTTTTTGTTTAGATTAAATATTTCATATTTTTATAGTTTAAATTTTCTTTTTTGTAATTAGAATAGTGATTTTTTTTAAAAAATTGCATATTGCTAACCCTATATAGGCAGGATGAGCAAAAAAAATTTTAAAAAGAGAAAAAAAAATGGTTGACGTACATGAAAAGCAAAGGGGACTATATAATTTTTTTTCTTAAATCATCAACCATTTATACAATATTATAAACTCATCCTACAATAGTTGAAGAACATGAAGAAATTCTTCAAGATAACTCATATTGTCAATAAAAGAGGTAGAAAAGAAGAATTTTTGGTTGGATTGGTAGCAAAAGTTAGAGACTTTAAAGAGGTTCATACCCATGGGAGATACCCACATGTACCATCCTTGATAATTATCACCTTATCACCTTATACTTAGGAATCTTAAGTTCACTTTCCTTCATCACCCAAATTTCTTGCTAAGAAGGCATTCAAAGTTGTTCTTGATCTTAGAAGAAATTCCAGGCCAATATAATCTTCCAATTTAGAAAGACTCTTTGCTGAGACACAAGTTGAATATTCTAAAACCTCTACACCATCTTCATTGTATGTTTAGCCATATATTGCTAAGAAAAAAGATAAAGTATACATCTTCTACAACCCAGGAAATAAAAGAATTGATAAATTTTTTGAGAGGTGGGTGGTAAATTTTTTTGATCTAACAACACAAAGAGTATTCATGGAGTATCCTCATGAAGAAAAAACTACCAATGAGTCTAATACCTTCAAATTAACTATCCTTACTCTTGGCAAAAATGTACCCAAAATATATTTCTCACTCTGCCCTCACTACCTTTAAGGGAAAAGCATATGAGGATCCAAACATATTTATTTTTGAGTTTGACATCTTATGCCATAGCTATGAATATAATCAAGATGCTTAGAAACTCAAATTTTTTCCAACAACACTAAGAGATGTAGCACTTAGATGAATATATGAAAATATTTTTGTTCATCATGCAAAAGTGCAAAAAGATGACAATGGAGAAATAATCAATCAAGATCATATTTTTGAAAGGAATTAGAGATGATTGTTTAGATTAACTATATATAACATTTGGTGGTGATGTTTTGACACTATTCCTTTAATGAACTAATAGTTCTATGTAAAAACTACTCTAAATCAACCATAAACAAAAGTATAGGTAAAACCCTTTATAAAACATCTATAGTAAGACTATCTAAAGGTGAAGCTAGAAACATACTCTAGGACATCAAGTAGGACATTATTATCAACCTAGATACTCAATTTAATACATTACATACATGAAAGAAGTAGGAAAAATCTAAAAAATCCTTAACTGCCTGTTGCCTTAAATGAAAAAGAAGTAAAATTGAACATGCTATTTCATGAAAGCCTAGGTAGTTACCATAGCTGAGGAGAATCCTAAAATAGTGGAGCTACATGCCATAGGATAAGATGATAATAAAGTGTTTTACATGGCCCAATGAAAACCATGGGTGAAATCATCAAGTATGGAATCAAACTCTATGTTTGCAAATTCTCGATTGTCAATAAATACATAATATGGTTATTGGATAAATATACCCAACCAAAATTGGTCCAAAAAAAATTTGAGGCTACCTTAGGATCAGGTATGGATGTAATAGAATGGAAACAACTTCAACCTAGGCAATTCTAAAACTAGTAATGGCTCTTTTCCTCTAATATATGATAATAGCAATAGAGAGGCAATCAAAACATTTCTTAACAAATAAAAAAACCAAAACAAAAGCATGCCTTGATGACAAACACTCAACAACCTCTTAGATCCACTCAAATACCCACCTAGCCCATCCTCACCCTGCCAATAAGTTGGTTTAACCAATGAAATCCATTGAAATAATGAAATATCCAACATATATCTTGGATATCGATGAAGTCCAAATTCTTTTAGGGCACATTCTTATTCAACCCACCTCACCCATAATCATAGAACATTTTGAAAAATATGATCCATTCCATACTAATCCATAGCCACCCATGGCTAATCCTAATCTAAGTCCACTAGAAAACCAAAAATAATCTGGCAATCCTTTTTTTCAAAGAGATTGAGCATATCACATCTTGAACTACAACCCAAATTTGATATCTTAGGATAAATCAAGAAAGTGTGCATAAAAATCCCACTCTTTCAAGCAATTAAATATGTTCCTATCTATAATAATTCTATTAGAGAGCTATGTTTGTAAAAAATTGAGAAGAAAGAAGAAGGATCCTAAAAAATCCCAAGTTATTAGCCAGCTAGAGGATATTATGTTGGGAAACATAGTTCCCCCAAAATATTTTGATCTTGAACTTCCTATAGTTAATGTTAGCATCCATGGCCAACCCATCTCCAATACTTTAAATAACTTGGGTGCAACCATCAATGTGATGAACATGGAAACCATGCAACAACTAAAATGAACAACTCTGCGTCTAACACCCACCATCCTTAAAATGGTTGATAGGTAAACTATTAAGCCTAAGGGGACTGTTGAAGACTTGGTTATCACTATGGACTCCTAGAAATATCTAGAAAACTTTATTATCTTTTAGCCAGAAAGTAACTTGGGAGGTTGTCCTCTCATCCTTGACCACCCATGGTTGGCTACCACTAATGCTTTAATTGATTGTAGGTCAAGAAAAATGTTAATTACCAATGGAAATGACACCAAGAAATTGGGTCTTTATCTACCATCCCAACCTTCCTAGAATGATGGCCCAACACCTTATATTGATGACTTTAAGGTAGTTATCTTCTTTTGCAGATGAAATAGGATCTCAAATTTTTAGCATTAAATTATAGCCCCCTCTATTTTGGTATCCTATTCCAGATTGGCAATATAAAAATCCATTAGATGAAGCCTATTAGGTTAAAAATTAGCAGCTTTATAAGCAATGGTATGGATTTTATGCTCACCTATCAAGTAGTGCCATAGATCTTTTGGATTTTAGAACTATTTATAAAATTGAAATGAAAAAGTTTATTACTTTTGGATGATAAAGGTCTTAGGTTATGGGGTGTGATGAGCCCTATAAATTGTATGTTTTTATCCTCATCTTTCATGCTCATCCTTCTTGTTTATCATGCTTCTAATTTATTCTTTTATAAAGTTTCTATCCTCAAACAACCATAACCTTACAATTAGTATTATGTTCTCATAATCTTTAAATAGTTAAAATTGTGCCTTGAAATCAAACATATAATAATTATCTTTTACTATAGGATGATTTTATCTATAATGTGTTTTAAATATGTTTTGAAGCAATAAGTATATAGCACAGGCCATCTTGTAGCAAAAGGAATCTCATCACACATAAACATCCTACAACCACTACATGACCAAAGCCACATATGAACAAAATTTGATTCCTAGTTCAACTGACACTCAAAAACAATAGTAACCTCTATGGAATGCAATAATAATGTGGTTGAAAAATGAAAAAAAAAAAAAAAAAAAATTGTCCTAAGCCAAAATAGAAAATTCACATGAATAATGACCTTAGTAGAAGGAACCAATTTATGTTATCTTATAACTCAATGTTTCTTAGTTTGGAATATATGTTGTTTTATATAAGATAATCTCCCCTATTGTATATATATATAGGTAATATAAAGGATGAGAAAGTAGTAGATATAAATTAGAGAAATATATCATAAGAATAATTTTTAAGACATTTGTTATTATAATTTCCCTGTTGCAATTCATTCCTCTATTTTTATTAATATGAACAATCATTTTTGAGTCCATTTCATCATTATAAGAGGAAATATTAAAGATTCAGTTAGATGGAAGAAGGCCTCCCTTCAAAAGGATTGTAGTAAAAATCTAACCTATTAAATAGCTAAGCATGTTATTTAGTTTCTTTATGTGTTGTGTGTTTTATTTTTTAATTGTGTGATTTTCAATCTTGCATACAATTATTTTAAGGAAGCTTCCAATAGTGTAATAATTTAATTCACAGTATTGTATTCATGTTCAATTCAAAAATTCCATTTACTACATGGATTTATAATATTAGATTACAATAAGAAAATGATCAAATTAGAATATTGAGTCTGCACATATAGTAACTTCATCCTATCAAGTTTATGTCCTCGGGTTGACATTTAAATGAAGTAGAAGATGTAGGTGTATGGTAACTCTCCTTGTTCATTATGATCAAGAGAAGTATATATAATTGTCAATTAAATTATATTCAAAAAGTATCAAGGGTTATTTCATGTCTTCAATGGAAAATTTTCAAATAATATCAATTATGAAAGCGTATTATGATCAACTCTAAAAAATAATTGATTTCCCCTACATTGATTGTCTCTAAAATTGACAATTTTGATAAAAATGTAGTGAGAAACTTATTTAAACTCAAAACATTGGTAAATAACACAAAAAATATTAATGGTATGTCTTATTGCTATTATGTATCATAAAACTATCAGATCTAACACTAAACACAAATCTACATTGAAAACTATCAATTTCCTTACACCTAATTTCACTAAAAGACACATAAATGATAAAATATGAACTTAAGATGATATGAATGATATTCATGATGAAATTATATATAATTGATACTGATTTACCATCACATAAATATAAATAACAACATGGAACAAATATTGAGAACAAATATTGAAATTTGCTTAGGAAACACACTATGAAATCCTACTACTCACACCAACTTAGAGTAGAATCACACCAAATAACATGAAAAATAATAGAATTGTTGTATATGATTTGGAGGCCTATTAAATATAAATAAATTATTATCTAATATTAAACATAATGTATAACCACATAGGTAAACAAATTGCTCCACAAACTATTTTGAAATATGTAAATAAACAAACTAGTCCAACTAAAAGTTTACAACTCCGTAAAGCTCCAATGTAATATATGGATGAGATCTTCTCTTTGAATAAAGAAAGATACATCCTATGACTCTTTTAATCAATGGTTTTTCATCCACTGATTTCCTCACCTGAAGGTTTTCATCCTCAGATGATTGAACTACAAAGTCTAAAAACTTTTTGAAATGGAAAAGGATCCAAACTCATAAATTTACCTATCTTAAATAAGGTTTGAGCCATAATTCCCAATGTCCAAAATAGAAAATTTACATATTATATATTTTTCATAGGTAATATAATGTTTCCATATTCCATCTCCTCAAAATCACGCCAAGGATATGTCATAGTTTCCTTTTTAGACATTGCTAATTTTTCCCACATAAAGATTTTCCATTCCTTGATTTTGGGTGCCAAAATCCGATTCCTTGATTTTGGGTGCCAAAATCTGAATACTTGATTTGAGCAAATAAAAATCAACTTACTACCTTTATCCACTTGTCCAAAATATTATCCACTTCAACATCTTATACAACTATCATAGAGTTTATATATTGTAACTCATACCCCAAGATCCTTTCCACCAAAAGCGCTTCAAACATGCCACACACCCCACTAGGATAATATTAATCATATTTAATATTTAATAGCCCATTTTAAAAAAAAAGGAATTATGGTGGACAACATAATATTAAATAATTATTTCCTAACTATTTAATTTGTTCTCCAGAATTATGAAAATGGAGCAATTTGGCCACCATTTATATTTTTTTGTAAATGGGACATGAAAAATCCTCCCTTATCAAAATTGTTTGCCCTCAATAAATTAAAAATCTGAATGTTTTAGAATAATCATGCCAAAGTGATGAATCAAATTCTATTGCTCATATAATTTGGATCATGTACCTCTCAAGTGAGATAACTCCTACAAAAGAGCATTACAAGATACATTGTCTAAAACATCCTTTTCTAACTCATGTAAATTGATCACCATTGTGAAAAACAACTTGACCTCATGAGTATAAGTATAAAATTAATGTACAAAACTCTTAACATAATAAATTCAAACCTTCAAAAAATCCATGACATGATGCATGACTATACTTCTACCTCTTTGATTTGCATCAAGCAATGAAAATGTAATGGTGTTAATTCTTCTTCTCTGAATGTTACCAGGATCCCAAAACAATCTCGAGAACTCCTTCACTATGTGTCCACTATATCACTATGAAATTCAAAATAACCTTGCTTTGATAACCTTCCATGAGAATCTCTCTATGTAAGTTGTGAAGAATATTGGATGTCCCCATAGTGGTGTATTGTGAAAGGCTCTCCAAATCTACTCCATCACTTTGTATTCATGAACTAGGAAGATTATTTTTTGATTATGCATCCATCCATCACTATAAACCTATTTTCTCTCACATTAACATCAAAGAGGTTAGTATAAAATGTGTTTTTAACATATCCCTTCATCATAGAGATATTTTAATTGGCATAAATAATAGAAGAAGAATATAGAGTAGGTATTCTATAAATAACATCAACTAATTCATTTCATTTCCAATTAATGTACTCTATATCAAACTTCTAGTCTTAGAGCTTATTCACCCATAACTTGAAACTATTATGAGATGTCTTTACTCCACATATTTTCAAAGCTAATAACTGCCAAAACTTGGCCAAAGAATACATGATGGATAGTATTTATTTTCCCCGTTCTTCCAACTTCCATCTTTTAAAGACTATGGGATCTCTTTTATGAACTAATTTCACTCCAAGTCCTTCTCTTGAAGCATCACATTTTACAATAATTGGAGATAATAAATCTGAAATAAAAAGTACATGACATGAAATCATTACATCTTTAAGCTTATCAATAAGTTCTTTCTCAATTTTTATCCATGCAAAAGATCTTATCTCTATCATATCATTCAAGGGTGTTACTAGATATGAAGATCCATTAACAAATCCTCTATGATAGATACACTAGTAAAAACTCTACTCAATTGTGCTAGAGTGGAAGGAGTAGGTGAATTCAACATATCTTGGATCTTCTTCTAATATATTTTAACAACTTGAGTACTAGTTACATGATTCGATTACAACAACTCTATCAGCTCAAACTCACATTCAACTTCTTTTGAAAATAGAGCCTGTTGCTCTAGAATTTCAAGGTATACATCCAAATGATTCAATTAATCCTCCTAAGTCTTACTATAGATCCAAATGTCATTAAATAAAATAAAAACAAATATTTTTAAATGATTCCTAAATACCTAATTCATACATGAATGAAAGGTAGATGGTGCATTTGCCAAACTAATAGGCCTGACCAAGAATTCAAAATCTTCCTAGTGACATATGAATATTGTCTAAGGTATATACTCATAACTTAGGTAGATTTCATGGTAATCTAACCTATATTTAATATTGGAATAGTGAATTTCCCCATGTATCTCATTGATCAGGTAGATTTCATAGTAATCTAACCTATAATTAATATTCGAATAGTGCATTTCCCCATGTATATCATTGATCTTGGGAATGGGGTCTCTATTTTTTATGGTGTTCTTGATATCCTCTTTTCAACTCCTTAGGTGGTAGTAGGGTGTGGTAATGAGATATGTAGGACCTGATCCTCATTGTATGATGTGCTTAAGTCTTAGATCAGGTGGTGATCCTAGAGGTAGGTAATTAAACTCCATAATACGTCAATAAAAAATGTTGTGAATTCATTTCCTACCCATGGATGAACTAGAAGGCATCAACAAATAACTCAATACCCATGAAACTTGGATTTTTTGGAAAATATTTCCATCCTTCCTATTATGACCAATTATGAAGCTCCATTTACTATCCCATTTATAACTACCTCCTTTCCATCAGATCTAAATTTGAATTCCATAATTTGATGATTTGTTGAATACTCCCCCAAAGAATAAAGCCACTGCACAACCCAAACCACATCGATATCATTTAAACCAACAACATCAAAATCATCACAAACCTTAAGGTCTTCAAGGGCTAATTCAAGATTTTGAATCCTCTTCTTCTATGGTATATTGTATCCATCATCTATAATGACATTGAAGTATTCAAACTCAACTACTCCAAGTCTTCTTGTTTTTACCAATCCTTCTTCAATAAAACTATGGGTGTCCCTGATATCAATTATCACAATAATTTTTTCTCTATAAATCTCTCCATAAAATTTGAAAGGCTAGTATCTATGTGCTCTAGAGAGGGATGTAAGTGTGCCATCATTATCTTAATATTTTTATTCCTTTTCATGGGGAAGATCTTTTGGATCATGAAACTCATCAGATGCATCTAAATTTGAGTCTTTGTTTGATATAACATCAATATAATGTACTTTCCCTTTTCTAAGGCATCTATATCCTAGATTCCATTATTTATTATAATAAAAACAAAGTATCCTTTCAACATTAAGATCCATTTCAAATTTTAGTAACAAGTGTGTCAAACAAACACTTGGATCTCATACCTTAAATATATTTGAAATATTTCATCCTTCTTATGGTACTTCCTATAATGATAAAAATTTAACAATAATAAATTTTCAAGCATCAAATCTCTACCACTATTTTTATTCTCATGCCATAATCTATAATCATGAAGATAATCAACTTGCTTACCATTAGTTATTGATCTATAAGTTTTTACAAGTTAAAAACCAACATTATTATCTCATGAGGCATTTTCTTCATGTGCATGTCTCCCAATAAGGTCATTACAGCACTCCTCTTAAACTCCTTGATTCAAGACATTCCTTTTATTTTCATAAAAATGATCTAGATGTATGTCTTCCATTATTTATTTCACATGGCCATCAATCTTCTGACATAAAATATATCCTCATCTTAAAGAGTATAAATATACTATAAATCAACCTTATGTAACATGGATTCAATCTCTTGATGATTGATGGGTGAGTTCTAAACAAGAACAATTTTCTCATTTATGAATTCAATAATTGATAATTCATCCAAGTTTTTATGCCTCTCACTTTCTTGAAAATATGAGTTTTATTTATGATACTTAGTCAAAATCACTTCACTAATCCATTGTGGCTCTGATGTATCCAATACCTCTTCTAGTTTTATAATCTTAATTTCTATATCTTTTGATTTTTCTTCTGGATTTACCTCTTTTTTACTCCAACATTTGTGACTTAGATCTCAAGGTTCTTTGTAATAGAATGGAAATTTATTTACCTTGAGTGCATTTTTGGTATCATCCTCTTTTTGATATGTCTTGAATTTTATCATGGTTCCTATGTGTTTCCATTATTTTATCTTGAATATAATCTGCATTTTTCCCATTGGTTAAGAATCTCAAGAATCCTCCCATGATAATAATTCAATGTACCCTACCAGATGGTAGAATTAGGGATCTGATACCACTATCATGTCCCCAATGGAAAATTTTCAATGAATATAAAGTATGAAAATGTATTACGATCAGTTCTAAAAAATAACTGATTTCCCCTACATTGATTGTCTCTAAAATTATTGATTTTGATATAGATGTAGTGAGAAACTTATTTTTTTTTAAAAACTATTAAATAAAATAAAATTAAATTAAAGGTATGGCCTATTTATATTATCTATCTAAAAATTACTAGATCTAGCAATCAACACAAATCTGCATTTAAAACTATCAATTTCCTTACACTCGATTTCATTAAAAGACACATAGATGATAAAATATTAACTTCAGATGATATGAATTATATTTATGATGAAATTAAATATAATTTATACTAATTTAAAATTAAAACAATAATAAAAACATGCATTAAATATTTATAGGAAGTATTAAAATCTACTAAGGAAATACACTATGAAATCCTACATACTCACACCAACTGAGAGTAGAATAACACCAAAAAACATGAAGAAAACCATATATATTTTAGATTATTTGGAGGAATATTAAAAATAAAAAAAATATTATCTAATATTAAAAAAATATATAACCATTTGGATAAGCAAACTACTCCACAAACTATTTTGAAATATGCAAATAAATAAACTAGTCCAACTGAAATCTTGCAACTACATGAAGATCCAATGTAATATTTGGATGATATCACCTATTTGAATTAAATTGTATACATCATATGAATTTTTAAATAGTTTTTTTTTCATCCACTAATATCCTCAATTTTATTTTTTCATCCTCAGATGCAAAATTGAACTGCAAAGTCCAAGAATTTGTTGAAATAGCAAAAGATCCCAATTCATAAATCTTAATGTCTTAAATAATGTTTATACCATAATTACTAACATCAAAAATATAATATTTTAATATTATATCTTTATCATAGGTAATATAAAATTTCCATATTCCATATCCTCAAAATCACACCGAGGATATGTCATAGTTTCCTGTTTAAACATTTCTGATTTTTCTCGCATAAAGCTTTGCATTCCTTGATTTGGTGAGATAAACATAAAATTAATAGATTTATCCACTTTCCAAAAATATCATTCAATTCCATATCACTTACAACTGTCATAGAGTTTCTTTAAGATTTCTATACTAAAAGAGCTTCAAACATGCCACATGCCCCACTGGGAGAATATTACTCATATTTAATATTTAATGGCCCATTTAAAAAAATATGAATTATGGTGGACCAAAAAATATTAAATAATTTTTATATAATTATTTAATTAGTTCTTTAGAATTATGGAAATGGAGTAATTTATCCATCCTTAAGATTTTTTTAAAAATAGAACATGACTCGTTACCAGGATTCTAGCAAAACTGGAGTAGTAAAATGAATTAATGGCATTAGCTATCTACTAGAAGACACCCAGTGAGTTCCCAATGTGATTAAAACATGGATTAATAAGAAGTTAAGTGGAAGATGAGGTAGGTAGACCCAAATGGATCCGGTGGATAAAGACTTAGTGAGTGGGTTGAATCTTGGAAACCAAGGTTTCATTAATAGTTGATATTGATCCCATCTCCACTATTTTTATAAAATTGTATCTCTATCTAAAATAAGGATAAAAAATATAAAAAATATGCATTTTACATTGGGGTATAGATCCAACTTACCTTCCAATAGAGGTTATGATAGCTTAGATATCCAAGAATTAAGATATGGAAGATTTGTCTAGAGCTTGTCAAACTAACATATTACTCTTCTACCTAGATAATTTATTCTATTAGCCTACACTAATCATAGGGATTTATTGTCTAGGTATATGGAGGGTTTTAATGAGGATGGGTTAAGGGGATTCAAAATTTGATTTGACCTCTAGGAAATGGGATCTTTTTGGCTAGATCTGACTGCATCTACTAATTATATTACTACTAATGACAAATGAATTATATAATATTACATATATTAAATATAATAATATTTAAAATTATTATATTTCAATTGTGAAAGGCACTTTATAATAATATATTATAATAATATTAAGATATGTATACTAGGTTTTCTTTGAGAGTTAAATGGTATCCAATGGCAAAACATGAAGATTTACAGTTCCTTAAAAACATGATGGAAAGAAATAATTTGGTAGGTAGTGGGTTGTTTAAGGAATTTGGCACATGGGGTTTGTCACCTCATAGTGTTTTGGTGGCAGATCTAGGTCTTCTTCCTAGATTTAAAGAATATTTGGCCCCACCTTTTAGGTGAAACTAAAGACTAGTGTTTTGAGGGTCAATCTAATCATAGGTGGGGTTTATCATAGGCATGAGTTTTTGAGGTAGAAGGGGATAATATAAAGGGGGAGGCTATGGAAATGGAATCAATGGAGACTCCTTTGTTTATGCATGCAACTTATTATTAACAAGGCAAGAGGGATCTAGTCAAGGTTATTAGGTCTCAGAGATCTATAAACCATAACATTTCTCTTGTTCTATAAAATCTATGCAAGGTAGATGTGGAGAGGGATACAGGTTCACAAAAAATAAATAAATAGGAGTACCACATTTAGGAATTTGCTAATAATCTGAAATTTGTAGAGAAATTAAAGATTGGTTTTATCTAGAACAATCCTTTTGACCTAACAAAGATCAACCCTTCAATTTATTTTGTGAATAAGGATATTAAATTGGCTATAGAGTGGGAAAAATGGATATGAACCAGAGGTATGATATTCCATTTTAATGAACATTGGATTAGTTTAGCATATCTAAAAAAATGTATTTTTAATCATTTGTGATATTTAATAGAAGATAAAATAGAAACTCACCCTTATGATAGAGGTATTTTTATTATGGTATTTTATTCAATTAATGATAGGAATGTGATTTTTCATTATTATTTTTGTGCTTGGGAGATTAAACAAATGATTTTGGAAAAGATATGACACTCATATTTTAACCCACTCACTGAACCTTTTTATACTAGACTAATTTGGATATGTCTACCTCACCTTCCATTGTAGTTTTGAGACTCTTCCATTCTTACAGTAATAAGAAATTTTGTGGGTGAATTTTTTCATGTGGATCCCATTACAGTAGATATGGTACATACTATCTATGATCAAATTTTGGTTGAAATAGATATCAAAACAGAACTTACTGCTTAGGTAGATCTAAAAGTTAGGGATTGAATATGGGTAGAACCCCTTAACTATGAGGCTTATCTTTTAGATGTCACAAATTATTTGAAATGGGTCATTTGTTTAATGAGTGAATGAGTACTAAAATTATAAAATAAAAATTTTGGTGGAAGGATGCTAGTCTCCAATGTTTAATAGTCTAAGTCGATACTGAGGTTGAGAGTGAAGATGAGAGTGAAGTTCTTGAGTCAGTGCTGACCAAAGAAACTCCTGAAGATTTAATTCAAATGTTGGATGAAACATGCATTGAGAAACCCTAATTTTAATCAAATACTAAATAAAAACATGAATTTTAGAGTCTTTAAAAAAATTAAGGGTTATAAATCAATAAAATTTACAATGGATAAGGATTCAGTATAAAATCTTGAAATAAATGATTCATTTGAAATTTACATTCCCATTTATCCTAATATAAGGATTGGAAGAGATTAGAGTGTATTTATAAATAAAATAAATAGATATGGTAAGGAATTGGAACCTTCAAGTATGACCCTTAGATCCCCCAAAAAAAAAATTATGGATGATCTAAGTCACATTTTTGGGGGCTTGAAGCTTTAATGTTTTTGGCTGCTTATTTTTATTTTATTGTTTCTTTATCGCTTGCCCATAACTTTCTTATGATAGTTTGTTGTTTCTGCTAGTAGAGGTTTTTATTTTGAGTTTTAATCCTTTATCTTTTTTTCCATTGTAAAAGGGTGGGGCCCCTTTCAAAACCCTACATTTAGTCTTAATAAAAAAATATTATAAATTATTATATAATATATCATTGTATTATAATTACACACACATATATTAACACTATAATATTAAGAAACATAATGCATATAATTATATAAAATATATTATTATTTGAAAAACAATAATATTTCTATTATATCTTTTATTACATATATTATTAATATTATATACTATTATTTACTATAGTAATTTATATATTATAGTAATTTATATATTACAATAACATTTAATAATATTTACACTTATAAATATGTAATATAGTTATTTATATAATATAGATTATATATTATTATAATATATTATATTTATAATTGGTATATATAAATTTAAATTATGGAACCTCAATGTTTTATCCACTGTCAATGGCATTAGAGTGATGATTTAAGCCACACAAAATATGTGGAGCCCTATTAAAATCACATCAGCTTGCATGATATTTTTGTCCACCCTTGAAAATATAAAATGCAAAATAAAAGATGACAATACCATGTAAGTAATGGACACCTTTACAATGGGTGCAAGTCATGTAAATGTACTAGTTTCCTTAAATTCAAGTTTTGTGTATGATATGGGCCTTCTAGTGTACATTATCACTTGAAATACCATGTCTTTGTCCCCTAATCATCACAACTTATATTACCTTAAAATATTTCACAACTTACATGAATTATATGGTTTTTTCCTTACCCACTAATTTTCCATTACCAAAGCTCAACGTGAAAAAAAAATCACCTTCCTAAACAACACTTTGATGTCGTATAAACAAACACAAACTTCATTTTATATTGCCAACTCCAATAGAAATATAAAATGTAACATTTTTAACCATTCATACTATTTAGAACTCCCTCATTTTAAAAAACATACTTTATAAAAAATAAAATATTACATCCATTCAAATGTAACTTTCACCTATGAGGAAGTTGTTATTTTAAATAAAATTGAAAATTTATCCTATTACTAGGACTTATAGTCACAATGTTGGAGTAAAAATATTGTAAATAACAAAGTAAGAGGTATATAAGATAATTTATTAAAAATATTTTTATATTAAAAATATAAATAAAAATTTAAGAGGCACCTTAATATAAAATGATTTGTGATTAATATTTTCTATATTTGTAAATTTTAAGGCCTAATTTTGATGGCATATCATTGTATTTACATTTTTAACCATAAAATATGATTAATTTTTGTCGAGGACTATATTAGATGAAAAAATTTAGACAAACCTTAAGAAAATATAAAATTTTATTTATATAAATATTATATTATTCTCTAATGTTCATATTAATAAAAGGAAAATAAGAACAACAAAAATAAATGGTAAATAAAATTTTAAGTTTTCAACTTTGATGAGTCAAAGATAAAGTGACCGAATGTGTGTGGAATATATCCATGTGAGAGTTAAAAATAATAATGTGTTATGAGATAGTCCAAATAGACTTCCAAGGCCATGTGTCTCTCCTCTAAAGATACTCTATCCTCCAACTGGTGTAGGAGTTAAAACATAGTTTGACACCTTGATCATCCTCTTGAAAATTCCCTTCCTTATATAAGAAGATTGATAAAATAGACTTATAAATCATAAATTAATCATTAATTCCTTCTAACCAACTCATTGGACACCTATCATGCATTAATAAACTCCTATTGTCTGACATTTCATCATTCATATGCCTAGGTGTATTGAGACTCCTCATTTCCCATGACTAGCTTGGTCCAAGTGGATCAAAACTCAAGTTCCTATTATCAAAGTAACTATATTTCCATATATAGTCTTTAAATATAATATTAGACCTAAAAAAATCCATTTTGGTTCCTATAATAACTTCCAATACTCTATTTTACTCCTCAAGCTCTCACTAGGCCTATTTTGCTTGTATCCCCAAAAACATGTAAACCTCATTATGTAGAATAATGTATAAAGGATAATGAAAAAATAATGGAATATTTGAGGACCTAGTATGTCCTTATAGCTTCATGTTAAATTATATGTTTAAATTTTAAGTGTAAGTCTCTTTTGTATCTTTCTCTCTCCCTAATTAGGCCTCCTTGCCTAGAACCCTATTTTTATTCTATAGACCTCTCCCACATGAATAAAATCACCCAAAATCATGTGATTCATTTTACCTAGTCTATCTACAACATCTAATCTAAATTTGAGCCCATGAGACCCTATGGAAGAGTGAGAACCATGAAATGACCTTGTCACTTACTCTTATTTTTGACCTATGTGTATATTGTTGGGATTTAATAAGTTGAATAAATCTTAAATTTACTCATCCAATGGTTGTAAATATTACCTTTACTCAAAACCCTTTATAAAGACAAAAAAATATGAAAAATAGGGTATTTATTATAGTCTGTACAACTACATGTACGAAAAACATACATATGGAGAATATAATTGGTATACTAAAAAACATACAAGAGCTTTTGAGAGAAAAATAGTTCATTAAAAGTGATTTATAATCCCACTTCTCTTGTTTGGTCACTATCAAGGTTTAAGGATGGTTTAAGACATGTTTCATTCTTAACAATTTTTAATAAAGAGTAAATCCTATTTCTATCTCCTAATGAAAAAATATTATTTTTAGGGGACCCATAAATCACCTATAAATAGCAAAAGGTCCCATGCAAAACCTCATGAAAATTTTCAATGTGAGAAGATATTCCTTGGGATGTAAGCAAGCCATTTGAGGGGGGTTTGAGCTCTCAAAATTTGTTCATGTAGTTATAAGACTTAATCAAATAATTTATGCCACTACAAATGAGTGTGTATACCTATATAACATCCATAAAAACATATTATCTCTATGTAAAGGGTGAAAACCTTCCTTGAAATGTAGTCTTGCATGAGGGGAGTTTGAAGAAGGTCTCAAGAGGTCAAAGTAAACTTTTACTGATTTCTCTATCCATAGATGATTCTAAAGGGTCAATTATTTATATATAAACCTCTCAAATCCATTAAAAAAATCATATTACCTCTAAAATGCTTCTTCCTTCATGATTTTACCTTAGTCTACCTATGTGTGAGAATTAGGCTTTACAGGCCTAAACATGACTTCTAGTATTTGTTTCATTTTTGGGTGGAATTGAGAATTTATGAGGTTATGTAAACATTTAAAAACCTTTCTTTTATGTTTCACCTTTATTCTTACCTCCTTTATCTATTCAAAATAATAAATTCCCTCTTGGTAATGTAGGTAGGCCTAAAGATGCATCTTTAACTGTGTAGGAAAGAAAAAAGTTTTGTTTAGCCATTTCTCTCATGTTTCCTTATGTCCTCAAGTGAACCTATGACTTGTTTAGCAATATGAGAAATATTTTAGTTCTATTCATACACATTTATTCCTTACTCAGGCTTAGAACCAGTGTGCCTTCTCCTAGCAACTTGTAAGCATCTGTTTGGGTGTTCTGAGTGCCTTTTCTATTTAGGCCCTCACATTCACATCAATAACCCTATCAATGACTCTAAGAATTTTTTTGATAATAAAAATTAGGCTCATAAATCTTTTCAAACCCATTCCTTCTTTTTTTAGGTATGATGCTAAACTAGTCCCTCTAGTCTGTACAGATCTATAGGTGACCTTTAGGGAAGTTTCAATATTAGGATTTAAAGTTAAACTTGTCAATTATAAATGTGATTTGAGAGGTAAACTTCATAGGATTTTGATTCACCAACTAATATAGTTCATTTTAAGCTTAATGACATTCTAAGACCCCTGCATCCAACAACATATGCTTTCTTTCACTTGTCTATAGATATACAACTTTAAGTGCTAGTACTTGTGTAAATGGGATTCTAAAATGTTGATATGATCATCTCTTATAAACATTCTCTCTGATCATTTGACTTAATAATGACTACTGTCATTTAATTATCTATTTCTTAAGGCCCCAAATCAATCACTATTTATAATATTTTCCATTCAAGCCTAGTTGTAGGTGTTGATTAGGATAAGAGTTTAACATGAACCTTGGAAAGTTAGTTTTGCACTCTGTCATGATATTGTGAGAAGGTTCAAAATTCAAACTATTTTATTTAATTATTATAAAAAGTCTACCAGCCCTTTTTATGACATTTTCAAACCCTTGTTCACTTTATTTCATACACAAACTTGTAGGTAGTCTCTTAGGATTGTGAACTCAGTCATATGTGACCTCATTAGTTATCAAGCACTTAGATGTATTCATGAATTTATGCCTTGATTTTCTATCTGTAATGTATGAAGTCATGATTAAATTTTTTTTTAACCTTATTCTTGTTTATAAAACAATAAACCTAATTTGATAATGAGGACCTATAGACCTATGACTTATATGTCTCTTTTGCTTTCAAAGGCTGCTAAGAGAGTGTGTTGAATTCTTAAACCTTTTTAACATATTTACACTATAAATATTATCCCACATCCTTATCAATTTTTTATTCACTAATAGGTCTTCTAACTATGTATCATGTCACCTTCAAATTGTCTCTACAATCTATACATGCTTGTGTGTGGCACTGTTGAATGTGTATAGAGGTTTGGTCTCTTTACCATGCTTTTAGTGATAGCAATGAGGAACCTATCATGGTGAAATGTATATCTATGGGTTTTTGGTACTTTTACCATTGTCTTTACCTCTTGAACATAAACTAAGTTTATGGATGCTCACTCATAGGTCTATTTATTTGAGTGACTGAAATACTTGAGAATTCTACTTGAGAGTACATATATGGACCTCTACTCTCACTTCCTTTCACCTTCCCTATTCAATGTGATCTCTCATGTACAAAAATTATTTCTCATTACCAGTCATATCCAACATGGCAATCAAACCTATGGAAGACCATTAATGAACTATGTCATGATTTTGAAAGAACAAGGCCTATGACATCTCTTGAAGACTATCAACAAGGAGCCATATTTAGAGAGATAACATATGAATCATGAAAGAGTTAGGGGATTTTTTAAATAAAAAATACATCTGAAACAACTAAAACTTATAGCAAGGGTGACTGAAACATCTTGTACATTGAGACACTCCTCTTATTGAAGACAATTGATGGAGGCAAGTTAGCTGATGAAAACACCATGCCAAGGAACTATTTAACCTCTAAATAAATCCTTCAAAACCATTCTACTACATTAAATTCTGAAGTGGAGAAATAGATGCAATAATAAAACCTTCTTGGATAGACCCTCTAGTGTACAATATCACTTGAAATATGTTGTCTTTGTACCCTAAGCATCAAAACTTAGCTTAGCTTAAAAAATTTTACCACATGAAATGATGGTATGGCTTTGTCCTTACCACTACTTCACTATTACGCAATATCACCATGAAACAAAATATCTCCTCCCCAAATAACACACTATTTCCATATAAAGAAACACAAACTTCATTTTCTACCATCACCTCCACTAGAAATATAAAAGTAATTTTTTTTAACTATTGATACACAAAATTCAAGATGGGGTCATTGTCATACTATTTAGCACTCCCTCATTTAAAAAAAAATGTACTTTATGAAAAATAAATTATTACATCCATTCCAATGTAACTTACACCTATGAGGAACTTGGTAGGTTAATTAAAATTTAAAATGTATCCTATGACTAGAACTTAAAGTCACAATGTTGGAGAAAAAAGTTGTAATTAACAAAGTAAGAGGTACCTAAGTTAATTTGTAAAAAATATTTTTATATAAAAATATAAATAACAAAGTAAAAGGCACGTTAACATAAAATAATTTATGATTAATATTTTCTATATTTATAAATTTCAAGGTCTAAATTTGATGGCCTACAATCGTATTTACATTTTTAATCATAAAATACAATCAATTTTTTTTAGAGGATTTTATTAGATGTAACATTTTAAACAAACCTTAACACAATATAAAAGATTATATTTTTTCTCTATTGTTCGTATTAAGAAAAGGAAAACAAAAACAACAAAAACAAAGGTTAAATAAAAATTTAAGTTTTCATCTTTGAAAAGCCAAAAATAAAGTGACCCAATGTGTGTGGAAGCGATTATTTAACTAAAATGATGTATTTCAAAATGATATTTAACAAAAATGATGAGTTTTTAAGATTTTGTTACGTATGTATAGTGATACACATTGTCATATAATAAGAGCCATGCCATGGCTTGACCAGTTGTAGGAAACACTAATTTAAGCGGGAAATAGAATCTTTTGTAAGTTGATTTCACACTTCACAAGATTAGAAAGAAAAATACTATGAAATGTAATTAAAAAATAATTATTTATTTATTTACTTATTTTTAATAGATGTCAAAGTGAAATTCCAATATTTTTATTAGTTTGAATCATCAGACTTAACACTATAACCTAATGATGTAGATTATTATCTAAACTAAAATTATAAATGGGTTCAGGACAACTTCATCTAGTGCCTATTTAAGTACAGAAACCCTACACAATTTACTTAATCTAGAGCCTATTTAAATAAAGAGAGCATTGCATGATTTCCTTAATTACCTAAATTAACTAGAATCTAAATTAAATGGCTTTTCTATCCTTAAGAGTAATGATGTAAGTGATAATTAAATATCAACACCATTGAATGCTTGGTGGTGTGACATTTCAAACGAATTTGATGTCTTCATAGCTATTCAATTTGACTATGATAGAGTTAATAAAGTAATCAAATTAAAGAGAGGCGATTAGCTGGAAATACAACTTTTTATCACTTCTTTGACCTTCTATGAAGTTGAACTTAAAATAATTTTGATGTCCTCCTATCACATAAATTTGCAATTTCAATTCAAAAATGATAATTTCGTGCAACATTTTAGTATGTATGCAATGAACACATGTAATAAATTAGCCCCATCTATGTATGGAGATTAATTTTCCTAAGAGTAGGTAGATTACATTTGAGTGAAATCCATGTTTACATGTTTTATCTTTATTGCAAACCTTATCATTGTTATGTTTACACTGTTGAATCTATATAAGTAATGAACACATGTAATAAATTAGCCACATATTCATGTCAAATCAAATTTCACTAAATTTGTTCATAATAATAATAAAATATATGCATCATCTTTCCTTTATCTAAATGTATTCCAAACATGTCCTTTGATGGAATAGTTGCAAATAAACTATTGGGTTACCCTATAAACCAAGAACTAGTAATAATAGACCTTGAGGAGATCTTGGGATATCCTATAAGGAGAGGTTGGGTGGGTTCCTGTTCAATTTGAGTTGGTGTTTTAAATGACCCATCAAAAAAATATAGGAGGAGATGATAAAATATTAATGTTGAATGTTTTGTGTTTCCTTCTCAAACCATTAAAATTTCTCATAATTTTAACATCCTCGTATAGGATGAATTTATAATTATAAATATAAATAATTTTAAAAACATGATAATTTGATGAAAATAGTCGACTTAGCATTTTAAAACATTTAATAAAGACCAAACATGTAATTCTCAATGGATTACCAAGTGGTAAAATCCCTAAGGGTTAATTTAAAGGTAAAAACTACAAGGTAATGGATGAAATTTTTTATTTTATTAAAGTGGTGCTTTTTAAATCTAGATATAGTAAATTCATTATTAAATTTTTTAACCTAACTTTATCAGATTTAATTTTTTGATACTACTTATTTTCTTAATGTTTTTAAAACTATTTTTAAAATGATACATGTATAGGGTACAGTGTAGGTATTACCCAAATGATTTATGTGATTAATATTACCAATGTTGATCAACTAAACCACATGGTCATGGCAATACAGTTGTCTTGGATATGTGAAAGGCATAAGTGACATGTTAAACATATATGTATTAAAAAAAGCATTCATGTGTGAGATGTTGAGTCATTAAAGGCCATCAAAGTGGTGATTTATGCATGTTATTCAATGATTGTATCATATTTATACCATTATTATTTCATAAGATACTTAATCTAAGGTATATTTAGCATGCAGTACCTCGTGATAAAATGCAAACAATTTATTCTTGAAAAACTATATTAGATACAATGCTCAAAAGTTATAAAGTACGATTCTAAATATGTATATTACTTTTATCATTATCTTCTTATATTCATAATAATTATTAGAAAAACCCACTACATAGAAGCATGACCCATAATGGAAACATGAAGCCAAATTTGAGAAACAATGTACTAACATTACTGAACATATATGAAAAGTATCAATACTAGAAGAAGAGTTAATAGGATAAATAAGCTTAATGATGAAACTTTTCATTGATTTTAATGTTTTTAACTATAGGGAATAAATTTTCATGCAATAATGTTCAAACCAACCTTATAGTACTATGTGTATAGAAAACTTGTGGTGTTGGATATATTGTTTATGAATATACTAATCTTATTTCGCAATTCCCTTTTGATATTATTTGGTGATCATATAATCTATCCAAATTTTTATCTAAATAGTATGCATCCTTGGTCCAAGTCATTAGGGGCTCTAGATAGAACCTAAAATTTATCAATTTCCCTTCTTCCTAAGGCTAGATGTCCTAGCTATTTTTAATTGAAAGGAAAAATATTCTTACAAGTCACACTAAAATTCACCATTTTCTTGTTTTAGGTACATGTACATTTTAAAATAACCACATCATTTATTAAAATGAAAATGTCTAAACAAAGTTTTCTATAGATTAAAAATAAATTTGAGTAAAAAATATATTCACATAAAGGGTACTATAAAAACTGCACAAATTTTACATAACCTAGATGTTGAATTCAAATCTAAGCCTTGCTTAGTAATCCAAAAAAGTAAAAGATTATACATAGTGTAATATCTTGTAGATGTATTATTTTTTTATTATTATCATTTCAAGTAATGGGAGGCTTAAAATTTTATGAGGTAGTTCTGTGTGTGTGTGTGTGTGTGTGTGTGTGTGTGTGTGTGTGTGTGTGTGTTTGTGTGTGTGTGTGTGCACGCATGTGCGCGCACGCGCGTGTGCATATATACATATGTATGTATGTATTTATGTTTGTGTGTGTATGTATGTATGTATGTATGTATGTACATATGTATATATGTATATATGTACCTATAATGTTTCAACTTACACTAGGTTATCCACAATGAAATTTTTATTACGTAGTTAAACTTATTTATCTTCGTCATAAACATCAATAACATCAACATCATAACCCATTTGATCTTCCTTCACATTGTACCCAAATGAATATTTTGGGATGCTTCCTCCTACTCAATCAATTTAAATGAGCATTGAAGGCTTTGGTGAAATGAGTAGTTTTTATTGATGGTGTAGGATTTCAGACAAACAAGTACGCTGGTGCTTCTGTTCTAGCTAGCAGAGTAAATATTACGCACTTAACACCAGTCCTATTAAGATCAAGACATTATTGGAAATGTTTGATATAAAATTAAAGGGAAAGTAAAAATGATTGAAAATTATAAGAGTAATAGAGATTTCACTTTATTATGAACAAAATCCTTGTCAACATTGTATCTATCAATGCCACAAATTGTGTCAATGTTACTAAGTTATTTAGAGACTACTAATCAGCCTAAATGAATAGTATACATGTATATTGTAATTTAAATGAAATACCTACAATTTATATTTATCAACCACCCTCATTGCATTGATCTAACATTGTATCTCCATTTCCCCGTTAGTTATTCCTTGCCATTATTTTTGGTTCTGCCACTATTTTAAAAGGTTCATGGATGGACCTTAAAATAGGAACAATTTTATTAAAATCCCAAGAAAATATAAATATTATTAAATACTTACATTTTCTTAAATCTTAGATAAGCTTACCAAAATTACTTAGCAATTGTCCTTGAAATGAGGTTTTTTTAGTGAAGGAAGGTGTGGAAGGAAGATCAAGGTTGTTTGAAGTGTTTGATGTGGTCAAATGCTTTCATGAGTTTATCTATATTTAGGGATGGTGGTATCTTTCACTCAATTATGATCTTAACTCACCATGTCCTTGCCTTCAATGTTTCACTCCTTCAACCAAATTTTTTAAAACTCCCATAAAGTAGTTCCATTACAATAGGGTAGTTTGAAAGACCTTCAATGTTTCTTTGACTCCATCCAATGACTATTTTCTTACTCAAGGAGTAGAGGTAGCATGTTTGGAATTATTAAAATCTTATTTATTAGTATATAATCATATAACCATATCTCCATTCATCATTTACTCCTTCTTACTTGCATGCAATTGATTGTCAACTTCTAAGTTACCACTTTCTTATTGCATTCACTAACATCTTCATGATATTGAATGATTTTCAACATGGGATCCCCAATTATGGATATTCCTCCACCTCTATAATGGAAAGAAAATTTAGGAATATTTTTATGTCTTATGACATCTCAAAGTCTAATAAAAACCTCAAATTCGATACCTCTTTCCTTAGAGAGAAAAACTAACTCCTCTTGATTCTTGACGACACCAATCCACCTCATGAGTGTATCCAAGCTGGATAGTGTATAAATTAATATTATTATGATAAAAATTAATTATTTCATATAAAAAATAAAAATAGTTCATAGTTTTATACATGACACCCTCTCACATTGGGTCATTATCATATTTCTTGCAAGATGGTTCACTAGGTCATTAGCTTATTAGGGCTGTTTAGAGGTGGATGAAAAGTAATATCAGAGATATGATCTGAGAATCATTTTGAAACCTCTAAACACACATAATAGACACTTTAACATTTTATATTTCCATTATAATATATAATACCTTTATAATGTGATTACTTGCTACTCAACCTAGCTCATTTAGGCTTAGAAATAAGGTCATTACTCCATGTCAAATTTATTGATGCTTTATATTATTTTCATACTTTTAATGCATGAGTCATAAATCCAATAAATTTTAGTGACTAGTCTTACATTTAATAATGCATTTATTATATCTAAATCCTACAAATTTTTTAAATAAAACATGTTAATTTCCTAGAAAAGGTGAAAGTCATAAAACATTATAAACATGTAGTATTTAAAAGAAACATATTATTGTGATTAAAATATTAACAATATTTTATTATTTTATTTATATAATTTTAAAATAAAACCATTACAAATATGGAAAATTCATCTTTATAATGCAATAAACAACATGAAAAATGGAGCTATAAATCGAAAGATGTGGTATAAAAACTAACATGCAGTTGTCTGTATCCACGTTAACATGTTCAAAATACATTAAAAAATAAATTGACAAGATAATACTTAAAAAATATCCATCATATATATATATATATATATATATATATATATATATATATATATATATATATATATATATATATATATATATATATATATATATATATATATGTAAACAACACTACCAATGATATATTTTTAGTTTTTTAAAATGATCACATTAACTATTGGGTATTACCTTTCTTATGCCTTCTGGTCAAAATATGGCTAAGTATAAAATCATTTTAAAAAGGTCACTTCACAACTTCAAAACTTTTAATTGGTAAAATTGATAAATTTGAAACTAAGTGTATCATATTCTCATGTTATCAAGATACTTTCATAGAAATTTTCAACTAAATTTTATCTCATTTGATAGTGTGACCAAATTTTTAAAAATTTCACATTAGCAAGATCTAAAAATTAGAAAAAAAAGAATGATGTAAAACTCAACATAGAATCCTATTTTTAACATTGCATAATTTGTAAGTGTTACCTAATAATATAATATTCCCATATTTGTCTATCCTAATGAAAGTTTATAATATTATTCAATCTCATTTAGTCATTCTAAATTAGGTTCGAGTAGTGTGCAATAGCTAGATTTGGTCACTATGGAAACATAGAAAAATGCACACTGGTCAATTTTCATTGGTGCACATTTTTCAATTTATGAACTATTTATTAAAAATCCCTTCACTATTATATTATTATTACATCGATCTGCTATCATGAAAATTTTAATAATAAATTTAAGCATTTTGACAATGCAAAGTTAGGTTTGAAATATGTGAAGTGGACACATTTAGTCACCTAGAAAAACACAAAAAATTTCACACTTATTGGTTTTCATGGCTATGTAATTTGCATTTGGAGAGTCAATTTTTTATAGATTTTCTCTCTTCCCACATTTATCTACCACCTTAAATTTTTTTATGTGAAATAGAGATAATGTGGTCATATGAGATGGGACTTGACTAGTGTTCAATAGGTAGATTTGAAGACTAGAAAGGTAAAAAATTTACTAAGTTGAAGAGTGCATAGTATGCATATTTTAAAACTGGGAAATTACAAAAAAATACTAACTAGAAATTGGCTAAAAACCATGTTTTAAATGTTGTGTATTTGGTATATAGAAAAAAAATTGCGACTTTTTTTACATTTACACTCTCCCCACATTTGTATAAGATTGTGAAAAAAATGAATATAGTTTAAAATATTTTAAGCTTGTGAAACGAGGTTTGAAAATTTCATAATAATTATATTTGGAAATTGGAATGGCATATAAAATGACTAAGTAAAAATTTGCTCAAGTACTAGGTTTGATGGCTGCGTATTTTCTACTCGAAGAATATATTATTTTCAATTTTTTTCACACTCTCCTCAAATATTATATCATCATGAAAACATTAAATGAAATTATATAAAAATCAATATAAAAAAATAGACTTGAAGAGTACATAGTAGGTTGATCTTTATTTTTTTATTGAGTACAATCTTGGAGAACTTGCATCTATGCATGTTGGCATGTCAGCGCATGTTTCAAAGTAAACATGTAGAAAATTTACAATATGAGTAAGAGAACATATGAATCACTGAATTAAACTCTTTTAGCTAAAAAACAAGGATGAAGGGCATCAACACCATAAAAATCACCCAGGGCATGATCCTAGCCTCCTTTATTTAACTCTTTATGTCAGGTGTCTAGGCCTTGATAGGATCAATATTTGATCCCTGGTGGGCTCAATGAGATCCAATCATCTTCACCAATGGATCAAATGGCCATTGACATAGTATGTTGATTTAAAAATATGGAAGACAAAAAAATGACATAGTAAAAAATAGCTTAAAACTCAATTTTGATGGCTAGCTAATTCATACTTAGGGAAGGTATTTTCTGAGATGTTTTTCACATTTATGCTTTCCCTAATTATTAATATCTTTAAAAAAAAATTAAAAATAACTGGATCCAATTTAGGACTATGAAAATATATTTTAAGAGTGCACAGTAGACAAATTTGACAAATAGAAATGCAACAAGTTGGCTAAGTAAAAATTAGCTCCAACACATGTTTTTAATGCTTCACATTTAGTTTCTATAGAATTAATTTTTTTTCAAATTTTTACACCTTAGGATTATTTCAAAATTTTACTACCAAATCTAAAAACTTCATGTGAAATAAAAAATCATTAGTAATGCAAAATGCCTCCCTAAAAGTGAATTCTTGTAATATCTGAAAACTAGAAAGGCACACAAATCTATGTAGAAACCAATTTTTATGGCTATGCATTTGGCACATGGAAAAATAATTTATTCATATTCAAATTATTATCACATTTGTCTATCTTTATGAAAACTTTGTGCACAATTAAAATTCATTTAAAGGTGCAAAAATATGCTTGAAAAGTGTCTAATGGTAAAAAATAGAATTTGGACTGCATACCTAAAGCACTAGAAAAAATTTATCCAAAGGTGGAACCAAGATTCAAAATCTAACAAAGGAGGTTCCATGATTTCATAGATGAAATTGGGGTGTGTTGTGTAAGAAAAAAATATTGTTAGCAACAAAAGCATCATTCAAACCACCTTTATTTTTAGAACCATTTGATGATAAAGACAAACTCTCTCCTTCAGCCATATCAAGATAAGGGCTTCAGATCAAGGCTCATATATATACTTAGGATTAGAAAGTAGAATAGGCCTCCATAGTTGACTATTTAATCCTCAAACATACTTCATCAAGATGTTTTAATTAAATGTATCTTCCCCTAGTTTGATCACCATCTTGTAAAACTCATCGGCATACCTTACATAAATTTTCCTTATTTCCTCATATGTTTACAAATAATAGATTTTCTTCTTCATATAAAATGAGATAGATTTGTATTTTATTGTCAAAAATTTAAACTTGTCTCATTTACTAATTGGTCCTAGGTTCTTCACAAATAAAGAATACAAAACTTTGAAACTAATATAAAGACCGATTGGTTATATGTTGACTCTCATTTGTCTAATGTAATTAAAAGTATACAACATGTTGATATACCCAATGGTCTAGTGTCTACACTTCTACTCCTCCTCCTTTCACTCCTCTTCCATGTGAGTTTTCATTAAAATAAATTACATTTGTAAATTGGTAATGATTATGTTTGCTTCATGTATATTTTCTTTCATAAATTTTCTATTAAGGTAGGTATTCATGGTAAACATTTGTAAGTGTGAATGTAAGTATGTATATTATCTTTAATTTTCTCTCATTCTATTCATAATAAGTATTAGAAACACCCAATATACATGAGCATTACCCACAATGGAAACATGAAGCCAAATTTGAGAAAACATTGTACTTACATTAATGGACAAATATGAAAAGTAACAATATTAGAAGAAGACTTAGGAGGAGATATAAGCTTCTTGATGAAATTATATGTTGATTGTAATATTTTTCACTATAATGAAGTAATTTATTGAAATATTTTTCAAACCAACATTATAGTATTATGATCATAGAAATATTATGGCACTAGATATTTTTATATGAATATACCAAACTTATTTTAGAATTCCCAATTGATATTGTTTGGTGATGATACTATGTATCCAAAATTTTCTCTAAATAGAATGCATCCTTGGTTCAGGTTATTGGAGGCTATGGATAGAACCCAAAATTTATCAATTTCCATTCTTCTTAAGGTTATATATCCTTGTCATTTTTCTTTCAAAGGAGTATTATTCTTCTAGACCACACTAAAATTAACCATTTTCTTATTTTAGCTAGATGTTCATTTAAAAACAACTACATCATTTATTGAAATGACGATGTCTACAAAAAAATTTACACAATTTAAAAATAAAATAGAGTAAAAATTAGATTCACATGAATAGAACTATAAAACTCCACAAACTTTACATAATCTAGATGTTGAATTCATATCTAGGACCTTCCTAGCAATGAAAAAAAGTACAAGAGTATACAGAGTGTAATATTATGTAGATGTATGATTTTTATAATATTATGATTTATGGAAATGTTTATGTTCTGTGTTATATATATGGGTGTGTTATAATTACATATGCAAGTAAAATGCAATAAAAATGATTATGGATTTTTTTTAGAACAATTGTTACACTAATTTTTTCAAATGAAACGGTCAAAGTAAAAAACAAAAGTGGTTTAAAAAATGTCTAATAAAACTAAGGGACACCCATCTAAACAGTCAATATTAGTATTTTTTGATTACTATAATTAATGCTTCTCTTAAAATAATTGAAAATAAGGAATTTACTGAATATCTACATTTATTTACAATAGATTAAAATATTTATAAATATAATAAGAGATGATTTTATACATTAAATCAAGACATTGCATGAATCATAACAATTAAAAGATTAAAAACTAATTATGCAAGATTAAATGATGAACAATTGGAATTTGAATCGTTGATTGTTAATGGCATAATGGTGATACTAATTACAAACATGTGGGTAAAAGTAGGACTTGTTAATGATATACTTTGATATGTTTAAATAATTATCTATAAACTATGAGTGGTACCCCTTGAACCACCTACATATGTAATATTTTCATTTGATAAATATACAAATATTTATTTTATTGATACAATTATAATTAATATTCAAATCACCCCTATACAAAGAGGTCGCATGTGCCAAATTCCTTTCGAATTTGCAAGATTATTGACAATCTATATATCACAATCTTTAACACTGATTAAACCCAAAATTAAGTACTTATAGAAATTCAATGTTTGAGATTTGTTTATATATCACATGTCAAGTCATTTCATGGTCTAATAATCTCTTCTCCTTTTACATATGACTATTTTGATAGATTGAATATTGGGAAAAAATTATAGGAAAGAAGGAAGAAAACAAATGAAATAGACTTTATTGTTGGAGGAAAAAATTCATACATCATGATGGATATTAGTATATATTTTTTATAATATAAATATATCATTTATGTATATTCCTATTTTTATTTATATTTTGTTACTTTTTATTTCTTATATGAATATTGAATTAAATGAAATAAAAATGAATATAAAAAGTAGAAACAATTTTAATGATATATTCAATCTAAATATAATCTAATATATAAAATGATCTTTGCAAAAAAAAATTGAAAATTATTTTTATTAATGATAGATATTTACTTTTATCTTATAGGATAGTGATTGCTACTAGTTTAGATATTTTATGTATATGTCAAGAGATATCAATTGTAAATTTTTTATATAATAAATAAATCGAAAATTTAATATCAATACCTTGAATTTGACATCTTTATATATATATATATATATATATATATATATATATATATATATATATATATATATATATATATATATATATATATATATATAAATAGATATTTACTTTTATCTTATAGGATAGTGATTGCTACTAGTTTAGATATTTTATGTATATGTCAAGAGATATCAATTATAAATTTTTATATAATAAATAAATCCAAAATTTAATATCAATACCTTGAATTTGACATCTTTATATATATATATATATATATATATATATATATATATATATATAAAGATAGATATTTACTTTTATCTTATAGGATAGTGATTGTTACTAGTTTAGATATTTTATGTATATTTCAAGAGATATCAATTATAAATTTTTTATATAATAAATAAATCCAAAATTTAATATCAATACCTTGAAATTGACATCTTTATATATATATGACATTTGAACTAATTATATTTAATTCTCTTCAAAAAGTGAAAAAAAATATAATTCTTTTCGAATAAAAATAAATAAAACATTTAAAAAATATCTCTAACATTATTGGAATACTCATACTCTTCTAATTATACTGCCATTCCTTCTTCATAGTATTTGAGTTAATGCAATAATTTTTTTAATAGAATGAAACAATCTATTAGAGTGAAATTTGAATAGATATAAATTTATTAATGAGTAGAAGGAAATGAAACATATGAATACAATTACTTTCCATAAACTTAAGAAAAGGATAAGTAAATTTAAAGTGACTAATTTTTTTGTGAGAGTAATTTCCATTAATTATTGAAAATCAAAATGATTAAAATATGATTACAAATTATGTTTAAACCTTATATATTCCCCTTGAAGACTTCGTCAATAGATTGTTTGTTATCTCAATATCATTGAGTAATGTAATGAATCTTGTGTTGTCATTAATAGGGATTTCAATGAAAGTATTCCTTGTGTTGATAGAGGCTAGTTTGAATATTGCTTACTTAAATAGACATTATTGATTTTTATTTTAGTTGACCTTGACGGGTCATTTGTTTTTATTTTTATCTATCATCACTAAAGCTTCCTTTAGTCCAACATACAATCATGTACTAATGCATAAATATTATCTATGTGTGTCCTAAATGAGACATCAATTTATGTTATATTATTTAAACATAATCCAAACTAAATATCATTGAACCTTCCCTTCAAGGCATTTGGAAGCTGTTTAAACTAGCAGTTGCCCCCATTGTGCAATAAAAGCTAGAGGTTAAATAAAATTAATTTATATTTGGTTTGTTGAAATGATGAAGTGCTTTAATTTGTGTTTTTTCCTAAGTCTTTATAGTTATTCTTTTGTAATTTTTTTTAGTTTGAAATCATGTAATTTAATTATCAAGTTCTTTGGTCACATTTATTCAAATGTTATATAATATTTATATACATTAAAAGTTTGTTATGTTATACGTTATTTAGTTTATATTAACATTAGATTGTATATTTTTTATTTTAATATTATAGTAGTTTTTATAATTTTTATTAATGATGAAAGTGTCGAGCTATAAAATGCATTGTATGTGATAGTATTTTTGGAAATCTCTTTTTTTTAATTTGATTGTATACAATATTGATTACAAATCCAAAGTTCTTATGAATGGTGTGGAAGAGGTAGTTTTACCAATCTTTTCTCCTCTAATTTTCAAAGATTTACATATTTGCTTTCATTCATTCCTACAAAGCATTCAAAGGTAAATACAAGAGAGACGTACATGTCATTGATTGCATGTAATCTTGATACAAAAGTGAATGTTAATCTTTTGTGCTCAATGTCTCCAATGTCAATTGTTGATTTTTTGAGTGTCATTCCTTGCGCTCTGTGTATGGTTACTGCCCATATAATTTTTATAGGCATCTACCTATGATTAACTCATGTAATAGGACCAACTAGCACATATGTAAGATTCTTTGTATCACATGTAGGGCCAGAGTAATTGTTGAATGAAATAATTACATATATGGGTAGGAAGGGTGGCTTTGAATCTAAGTTACAAATGATGTCTACAATTTTTCCAATAGCTTCATTAACTAATAATGCTTTAACCCATATATTGAATGTTAGCATAATTTTTTATTTCTTACATAGAATCACAAATAGCTCAAGTTGAGTGTCATTATGATTAGTTGTATTTTTTTGTTTGCTTTGTTTGGATTTGCATAAAGAAATTGACATGTTAAGTAATTTCAACATGTATTTATTATGAATTATTGCCAATACATTTGTTGCATATAAATGTGTAGAGATTTTAAAATTTTCCTAATCTTCTAGAGGTATGGCTTATATTGTTTTAGACATGAGTATATTCTAATATTATTCTATTGGGTTTACATCTTTGATGTTAGTTAATAGATTCCTGAATTATATTTGATTTATTGTGCATCCATGTGGGTAGAAATTTGTCTCTAATATAACAACTATATCAAATGTGCACCATAATATGTGCCCAAAAGCTTTTTCTACATACATTGGGTTGTCATTTATAGGTGGGAGTTGTCCTAGGTCTCCAGTGAGTATAATTGAGTAAACACCAAAGTATTTATTATTTTGTTGATGAAATGCTTCATGTAATCTATTACTTATCTTATTGAGCATCTTTGCCCCTATGAAACTCATTTCATATATGAGACTATATATAATGTGTCTCATTTCTTCTTGGAAAACTGTTAACATTTATCCCTCCAATGCTTTGATTTCTTGGACAGGGATATGAAGTGTTGAATGTATTGTTGATGCATAAATAATCAAGTAGGATTTGCATGTCCCTATTATTATTTATATAATTATTTGGAGTAATGTACAATTTGGTTCTTTTTTAGAATGCTGATGAATTATGTTGAAGGCTATCTACTAAGTTATTGATAACTCATATGATATTGGTTTGTTGGTGTACTCAATCTTTTCATCTTTTAGAATTGCATGTTGTGAATCTATGAGTTGTTGTGCAGTTATGTGCAGGTTGAGTAGGATATCTGAATGATTCTAGTTGTGTATGTTGTCAAAGTCATGAAGTCTAAGCATGCCGATGTCTTCTAGCTCAATGTTTTTATATGGGTGTGTATGATATATGCTTTCCCACTCATGCATTTACATGTCATGTTCTAGATGTTCTTCATTTTCACTTTCATCATTGCTAATTTTAACATTTGTATTTTCTTCTATATTTATTTGTCCATTATGCCATGGATTATAAAATTCTTTCATTTCTTCTCAGTGTTTGATAATGTCTACCTTATTAAATCTAATTTCCACCATAATTTTGTGGAATGGTTTGTAAAATAAGAGCTTTGTCCAATAGAAATCCTCATATAATGGTGATTTAATAATAGGCTTATATGAGAAACGAGATAGTATACAAATAATTGATTACTTTTCCTTTTACTATTGTAATACCATGTTTGGGTAGCCTCAATTAGTGTCATCTCATCAAGAACAAATGAAGTTTTAGATATGTATAGATGCAAGATGGTAGATTATTATCAAGAGATGGACTTTGAATAACTAATCCAATATTTATTTGTCAATAGATAAAGTAGTGAAGGTCCAACTATAAAATTTTAAAGGTAACTTTTGTAACATGTGGCATGTTTCTTGTTCACCTATGTCTCTCTCAACAATAGTTCTTGATAGAAAATTTATATATACAGTCCTGACTATGCTCTCAGCTCCAATTGTAGTTGATATCCTTGTTATCATATGATAGTAGCTTTTATATTTAATTTAAGCTTTTTTTGAATATTTTACTCTATATTTGGGCACAACATGTGGACAAATCATTTGTTGACAATCTATATTTGCATGCCATATTGAATGCATGATTGTGTTATGTATATTGACTCTTTCATCATTTCCTACTAGAAGGTAAGTATTTCGGCCTTGATTATCAATGGACTTGATTAAATTTTCTTATTATGACCATGGGGCATTATATCTAAACTATAAATTGATTCCCTTTTTCTTTAAGCATGTAGACTCACTGCACTTTATGTGACATTAGACTCAGTTTAGAAGTTCCTCATAATATTTTTGAGGATCATTATGTAATATTACATCAATGGTGAGTAATCATGGGTAACCAAGATCAAAATGGTGGATTTTTTGTAAGAGGCTATCTTTATTGTGTAGGTTCTAGGTTTTTACATGTTGATCAAAATATTTCCTTGAAAAATCAACCTCAACTACATTTTTCTAATTAAGTGTATCCATGTTCAGTGGATTTTCTAACCATATGAATCCATGGATGTGTGAGGATCCTCTGTGTTTCCATTTATACATGAGTATTAAAAATACATTAAATAATTTTACCCTAATCTAGGTTTTATATGTAGACATACAATGTTAATAAAACATATGCTTAGTAGGAATACCTATAACAATAGTCTTTGATGTGAAGATGTCTATCAAGAATTTCATCACAAAGTATTGAAAACCTTTTTTCCATGTATAAAGATGCAAGATGGTGATTCACAATTAGGTTATGATTTATCCATTGGGAGGTGCTCTATAGGCTAGAATTTGAGGCTTTTGGCATGATTCAATGTAGGTTTGACCATCTAATGTCTGTTGCACTCAAGGTGAAGAATAGTATTGGTGATCCCAGTTATGTGATCATATTTGTTAATTTGATTTTATATTTTAACCAAAATGCATATGTACCTACCAATTTTTACCCAAAATGCATCAATTATTCTACAACACTTGCATTAGGAAGTTGTGTTAAATATGCTTACAAGTATAAAATTGTGAGTTTGTAAGTTGTCTTCTATGTTTATCTTTACAAATACTACATATTTTACATAGATTCAATGGCACATATTTATATTTAGCAAAAAATAATAGAAGTATGGGTGGGTTCCAAATTGGTTATCTTGATATCACAGACGATGTGAAGCATATTTATGTAGCAGGATATTTTGAATATGAGGTTGTTGGAACATGCAAACACTTGTTGGGAAATGAGTCAAAAATGCCATAGAAAATAGCCCCTTGGTGTTGTATTCATTAATAGGTGAATTATTGACATCTAACCAATTAAGTATAGGTGAGTTTCCACTAGATGTGTCATTAACATAATCTCTTATGTGATTGACCTCTCTTTATGGATTTGGAAGAGAAGCTACAAATGATGTTGTTTGTTGGTGTGTATATTTACAGGTGCATCTATGTCATCTTCAAAGTCATCATTGGTATTTGGCATATCTTGAATCACCATTATGATGTGATGGAGTGAGGAAATATCAGTAGGCCTTGATGGTAGAGCATCCAATGCTTTATAGTCAACTTGAACATCTCAAAAGTAGGGGTCATTTTCCATTTTATAGTGGAAAGATTCACTAATACATGATTTGATTACAAAGCAGTCATATGGTTTGTTCTCCAATCTAATTCTTTTGAAGACTAATATATAAAAGTTTATAGGCTATCATGGTAGATACTTGACAATAGAAGATATATCTTATGGGAAACTAATAACATGCCCACTATATTTATATTTTAGACCATGTGCATGAGTTACCTATAGTGTTGGATTAACTCTTGGAATGAGCATTTCTTCAACTTGAGTGAGATCATATAGAACTTTAGGCTATATTTTTGGGTTCATATTTTTATCTACACAAAAGTGATTAATATTTGTTTCACCAATGCATTGATAGCAAGTAAGGCTACCATGATAATTCCTTATTTGAATGCCTAGATACAATTCTTTACAAATAGAGCTGGATGTATGACCAAAAGCCTATCTATTTTTCATGGAATTTATTTTTAGGTTGTCTAATACCCTCATCTATAATTTATGGGAAAATATTTGTTGTTTTTATACGGTATTGAAGTCACTGATGTGCATTTATTTCATCCTTGTGTATTACATAATTTAAATGGGCCTTTTTATTTGAGTGTTCACTTCCCATTAGTATCTACAGTGGTCATAATAGAAACATTAATGACTAGATTTTTAAAAGTGGTATGCATAGCTAAATTTATACTTGCTAAAAATAATATATTATTTAAATGTCATTTTTTTCATGGAATTGTTTGCTAATAAAAGTTTATTTATAAAACATAGTCATTGAACATATAGATATAAAAATTCCTTAGGTTTGATTTTCTAATGTTCTATTTCATTTTTATTTTGATTTTCATATTACCAATTACTGTTTGAGTATTCTTTTACTATATTCTACGTAGTCTAATTCTTTGTTTAATGTAGTTAAAATTATTTAGAATTGGATAATGCATTTTTTATTACATTCCCATGCATACTGCTTAACATCAAAAATAATATCCAAATCTGTATGTTTTTTTAGGCATGTCTATATCAATACAAAAATAACAATGGGTTAAGATTTTAAAAATTCTAAAAAACACCTAGATTTATAATTCACCATTTTAGAATATCAAAAACTGTTTGAATATCTAATTTGTTGAAAAATAAAGAGAAAGTAAAGGTATATCAAACATCTTAGAATATGCTGAATAATTTTTTTGAAAATTAATAATTCCAACAAATAGATTTCAAAATCTATTTTATTTACATATTACATTCATGCAATTGAACACTAGCTACTATAGATTACGTCAGTTTTAGAGTTAACATATCTTAATCTACATCCAATGCTTTAAATAAATATGTATCTATTGGTTTATATTCATCTTTTATTACATTCAATATGGTATAATGCATTTTTTCTTTGACATTGTAATTTTTTTATTTTGTTGAAACTATGAAATGGTACCTACGGAATAACACTTTTTAAATAATTTTCCAAACCCCATCAGGTGATGTTGATATCTCTTACTTTTTTCTATTATGATACCCATTATTGCAGTATCAACATCATCAAATGTCATGGACCATATTATTCCTGAAGCATCTTCCAATACAAAATTCATTATGTACTTATATTCATAGTTTTGAACATTAATGTGGCATTTTGGACAATGCCACATTGCATCATTATTTTGAATCATCATTTTTACATTGGTTGTTGTTGATTAGGGTAGTACAAGGTGGGTAACAATTTTTTTTCATTTTAATGTGTATTATTATGGCATCTAATGTAAATGTATTTGATTGCATGATAACTCCTTAGTTAGGGATCCCCTCAATTATTTTATGGTGAGTCAGTCTTACACTAACTAATGCCCCCTATACATTTTTCTTGATTTATTCAAACCATGCCCTAAATTCATATGCCTCAAGGATGTCTAGGTTGATGAAAAGTTGTGTATCTAAAATGGTCACTATTATTTTCCCATTAAATGATTGTAATTTATCCTTTTTAATGGTAAGAACTAGAGCTAGTTATGGTGTACAATCACAAATAACTACTAATAGTTTCCCATCTTTGGCATAAAATCCTCCCCAAAGGGTTACTTGTATGTTGTATTTAGAGTTATCTTGCAATATTAGTGTTATTTTGACATCTGAGGTTCCATTTGAATTTTTAAAATGAGATGCATCATTAATTGATATAATGATACCAATAATATCAATATTTGTGTCTGAAGTTATATCTTTAATGTTATTTATTATTTTGAACTCAAACTGGAATAATGGGATGGTACAATCTTCTTCAAGGCAATGTTTAATGGAAGATGTCATACTGAGAATGATCTCCCACTTTTTATTTTTTGTATTTCTTATTGGCATATTTTAATGTACCATTCGAAATTACATATATTTTTTTGGCTTGAATCTAGCTGAAGTACAAATTTACTGACTGATCAGAGGATTTTATAGTAATGTTGTCTCCCTCTCTATCAATAATATTGAAGGTAAAAACCTGACCCAAACCATTGTTGTTTGTGTAATTATGTAATTTCTCCTTTTTAGTACTCTATCCTCAGTATTCTAATTATTTTTATATGGATTTTAATTTTTTTTATTGTAGTTCAATGCATCACCTGCATGCATTCTATTCCAAATATTGAAGTTGATGGCTCAATGATTTTGACTCCTTTTCCATGACTATCCATTATTTGAGATTGGAAATTATTTGGTGGATGAAATGTCTAATCCATTTGTAGTTTGTATGGGTGGTTCCCTATAAAATAAATAAAAAATGTAATAATGATTAATTTTAAAATATTTTAATTGTTACCTATATTTATTTAAAATATAAGATATGAAGTATATTAAATATGAATTACAAATCATTTATACAATTATTAAGTACAATAAAATTTTTGAGCTGAAATAAAACATATCAAAAATAGCATCTATGTTATCTCTCTAATAAAACCACATAATGTATTAGATGAAAATATTTAAGTTAAAATCATAAAAAAAAATTGAACAATATAAAAAGTAATATTTTTTTATTTATTAACAGTTATGCTCAGAAATCAAGCTGATTTGAATTGTTTTACATTTCAAATCCTTTTTGCCATATTCAGACATTGAGATTTGGGCCTAGAATTGGGAACTTGGACTCCATTTTGAGTTAATATATGCTCGGATTCATATCTTAAAGCATATTAAATTATATTATAGATTAATCTAAACCCTCTTGAATATATTTTCTTACTTTTAAATCTTGTGATGAAAATTGTTTGAGGATCAATAATTGAGAAACGTTGCATTAAATCCTATTTTATAATGGCCATAGGAGGATTTTGCATTCTATGATGTACACTATGAATGTTTTTTTTTTAATAGAAATTATCTTTGTTCTATAGTTGGTTTATGATCAATATCATTTTTTGACTCCTAGTTGCCATGTTGGTTAAATATATCTGATTTAAAAAATAGTTTATATCACATAAGATTATGGATATTATTAACATCAAATGTGATGTATGAATTTAAATGATATAAAAATATGGACATTATTAATACTAAATAAAATGTATAAATATAATTGTTTAAAAAAATTAGATTTGGTATTGTATACATTGAATTGATCCCTCGTTAACTTGCTTTAAAAACCTTTTGTGTATGTATTCTAATTTTCAATCGGGAATGTGATGAGCTAGCATCATAGGATTTGAAATCTATTTGCTAAACATAGCTCCTAGTATCAAACAAAGCACTTGCAAGTCTAGATTTTGAGGTGACTAAATGATCAAATTAGTTGTTTATTGATTTTTTATATATTTGAAATATTATAAAACTTTATATATTTAATTAAAAAAACATTTTTTATAACAAAGTAATACTAATTTAAAATAATTCAAAGATCATTTTGAAAACACATACATTGAATTAAAAATTTGATGTAAACATATATATGCAATTAATTTTTTTTTTCAATGATTGTTCACATATTTGAAAGAATATACAGTTTAGTATTTATGGAAAAAAAAATTGATAGCAATTTTTTTTCAATTCAATAGACACTTTTCTAATTCAATAAAAAAAATAATAAATCAATATAAAAGCATACATTGTTTGTTGGTATTGTATAAAATGAATTGATCCCTCTTTAAACTACTTTTAATTTTTTTTTTGTACACAGTCTAACATCCAAATGGAGATGTGATCAGTTATCCTCATAGGATTTGAAATTTGTCCACTGAACTCATCTCCTAGTATTAAACAAGGGACTTGCAAGCTTAGATTCAAAGGTAGTTAAATGCCCAAATCAATTGTCTAATGTTTGTTTATATATTTGAAAGATAAAATAATTCCATATATTTTATTAAAAAACATCTTTTTGATAACAAAATAATATTGATTTGAAATGAATTAAAGAACTTTTCACAATTTAATAGATCATTTTCTAATTTTTTATAAAAAAATCATATATTAATAAAAGAACACATATATTGAATTAAATATTTTTGGAAAAGATATATATTTAATTAGATTAAAAAAAATTATGATAGAACATTTTACAATTTAATAAAACACTTTTCAATTTATTTTTTAAAAAATGCAAGTTAATATATCAAAAGGAAAGTTATATCAATTTAAATGTACTAAAAAAGCAAACACTTAAATGTTCAACTATGGTAAATTTAGTATTAAAAGATCAAATGACTAAATACATCTATAGTGCCATTATGACTTTCGATTTTGGTATATACCTGATGTATACTTGGATTCGTGGAGGCTCTCTTGTGGCTCATGTTGTAAAATTATAAGATTTTATATTTTTTTATGAGTTTGCTGATGATTGATTTATATTTTTACAATAATTTATGATATGAATATAATATATTTGTAAAATATTTTAATAATATTATAGATATTAAGTAATTTATTTATATTATAATGTTTTATATTTATTTTTTATAATATTATTATATGTTATAAATATATGTTTATTTCTATTAAGTATATATAATAAATCTATTATTTAATTAATATACGATGTTAAATATTATTATATTATAAATTTTATCTAATATATATATAAAATATATTATATTTATATATATAATATAATAAATATATAATAGTAAATAGTATATATACTATTTTATATAAATATAAGTTTTAATTATCTATATATATTAATCTTATATATAGACGACCTTAATTTTGGTTTGGGTAGTTATGTATTGGTTTATATTAAGTATATTTATATTCTTATAATATTATTATATTTTATAATTATATATCTATTTTTATTTAAAATATAAAATAAATATATTATATAATATAACATTTGAATATACTATTAAATATTATTATACTAATTTTTATAATTATCATTTATAAATCTATATTTATTTAATAAATACAATATTTTTATTAAATAACCTAACTAAAACAAATACATAAGGATTCCTTCCCCTTAGTTTATGATAATATACAATATACATATATTAGATGTGTGTAATAATTTAGATATATTAGAAATATACAATAATATAATTATAATATATATATATATATATATATATATATATATATATATTCTTATTACATATAATTTTTTTCTAATAGACACAATAAAAATATTTTTATGTATCATATAATTAATATATAATATTGATTTTTTCGAATATATAAAACAATATCATATTTCATTAATAATATTATATTTATTTTAAAAATATTATATATTTAAATATATAATAATAAATATAAGATATATATATATATATATATATATATATATATTCTTATTACATATAATTTTTTTCTAATAGACACAATAAAAATATATTTATGTATCATATAATTAATATATAATATTGATTTTTTCGAATATATAAAACAATATCATATTTCATTAATAATATTATACTTATTTTAAAAATAATATATATTTAAATATATAATAATAAATATAAAAATATACATATATATGTGTGTGTGTGTGTGTGTGTCTATATATATATATATATATATATATATATATATATATACATACATATAATATATATACATATATATATATATATATACATATATATACATATATATATATACATATACATACATATAGATATACATATACATACATATACATATACATATACATATACATATACATATACATATACATATACATATACATATATATACATATATATATATATATATATATATATATATATATATATATATATATATGCCATCTAATATATATTATAAAATATATAATTTTAATATTCTTTTTATTATAATATTACTATATATATCTTTTTGTTACACTAATAATAATAATATTAATATTAATATTTTACAAACTATTTATAAATATAACATAATGTTATATTATAGATCTTTCTTTGTATTATATCGTATATTACACCTGGCCGCCAACCATGTTGCCATGCTATAAGGCAACTGTTCACAGTTTGAGGGAAGTGGTGGTGTAGAGCAGCTTGGTAGCACATGACGGTATTTACGTTAGCCAGAATGAAAAATCATCCACCTTTCATGACCATCGAAAGGGTTAGTTGTAACAATAATAGTAATAATAATCATCTTGCCAATATGTTTTGGTGAAAGTAGCTACTACATCTACCTACCGATAATGATTAGTTCATTTCATATTATTGAATTTTATTTGTGAATTGAGCAATTCTTTTAGCATTGTTATTTTGTTCGTCATTACTGGTTTTTATCTATAAATTGAGCCATTCTTTCACAAAAATATTGATCCTAGAATATTTTTATAAACATGAAAATTTAATTTCAACTAATTCTTTTAAATTTGTGTTGATTGTGTCAAGAGTTCTAGTGAGGACTTTTTGCTATTAGCTTCTTATACTAAGATATAATATTTCTTTCAGTGCGTGTGTTTTATTCACATAAGGAAAATAGCCTCACCATACTTGGTCAAGACCTTTTTTTTGTTTCAGAGAAATATTTACGTACTGACAACTGTAGTTTGTTATAGAACCATCCAAAAAATGTGGCTTATGTCGATTGCCCAATAGTGCACTTAATTTCTGATGTTTTATATTGCCCAATAAATCTAGACAAAGCATCTAACCATTGTTTGTAGAGGAAGAAGCCCTTATTTTGAGACAAGGACGACTGATAGTCCTCATAGATCATCCCTTCGGTTGTTATAATCTAATTTGCCATACTTGGGTTTGGCAATACCTAAGTGTTGATTTTTGTAGCTCGAAAGGTGGAATGTGGAATTGTTTTAAAGCAACTCTAGATTAGATATGCTTTAAAACAATTCGAGTTGGATTTTCAGCAATAGTAGTTTTTATTCTTTAAATAGAATGTTTCTGAGTTTGTAAGGATAAGATAAATCCTAGAGTGATTTTATGTGTAAAAAAAAAGGGCCGAAGAAAGGAAGGAAAGCTTCTTTTTATTGCATGCTAAGTAAAGCAGCTAGGCTCTCCTATAAAAGTAAGATTGTTGTAGCAAACTTACATATTGTATTTTTTTGAAAAAAAAGTTTGTTGTTAGGTTGAATAGAAGATCCAACATTTGAAGGCTTTTACCCGCATTGGGGTTTCCTGGGTATATCTGTGTTATTATTTTTTTTGTATTGGCTTATTGTTATTTTTGCTTCCACTGTTATTAGTTGTTAATTAACCTAGTGTATTAATCATTATAAATTAGATTTATGTCTATGAATTTATTGTGGAATTAATCTGTTGCTAGGTTATAGAAATTAACATGGTATCAAAGCTCTAAAATTTGAATATGAAGCCAAGATTTGTATCACAGATTTCAACAAAAAATATTAGTTCTTTCATCCTCAATTCTTTTTGTGGCTATGGAAACCAACATTCATTATAAGGATAGGCTCAAGGGTGTGTGTAACTTATTGTAGTGGAAGATTTGGATTACATCTGTTCTCAAGGAGAATAGGCTGTGGATCTATGCTAGCACGGAAGTGACTCCACCAACAAATGATCCTGTTGCCTTAGATTCACATGAAGTTAAAGAGGCCAAGGCTCAGAGGATTATCCTGGATGGAGTAAGAGATCATTTAATTCCTCATTTATCAGGGAAAGACACTACCAAGGAGATGTGGGAATCACTCACAAAACTTTATCACAACGACTATCAGAGTCATAAGATGATGCTCAAGGACAAATTGCATAATACCAAAATGTCCAAAGGCGAGAGTGTGACCTCTTACTTGTCCAAGCTGACACAGGTCAGGGATGAGCTTGCTACTATTAGAGAGATGATTATAGAAGATGAGTTGGTGCATATAGCCTTGAATGGTTTTTCAAAGCATTGGGAAGTGTTTGTCAAGTGTGTTATTGGTAGAGATAAGCTACCTGATTGGGCAAGACTTTGGGATGATTTTGTTTAGGAGGAGATTCATGAAGGTGCTCATTGGGGAGATCTGACAAAGAAGGGTCAAGATGAAGAAAATCTTGCTCTTGCAAGCAAGGGTAAGAAGAAGTCCAATAAAGAGCAATCAGAAGGTTCTTCTTCCAAGAGTTGAAAGAAGAAAGATTTGAGCAAGATTAAATGTTTTTGCTGTCATCAGATAGGTCACTATGTCAGTCAATGTCTGAATAAGAAAAATAAGGACAAGCAAAAGAAGCAATTTGCTGCTACAGTAGAGGTGGATGAGTTTGCATCAAAATTTGAGAAAGGGTTTTCACTCATTGCCTGTCTCTCAAGTTCAAGTGCCAACAAAGTATGGTATATTAATAGTAGGGCTTCTCACCACATGATCAGAGTCAAAGAATGTTTCACCAAGTTAAAGGAGAAGAAGCTGGATTTCTATATTGAGCTCAGAGATAATGCCAAGTACCATGCAACTGGTATTGGCACCATCAAGTTTCAGAGGGAGTCTGGCAAAGCTTTGTTGGTGGAGGATGTGTTGTATGTCCCTAGCATGACAAAGAATTTAATCTCAGTTTTTGCCTTGGAAGACAAGGGTTACATCGTGATCTTTGAGAGGGGAAAATTCTATATTCATACAAAGATTCCAAGACTGTAAAAGTGATTGGTGTCAGGTATGGCAGCATGTTTTGATTACATCTTGAGCTAGCACATGCATTGGTTAGTAGCTGTAAAGGGATAGGAGAATTGTGGCATAGGAGGATGGCTCACCTTCACCATGGAGCACTTAATATTCTTAAGGAAATAGTGATGGGGCTGCCTGAGATAAAATCAAAATAGCATGAGGTGTGCAAGGGTTGTGCTCTTGGGAAATATGCTAAAACCAATTTTCCATGTAGCGACACTAGATCTGAAGGGATTTTGGATCTCGTAGACTTAGATGTGTGTGGACCTATGTCAACAACATCCTTGAATAGATATGAGTATTATGTTACCTTCATTGATGATTTCTCTAGGAAGACGTGGATATATTTCATGAAGAATAAAGATGAGGTCTTCAGTAGGTTTAAAGAGTTTAAGGATCTCATGGAGAACCAAACTAGGAAGAAGATCAAGATACTAAGGTCTGATAATGGAGGCGATTATACCTCGAATGCCTTCAAATATTTTTGTGCTCAGGAAGGTATCAAGAAGAGTTTATAGTTCCATATAACCCTCAATAGAATGGGGTTGCTAAATGAAAGAATAGAGCTATCATTGGAGTAGCCAAGGCCATGCTTCATGATTAGGATTTACCTTGGTTCTTATGGGCAGAAGCTTGCAACACAGCTATGTATTTGCAGAATAGTAGCCCTCATAAAGTGTTGGGCAAATTGACTCCAAAAGAGGCATTCACTGGAAAGAAACTAGATTTAGGACACATTCACATCTTTGGATGTCTTGTGTATTATCACATTTCTGATGAGAAGAGAACCAAGTTGGAACCTACTACAGAGAAGGGTATCCTTGTTGGGTACAATGAAACTTCTAAGGCTTATCAGGCTAATATTCTTGCTCTTAGGAAAATAGTGGTTCCTAGAGATGTGAAGTTTGAGGAAGAGAGGCCTCTTCAAAATTCAAGTAACTTGATGAATGAGGAGGAACAAACATCCACAATTGAGGTGGCACAAATTCCTCAAACTTCAGTCATGCAAGCTGGAGAGCAAAACAAGTAGGATGATTAGATAGAGGAAAAAATAATTCCTCAGCCTCATATTCCTATTGGTGAGAAGAGGAGAAACAGGGCAGCTGAGCAAACATTAAGAGAGGCTCAAGAATATGTAGGTGATCCTCAAGATTCAATTAGACAAAGAAGGGCTTCTAGACGTTATTTAGATTATGTGGCACTTATGAGTGAATTAATTAAAGCAGAGCCTTCTAGCTTTCAGGAGGCATCCAAGCACCAAGTATGGAGAGATGCCATGGTGGAAGAGTATTCTTCCATCATGAAGAACAGTGTGTGGGAGGTAGTACCAAGACTAGAAGATAAGTCTGTGGTGGGCTCGAGATGGCTGTATAAGATTAAACATGCTACAGATGGTAGTGTGGAAAAGTTCAAAGCTTTATTTGTGGCTAAGGGGTTTTCACAGAAGGAAGGAGTCGACTATGATGAGACTTTCACTCCAATAGCTAGGTACTCATCAATAAGAGCCATCATTTCTATAACATCATAGATGGGTTGTAGGATTCATCAGATGGATGTAAAGATGACCTTCCTCAATGGGGTGATTGCGGAAGAGATTTACATAGAGCAACTAGAAGGGTTTGAAGCACATGAGAGGGATTCTCATGTATGAAGATTGAAAAGAGCATTGTATGGACTCAAGCAGGCTTCTAGGGCGTGGTATTCACGTATTGATAGTTACTTGTAGAGTGTGGGCTTCATCAAGAGTGAGGTAGATTCAAACCTGTACTATGTTCAGGTGAAGGGTAAACTTTTCATATTATTGTTATATGTTGATGACCTATTTCTCACAGGGTTAGAGGAGCTCATAGCACACTACAAGTGGGATCTTTCAAGAGAGTTTGAGATGAAGGACTTGGGGTTGAAGCACTAATTTTTAGGATTGGAGTTGTGGTAGAAAGAGGGAGAAATCTTCCTTGGACAAGGGAAGTACTTAATTGATATCTTGAAGTGATTTAGGATGGAAAACTGTAAGCTTATGTCAACGCCACTTGTGACCAACTGGAAGAAGATTGATGCTTCTAGATCAGAGGTAGTGGACCCTACTTTATACAGATAGTTGATAGGCTCTCTTATGTATTTGGTCAACACTAGGCCAAACATTTGTTTTGCAGTGAACTCACTTAGTCAGTTTATGGTGGAACCTAAATGTGTTCACTAGATAGCTGTGAAGCATGTTTTGAGATATCTCCAAGGCACAATTGATTATGGGCTTAAGTATGTTCAGCAGGATGGAGTGAAGCTCAAGGCGTTTATTGATGCAGATTGGGCAGGCAGTACACCTGATTGAAAGAGCACTTCAATGTGTAGTTTCAGTTTGGGATCAGGAGCAGTCTCTTGGTACAACAAGAAACATAAGTCAGTTGAACTGAGTTTTGAAGAGGCTGAGTATATGGCAGCTAGTATGGCTACATGTGAGGCTATTTGGCTTTAGAAACTTCTAGTTGGGTTCTTTAATCAGGAGCTAGATCCTATAGTCATTTATTGTGATAATTAGAGTTGTATCAAACTCTTTGAGAATCCAATGTTTCATGACAAGTCAAAGCACATTGAGATCAAGAATCACTTCATCAAAGATTGTGTGGAGAAGGGGATAGTGAAGCTCAATTACATTCTTATGGATGAACAAATTGTAGATATCCTAATGAAGGCCTTGATGAAGAACAAGTTTGAATTCTTCAGGGACAAGTTGGGTGTGGTGCAGAACACCTTTCTCACTAAGAGGGAGTGTTGATTTTTGTAGCTCGAAAGGTGGAATGTGGAATTATTTTAAAGCAAATCTAGATTAGATATGCTTTAAAATAATTTGAGTTGGATTTTTAGCAATAGTAGTTTCTATTCTTTAAATAGAATATTTCTGAGTTTTTAAGGATAAGATAAATCCTAGAGTGATTTTATGTGTAAAAAAAAAAGGGCCAAGAAAGCAAGGAAAGCTTCTTTTTCTTGAACGCTAAGTAAAGCAGCTAGGCTCTCCTATAAAAGTAAGATTGATGTAGAAAACTTACATATTGTATTTTTTTGAAAGAAAAGTTTGCTGTTAGGCTGAATAGAAAATCCAACATTTGCAGGTTTTTCCCCACATTGGGGTTTCTTGGGTATATCTGTGTTATTACTTTTTTTGTATTGGCTTATTGTTATTTTTGCTTCCCCTGTTATTAGTTGTTAATTAACCCAATTGTATTAATCATTATAAATCAGATTTATGTCTGTGAATTTATTGTGGAATTAATCTGTTGCTAGGTTATAGAAACTAACACTAAGTGGGAGTTGCATTTTGCCCAACTCTATGCTGAAGTAATGTTTGATAATTTGAAATATTGATGCAAGGTTTGCAGATTTGGGTCATTTTTCTAACAAGAATTTTATGCTTGAATTTTGCAGTGCATAACATGTTGTGGTTTGATGGTCCGCAATAACAGAATGCATAAAATTGGAATGTTGATAAAGACTTGGATTTTTTCTCAATTATAATTTGAATATGTAAAGACAGGCTCATAATGGCAGACAACTCCTCTATTCTACGATTAGCCTTGGGAAGCAGCCAAACAATTTGCAATAGTTTGTAAAATGTTAAATTTTCATTGTTATTTATGGAATAGAGAAGGATGTAGGAAAATTGGTGTTCTTGATGAGCTTGAAATGCTTCATACAAATTTGGTCCCATGGATTGCAATCTTCACTTAAAGTGTTTGTGCCCGTGTTAAATTTGATTGAGTGACTGGGTTTAATGGAATTCCTCATCATATTTTCCATCTGTCTAATTTTTTTTAGCTATATTGTATTTCACTTCATAAATATAATTTCATATGTTATTTTCCACTATTCATATTTTACGTTTTTAATTAAAAATATATTTATCAATTCTCTTCTACATGTATTCAAGTTCATGAAGGGTTTTGATTTCCAAAACAAAATTATCTTGTGAGCAAGAGTATTTTGTTCTTCTTTTTCTTATAGAAATTAAAACTTAAAAAAAAAAAAAAAAACATTTACACACTTTATTTATGCATCAATATTACAATTCAATTTACAACAAAAGCATAATATAAAATTAGAAATACCTACAACTATGTAATCAGAATCAGTTTTTTTGGTCTCAAGGGATGCATGCATCAAAAATACATCTTCAATTTAGCCCAAATAAATGTACAAAGGAGGGTGATGGTGGATTACATTTGGGAGGCAAGGTGTTGACAAGGAATAATGGCATATTGCTCAAGTCATCCACCACATCCTTGTTTAGACACATACCTGCCCATGTGTTTGATGCCTCTATGCCATAGATATGCCATGGACCAGTAGCCAGCTGCCAATCTATCAAGGGCATCTCAATAATTGTTTTGTCCTAAATAGCATATTCTATTTCTTTAACTCATATGAAATGAATCTTGAAACCTTACCCCATCATATAAGCTGCCTGATTAATAAATTTTTATTCTTAATGTAATATGTTTGAAAATCATTAAAAAGTATTAATATTTTAAAATAAGATCAAAAAATTAACAAACCATAAATTTACGATAATTACCTAAAATTTTATATTATGCTATCATAAGAGATGGAGTTTTAAATTTGTTGAGAGATAGATTGGTCATGATATTCAAAATTTATGAATGTTATCAATGAAGAGGAATAGTTTATAAAAAATAAAAAATAAAAAACTAATGGTAAAATTCTATTATAGCCATATTATATATTAAATTTTAGATTCAATCAACATTTTTATTTTTTAATTTTTTTACTTTATTTTCCTTTCAATTTATGTTTTTAAAAAAAAATATATATTTAAACATTTAAAAAAATATTTAGGTAAGAATCTTATGTTGCAAGTTAGCTTCTGTTAAGAAATTATAAAATTCTTAGATGGTAGATTGGTCCTAGATAATATCATCTAGTAGATATTGACCCTTCTAAGCTTCCCCTAATTGACATACAAATAGAGAATAGCTTGAATAAAGGAGACCAAGAGAAGTTTCTTCAAGCTCCTCAGTCCTTGAGTCTTCTAGAATAATATAACAAGATTTGCCTCTATAGGAAGAAATTCACGTTATAGTTTTGGATCCATATGAATCTCTTGCAGATGCATTGAGAATGCTCTATATGACCTATGAAATAAACATAGATTCAATGGAGTAAATGTTGAGGAGTCCAAAAGGAAAAGGAAAAAGAGGAGTCAATTGGCAATCTAAAAAAAGTAGTTATGTAAATAGTTACTTTGTTATTGCTTCCTATTTTTCAAAAGTTTATTTTGAAACAATAATCATTCTTGTATTTCAAAGTGTAGATATTTATTTAACAATTTTTAAACTTGTAATTGTGCATATGACCTTTCAAAAAAAAAATTAATAAGTTAGTACGTTATTATAAAACCCTTCTATTATTAATAATTAGAATTATTAAGTTTCTAATCTATAAATATATTCTTATATAATTAAGTTGTAATTAGGTTAACTTTACATTTATAATAAAACCCTTCTATTATTAATAATTATAATTATTAAGTTTCTAATCTATAAATATATTCTTATATGATTAAGTTGTAATTGGATTAACTTTACATTTGTAATATTTATATGAGAAAATAGATTAAATATTACATTCATTGATAATTTCTTTATCAATAAATCTATAAAAATTAATATTTTTTATAATAATTATTAATCACACATAAATGTGACTTAATAATAATAATAATAATAATAATAATAATAATAATAATAATAATAACAACAACAACAACAACAACAACAACAACAACAACAACAACAACAACAACAACAACAACAACAATAATCATCATCATCATCAGATGGACAAAGGTAGTGGAGGGTTGAAAAAGTTAGGGATTTTGATAAGGTTGAGAAGGTTGGACAATAGAGATAAATTCCCAAGTTCCTAATGCAGTGGGTGGGTTTTCAAGGTTAGATAGGAAAGATTTAAAAAAGCTTGTAATTATCCTATGAAAGAGTAGGATTTATCATCCCCTACCATGATGGAGGAGTAAAGTAAAGGTAAAGATTAACGAAATTTCAAATATTTGACAAAAATTTATAGAAATTTATTGTTTCAAAAATGACAACTTCAAAGTTATTATGAAAATAATATCTATAAATAAAATAAAAGAGATAATTTGTTTATAATAATGAAAATTTAAAAAACAAAATAATAAAGAATAAATTTATGAACAAATTTTAAATCTGAAATTCAAGTTTTTATTAAATATTTTAATGACATTTGGATGGGGAAGACCTTATCCCTTAAGCTTTTAATAAATATAAATAAGTTTGTTTTACTCTTCTTTTTTCCTAACAAGGTCTCTTTATTGATTCTTTTAGATTTGAAAAAGAAAGAGATAAATTATAGTAAGAGGCTGTTACGTTTTATAAATTTAAGTCTCATGATTAAATAGATTTGAGAGTTTTCTATTCCAATCTTGGTAAGAATTTTTGTGCTCCTTTATAATTTTAAAATGATTACATGAAAAAAATGATTATTTATAACTTAGGTTTAATAATTTTGATATATTTTAATTCTCTATCTAGATTTTAGAATGTTTTAGTTTTAGGATGTATGTCAACTATGATTTTTGTATTTTATTGTTTTAAGAGGTTAATTTAATTTTTGAGGACCAAATTTTGATTGAAAAAATGGGATTCAAACTCAATTATATATTGTAGATATCAAAATGTTAAGATAAATATCTTATGATAGTCAAATTGACATCAAATTTAAGGTTACCTTCTAATTTTTATATACTCAAGCACATTACACCTCATCACTACCACTCATGCCCTCCCCTCATTACTATTGTAAGATGTTATATTTATATAATTAAACTAGTATAAATATCATAAATATATCTCTAAAAAAATTAATAAATATCAATTTAAATATTTTTATTAAGTCAGAGACTTATATGGTGGGGCAAGGCCCCAATATTCATCTCAAAAAGAGACAAAATGACATATTCCATTGTTAACAGTCTGGTTTTGAATGGTGGCAGTTTGTGGAGGTGGTGGTGCAAAGTGGCATGGACGCTTTGCAAGGGACGGACGCCATAGGGTTAAATAGGTGAATAATCCTCTATGTTTCAAAAATAGTATTTATGAAGTAGTGAAGCATAATAAGGTACTAATTAAGCCACAAGTTCGACACTTAAAATACTTCTCCTATGATTCGAACAAGTGACCTGTTGCAAACCAAACATATTTCTATTGGATGAACATGCAGACAACTGTTTAGATTGATGATGATGATGATGATGATGATGATGATGATGATGATGATGATGATGATGATGATGATGATGATGATGATGATGATGATGATGCCTGATAAAATAATAGGCCCTAGGTGGTCTTCCATATCCACAGGGTTCAAACCTCTCGAATGAGCCTTTACATTCAATAACATTAATGTTGTTGTCATATAAATTTCATTTCATTTCTTTATTTAACTCATCTCAAGATCAACACCACCACCATTCTTCTTATCACAGTTGTTTCAACTCAAGTGGAACTGCTTTCCATTTCAGTCAAGGACTTCAACAAACTCATAAAGCCCCTCTATGCTTTTAATAGACTACAAATATACATTTATCTCCATGTATGGATAGGACATATATATAATATATATGTACTGTGGTCGTGTTTCTTTCTATAAATTTATTAAATAATACTAATTATGTCACATTCATCAAGTCACTTTCAATTCTCATGTTGCCTTGTGCAATCAAGATGGGCTATGGGAAGAGGTGCAAGGCATGTATAAGTAAATGTTAGGATTTGTTTGAGCTAACATATCTAAAAAAATTATTAAAAATATATATTCAGTCAACACATTACTTTGAAAAGATGTAATAAACGAACACAATGTTTTAAATATATATGATAAAACATTCAACCAAAAAATATAAACACATTGCATTGTAATTAGATTTATTACACTACGATACATAAAACAAAAAATAATAATAATGAAGAATAACGACTTTTATGTTATTAATTATTAAGATATCACTCTATTTTTGCTTTGCTAGGGAGTTTGGAGGAATATTTTTTTGTGCTAAACCAATCATTCAAAAACATGTGTATTTTAAAAAACAAATCAATTTGAGTGTGAAAATTCATGATTATAACCACGGGAAAGTTCCTAGTATGTTTGCTTGCTTGGTATTAAATTTTAATCCTTCCTTCCTGTAAAATCCCTCTCATTCAACACCAAGGCGTCTTATATGTTATTGCATTTTGATGAAGCATTCCCTAAATCTCATTTTATAACCATTGTGAAAATCTAAATTTGAAACATAAATCTAATATCATTCCTATCCATAACCTAATTCTATTATCATTACTATATCTATATTTAAAATATAAAATAGTATTATAGGTAATTTTTTTTAAATTAGTTTATAGACTAATATTTTCATTATCATTCATATGATTTATATATTATATAAGATAATATTTATATATATTTGTTATATTAGATATTAATACATTTTCGATATAATCGCAAAACAAAAATATACGATTCTTCTGATTTTCTTAACACCTTCGAGACAATTGCTAGTATAATATCAATATGAATGTATAATTGAAAAAAATCTTTTTGAACTTAAAAAAAACTCAACCCCATCATATCATTAAAATATTACAATTATTTAATTAACTTAAAAAAAAATAAAAAAATATATATCTAAATAATAATCAAATGAATATTATATTTTAAATTTAAATTATCTTAAAATACCAAAATAAACGATCATATTTAATATTATAATTAATTATATATCTACAAAAATGACAACTCAACAACCATAGGCCACCATTGTAAAACGTCGGTCACCATTAAAAACAAATTCCTACACAAGACAAGACACTCCGTGGATGGTGCAAGAATTATATTTAATTGCAAGACTAGACATGAAACATCCCAATCACGTTAGGTTGAAGTATTGTAAGGGTAACAACAAACCAAAAGTAGACTGTTGGAGAGGAATAAATAGAAATGCTTTAAATTCGTCCCCAATACTTGCACGTACCCTACAACGGGAAGTTTGCCACGTTAACCGTAACGAAAAAGCAATATTATTTTATTTTGATTAATAGCTTTCATTTTAGATTTGACTGCCGTTTGAACAAATTTTCACCCTTTTAGTTTAAATAATTGAAGAATCGAGGTTTAGTCTTCGAGATTTTTGCACCTGTAATTTTATAGTGTCCCCAAAAACCACCTAATTAAGTGTGTAAATATAAAAAACGCCTGGGCTCTAAATTTGAAAATGTAGAAATTAATTTTTAAAAAAAAAGATGGATTGTAAGAAATTTTAAATAATTATAATAAATATTTATTTATTCTTTGATGCAATCTCTTTTTTGAAAATGAATTATGCAATATTGAATGGATAATCTTAATAAAATATTTTCTTGACGATAAATTAGTCAAATTTAATTGTCAATAAAACAGATTCAACATCCTAAAATTAAAAAAATTCATTTTATTATTAATTATATTTTAGTGATGTCTTTTATTTAAAAGATTGAAGATAAAATTCATTTTTTTATGCCCATTTCAATATATGATACTATTTTTTTAATTTAGTAATTAATTTTAATTTTTTTAACTATTTAAATGTTTATTAGTATTTTAAGAAAAATTAGCAAACAAAAATATAGCGGTAAATAATGGAGCGGTAAAAATATAGTATGATAAAAAAAATAGTATGATTAAATATTGTGTAAAAAATGTAGCAAGAAAAAAATGTAACGGTATTTGTAATGTTGTAAAGATGACACTACTTTCAACTAAAGGTCCAAATTCATGAAATAACATTTTCTTCTATTATTTTGCTTCTAATTTTGGTGCATTACTTTTCCACCATGAAATATTAACAACTATCACCAAAATGAATTAGACAACAAATAAACAATGTGATAATCACTAAAATGTTCCAATTATGCTCTTTGTAACATTTTTGTGACATTACTAATAGTACTACATTTTTCTCCACTGTGAAAATTTTATCCTCGCAACATTTTTGTTATACTACATTTTTATCGTTATGTTTTTTACCTCTATGTTTTTGTCCACTATGTTATTATATAAATCCATTTCATCACTTTAAAAAAAATTGTATTTTACTGAAAAAAAAGTAACTACATTAATATACATAATATATTTATATATAAATTTAAAAGAAAAATGATTGTATTTTATAAGAAAAAATGTAACAAGAATATAATATACAATATATTTATATATGAGTTTAAATTAATTTATTTGATTTAATGTGCTTGAAAATATGTATTCTGTTAGAAATTTCAGTAGAAATGTATATTGAATGTATTATATATAAATTAATATATTCAATTCCAATACATGAAAATAAAACATATTGATGAATAATATATATAAAATAAAAGATTAATAATTATATTTATATATAGAGAGATAAAGTATGGTTCATCTAAAAATAAATTTGAAAATAAAGCTTAAATAAGAGATAATGAAGAGTAAGGAATAGAATTATGAAGATAATATATTCAAAAATATCAAATATAATATTGAAAACAATATAAAGAAGATGATAGAATACGCAAAAATAATTATAAAATAAAATAAGATTTTAAAGATTAAAATATTGTAAGTTTTGTTGATTGATACTTTGGTCAAAATAACTTTCATAAGAAGGAACCTTGTATTATAGAGTACTTAGTTCAAGCATAAATGAAAAGAACTTTGAAATTCATAAATACAACCAAAAAATAGCTCCCTTCTACTACTTTGTCTAATTTTAATAAGCGAATATGAAGAGTAAGGAATAGAATGACAAAGACAACGTGTTTGAGAATACCAAATATAACATTTGAGCACAAAGTAAAAATGATGGTAGAATACGTGCAAATAATTATAAAAGATAAGGTTTCACAGACTAAATTGTTTTAACTTACATTGACTGATATGTCGGGTAAAAAAACCTTCATGGGTGGGAACCTTTTATTCCAAAGTACTCAGTTAAATAACAAATATATATATATTTTAAAACCATAAGCACAATCACAACATAGCGCATTTCTACTATTTTTTTTAATTTAGAATTGTAGTGTTAAAGATTGGCAGATCTAAAATATACACACCTTTACAAATGCTTATTTCATATTTAGAGAAATGAGAAAGATTAAGATTAATGATGTTTTAATAATAAATATGGGATGCTAGGTATATTTTAATGTATGAAATGAGATTTTAAAAATTGAAATATTCTTCAAATTATAAATTCTCGGCTACCTTGAAAATGTTGATATGCGCTTCAGAGGAATGTCTATGGTCTTTGTTAGATATTTGGTTATGTTTCCCCCAATAAAGGATAAAATTACATATGCAAGCCCAATGCAAAAATACTTATTATGGAATTTTTTAAAAACAATTGTTACACTGGATAAAGTTTTCAAATGAAAATGTCAAAGTGAAGAACACAATTAGTTTTAGAAATGTCTAAAAAAACTAAGGGACATCTAGCCAACCAATTAATATTGGAAGTTGTTAATGACTATAATTGATGCTTCTTTTGAAATGGATGAAAAGAAGGAATTTTATGTATGTATGTATGTATGTATGTATGTATGTATGTATGTATGTATCAAATCATTGTATGAAACATCATAATTAAAGGATAAACAAAATTATGCAAGGTTAAATGATGAATAATTAGAATTAGAATTATTGATTTTTATTTGGGAAATGGTGATATTAAACTCATTACAAACTTGTGGGAAGAATTAGAACATGTTAATGGTGGACTTGGATATGTTCAAATAATTATCTACAAATTATGAGTTGCACCATCTAAACCACTTGCATATGTAATAGTTAAATTTGATAAAAACATAAGTATTATTTTTATTGATGTAACTCTAATAAAAATTCCAACCACCCTTATAGAAATAAGTCAAACGTGTCAACTTCATTTTAAATTGGCATGGGTATTGACAGTCTATGATTCATAAGCTTTAACACTGAGCAACCCCAAAATTAAGTACTTAAAAAAAAATCAAGGTGTGACCTTTGTTAATATATCGCGTGTCAAGTCAATCCATGGTCTACAAATATCCTCCTTTTACATGTGACTATTTTGATAGATTAAAGAGTGGGAAAAGATTAAAGGAAATAAAGAAGAAAATGAATAAAATATACTTCATTGATAGAGGAAGAAGTGCATACAACATGATGAAATATATATATATATATATATATATATATATATATATATATATATATATATATATATATATATATATATATATATATATATATATATATATATATATTAATATTATGTTATTCTTTATTTCATTTATGAATATTTCATTAAATGAAATGAAGATGAATTTAAAAATTACTAATATCTTCAATGATGTATTCAATCTAAATATAATACAATAAATATATTCTTACCATTTATAATATGGTTTATGTTAGGGATTGGATTCCTTAATTTGATTGAAAGTTAATTTTAATTAAATAATGTAGACTTACCTTATATAATTCATATTTAAGAGTTGTTTCCTGATGTTATGCTTCATAAGCTTCATTTACAGCCTCCCTGTGTTTGGTAGAAAGACTGGCATTGGAATTATGACACCCATTTCAAGAATTATTCTCTTGACCTTCTATATCAAGTTATGATCCCCTTCTCTCTTACTCTTTGCAAGATCAATATGCATTGGGGACTTAAATCCTCTCATAGAACTTGGCTTGTTGGACTTAACATAATTTAGCATCCAGGATTCAACCTAAACTCACCTAATTTCTATGGTGCCTTGTCTACCAAATCCTCCTACTCAGGGAACAACTCTCTCACATGAGCATTGCTCCACCCAAGTGTCATGCATGCCACTGTCTTGAGTCTTTCAAACACTTAGTTTTGTTCTACTTAAAATCCTAGTTTGTTTCGAAATGGATCCATATCCTATTTTATCCTTATCTCCCTGAGCCATTTTCTTGGCAACTTATTCTTCTAAGAGACTTAGCCAATTGGCCAACTTTTATTGCTTTTATATGAACATTTTTAGAGCCATCATTCTTTTCTAGTTATGAAGGGAATGAAAAAATACTATTTTCAACAATGATGCTTGTTCTTATGAATTTACACTTAATGATAAGTTCTATGTTATATATTTAGCCTATATGCATATTCAAGTCCAAATTGATAAGGTTTCAATAGAGGTTTTCCACCACCAGGAGTATTTGGATCACTATGGGAGCACTTTTTGCACTATCATTCATGTGCCACCAGATGGGTCACCTCAGAGACTGCCATCATCGACTCCCTAAAGGTATAAAATCTTTTCACATAGTTTTGGCCACTTCTTCCCTCACTTCCATTCAGGAGGTTGGGGTTCACCACTCCTACATGGAAAATTTAACATTAATCCCTCTCATAGAGTCTCTTCTACATGCAATGGTTTTTAGATGTAGCATATTGATGGTTTGGCTATTGATATGACCACGAATACCCTAAACAACCAGGTGGTACTGAATCTTCCTTCTATAGAGCCTTATGCTTGGGTGACATTGCCTCCCAAGAGTGATCCTTTGCCCCATTACTTGGGTGCCATTGATTGTGTTTAATAATGATGTTTGTTTTTGAATATTGTGTTTAGTTCAATGTTACTTTTTATTCCCACTTGTATTTTTAGATGAGTCTTTTCCTCTGATAAAGTGTGAGCCATGAATACCAATCGACTACCTTATTATGTAACCTTCATGTAATATTATTTTTCATAATATATGATATTTTGAAGTGTTCCAATATTAAACATAATCCAATATATAAATTGATCTTTCCAAACAAAAAATGAAAAATATTTTTTATGAATAATAAATATTTACTTTTATTTTATGTAATAATGACTACTACTAGTATATATAATGTTGAAATATATTAATTATAAAAATTAGATATAATAACTAAACCTAATATTTAATATAAATACCTTAAAATTGATATCTTTTAATATATAACATATATATATTTAAAATATATAAATCAATTATATTTTAATTCTTTTCAATACATACATACATACATACATACATACATACATACATACATACATACATACATACATACATACATACATACAATAAAAAATATAAAAAACTTAAAAATAAAACATTTCTCTAACATTATGGCAACAATCATACTAGTTTAATTCTATTACCATTTCTTCTCGGAGTGTTTGAGTTAATGTAAAAATTTGTTACACATGATCTTTGAATAAATATAACTTGATAAACGAGTATAATGGAATGTAACATATGAATACAATTACTTTCCATAGACTTACGTAATTTTTTCATTAAAATAATGTCTTCTAATTATTGAAAATCAAAATGGATGAAATGTGATTATAAATTATTTGTAACCTCTATATATTTTAATGTCATTGGATTGCTGCTTGTCTCGTGATCGTCGAGTAATGAATGATTCGAGGGGGGAATCTTGTGTATGCCATTAATAGGGGCTTGAGTAAAAGTCTTCCTTTTGTTGATAAAGGCCAATTTTATTATTCCTTACTTTACTACACATTATTGATTTTTATTTTAGTTGACCTTGATGGGTCATTTGTTTTTGTTTTTGTCTATCATCATTGATGCTTGCTTTAGTCCCATCCACACTCATGTACTAATGCGGAAATATTATCCGTGTATTCCTAAACCTCATTTTAAACGTAATCTAAATTACGTATCATCGAACCTTCCTTCCAAGCCACTTGGAAGCTATTTAAATAAATTTATTTACTTAATGTAATATAATCCAAATTAAGTATCATCGAATCTTTCCTTCAATCCAATTGGAAGATATTAAATTAAATTTATTTTTTTAATGTAATATGTTTGAAAATAATTTAAAAATATTAACATTGTAAATTAAAATCAAAAAATTAATAAACTACAGATTTACAATAATTGTTTGAAATTTTATAATATGTTATTATAAGATATAGAGTTTAAAATTCATTGAGAGATATTGATAATAAATGAAGAGGAATAGTGGATCATTACCAATGAAGAGGAATAGTTTATAAAAAATTGAAAAATAAATTCCAACAGTAAATTTATTGTAATCCTAATCTTACTATTATGCTATTAATTTTACAATTATTTAATTGTTTACATGTCAATTTTTTTTCTTCTTTTTACTCTATTCCCATTTTAATTTATATTTTAAAAAATAAATACTTTCTTTTTAAGCATTTACAAAAATATTTAGGTCAAATTTTTATATTTTGGGTTAGTTATTGTGAAGAAATTATAGAAGTCTTTTTTGATTAGATACAAATTTATAGTTAGCAATCAATAAAAAATAGTTATGCAAAACATTATCATCTTCTTGCTTTCTAACCTTCAAAAACATTAAATAATAAGTTTTATATACAAAACCTCTCTATTAATAATAATTATAAGAATTTTTAATTTTATAATCTATAAAATATTTTTATATAATTAAGTTGTAATTAAGTGAACCTTACATCTGTGAAATTAATATTAAAAAATAAAATAAAAGTTATCATCTGTGATACTCTTCCTATTAATTATATATATGACTAAATAAAATCTATAAATATTTAATATCATACCTCAAAATTATTTAAATAAATAAAATAAATAAATAAAAATAAAATAATGTAAAACTTTATATATATAAACCTAACAAATATAAATTATATAAAATTTCAGCAATGGACGTATGTAATGGATGGTTGAAGAGTTATAATTGTATACATAAAAGAATTAAAATTAGGGATTTTTTATAAGTTTGGAAATGTTAAGTAATAAATTTAAATTTTCAATACATTAGATGGGTTGTCAAGGTTAAATAGGGAAGTCTAAAATAATTTGTAATTGTTTTTTAAAAGAGTATGATTTGATATCCTTATTATAATGGAAGAGCAGAATAAGATTAAAGATTAACAAAATTTTAAATATTCGATAAAACTTTTTAATCTCAAAAATTTATAATTTCAAAAATATGAAAAAAAATTATTAATAAAATAAATGAGATAATTTCCTCAAAATAATAATGAAATTCTAATCAATGTTCTTGATACGAAACAAATTTAATGATGTTTGGATGAAAGAAGACCTTATCCTCTAGGCTTACGACAGTCTCTTTGTCTTATTTTTCAGATTTGGAAAAGAAATGGATACAATTTTTGTAAGAGGCATATGGGATCTTTTTATTAACTTTTTTAGATTTTGGAAAAAAAGGGATAAAATTATTGTCAGAGGTCTCAATTTTCTATATATTTAAGTCTCTTCATGATTAAATGGAAATGATAGTTGAATGATTAATTTTAATTTACGTTTTGTAATGTGTATATTTCTGAATTCTTTATCCAGATTTAAAGTGTTTTTAGGATGTATATTAATTTTGATTTTAATATCTTGTCAGTCTAACAAATTAACTTGTTCTTTGAGAACAAGATTTTGATTGAAAAAATGGGCTTCAAACTCAATTATATATTGAAGATATTATAATATTAAAAATAATATTTTATGACAGTTAAATTGATGTTAAATTTAAAATTGCAGACTAATTTTTATGCAGTGAAAAATATTACACCTCACCCCCACTGTTTATCCCCTCCTCTCATTATCATTGTTAAATGTGTATTGGTGTAATTAAATTAATACAAATATCTTAAATATATATATTTAAAAATATTATTACATAAATTTAAACATTCTTATATTCAACTTTACATCTATCACATTAATTAATAATTTTATTATTTTACCTTAAAATTTCTTATTAATTAATAAACTATCATATCAATTTCAATGTACTCATTGTATCCATTGTACCAATATATTAAATTTAAAAAAAAATTGTATTAAAAAATAACTTGACTCTACCATATCATTAAAATATTATAATTTTATAATTAACTTCTAAAATTTAAAAATTCTGAAATAAACGTCATATTTTAAATTTAAATTTAAATTGTCAAGTCATACCCAATTGAATGATCATATTTAATATCGTAATTAATTATATATCCAAAAAAATGACAGCTCAACGACCACAGGCCACCATTGTAAAACGCCGGTCACCATTAAAAATAAATTCCTGAGCGTCGGTGCAAGAATTATATTTAATTGCAAGGCTAGACACGAAACATCCCAAAACAAACCACAAATATACGGTTATCTGGGAATAATCATAAACGTGTACAAAATATTAGAGATACCACAACCGTACCTCCTCCTAAACTTCATTTGCGAAATTCCGTACATAACTAGAAATGCTTTACATTCGTCCCCATAACGGAAGGTTAGCAAAGTTAACCGTAACGAAAAATTAAAATTGGACCTAGAGTGTACCTATTATTTTTATTTTAATTGCAACTTCCTGTGGTTAAGATATTTGGAGTATGGAAGAATACTAGCTTTCCGTGTTGGCATTTTACAAGCATTATAGATTAGATCTATACCAGTCTCAAAAAAGCAAAGTTTATTGGAGACTGGTTAGTTTTATGTGGTTTGTTTTCATCGACGGATCTGTCACAATGTATGAGGAATCACTTAAGGTTAAATTTGACTGTCCTTTGTACGAATTTTTATTTTATTTTATTTAAATAATTGGGAGAATCGAAGTTTCATTTTTGTAATTTTAATTTTATAAGATGAGTCCTTTATAACCATTAAAAGGATAATATAAATATAGGTGTAATCAGTGTCCATAATTTAGAAATGTATAGAATAAATTAAAAAAAAATCTATGCATTATGAGAAATTTTAAAAAATTACGATAAATATATTTGTTTATTGGTTGATGTGTTCTCTTTTCAAAAATGAATTGTGCAATGTTGAATGGATAATCGTCTTAAAATATTTACCTGACGATATTATCAACTTTAATTGTCAAAAACCGATTCAACACCCTGGAATGGGTATGGGTTAAAAAGTGAAAAAATATGGGAAAAGAGCTACTAGTGTAAGTGATCTAAAGAATTTCGTTTATATTATTTTATGCATTTCCCTACCCTGATTAGTATGGTCCGCAGATGACAACAAATAAGAAAATAGAGTACTTAGAAATTTGTGAGATTATAGGTGCATTTCAGAATGCTTAAATTAAAGATTTAATGTTTTCAAAAGTGTAAGATTTTTTAAAATAACTATATAATTTTTTCATTGATATTTCGGATCATTTATGTTGTGATTCAATATAATCAAATTATATCGAAAAAACAACAAATTAGATTGCTATTTTGTTGGCTCTGTGCTAATCAAAGATTCTATACTTCAGTAATCTTAACTGGAAAAAGAACTGCTTACTGTTTCAAATATCCAAGTTTATCTTTTTAACTCTTGAGGCTTTTATTTCTAAATAACGCAGATTCCGTCCTTAAATAAAAATAAAAATATTTAAATTATTATATTTTAATAATTTTTTTTTTTTTTTTGAGCTTTTAATAGAAGAGACGGGCGAGACTTCATTTGATACTATTTTTTGGTATGAGGAAGTTGTGATATCATTAAATCTTATGAGCTAAAAGGGTTTAACGATAGAGAGTCCATTGGATTGGATATAAAACGTTAATGGAAGAGTTTTAATTTAGTAGTAGTGGTAGGTATTGAATTGAAATTTTCTGTTGGTTGACAGTTGCATCAGTGACATTCTATTTTACACAGAGTTTTGGCATAAGTCTGAATTGATACTGAGACCTTGACACTTTAAATTGTTGATTCTATTTACTCGAATTAATTTACGAGATTTTATAATATAATATATTATAATAATATATAATATATTAAATTAAAATAAATATATAATAAATTATATTTTATTATTATATAAAATAATAATAATAATAATAATAATAATAATAATAATAATAATAATAATAATAATAATAATAATAATAATAATAGTTGTTGTTGTTGTTGTTGTTGTTGTATAAAAAATATATTTACAAAGTCTTTAATTATTTTTAATTTTATGATGACACTTTCATAGATTATAAGTTCAATTCTCACAAAATAGTCGAATGAGTTGTTTCTATTCAAGCAATTCCACTAGGCGTGCAACAGTTGACATGTTTTATTTTCTATGACCATGTTTCGAAGATCTAAATGCTTAAAATTTATAGCTTTCACAATCCACAATTATTCAAAAAATTAGATGTCTGCAAAAAAATTAAAAATATTTATTTGTATGGTTTTTTGCGTGTGCCCTGGTATTAAAGATATGTAAATTAATATGTATCACAATTTTTTTAACAAATATCTTTTTCAAAGAATTGTAAATTGTCCGCTCATTTGCATTTTCGATTTTATTATTCGCAGGGTTCAGTGGTTGCGAATATACTGATATATGCATTTATTCCCAGCCATATTTAAGGTATTTATTTCCTTAGCTTGACTGGTAATTTCAATGTTATAAATTTTGCATTAATATTCTGGGCATTTATTTACTTAGATTGATTGGTATTTTTCAATGTTAATATTGTACACTAATAAATACGTTTAACATTTAGATTGGACTAATGATACGTCTAGAGGAAAATATGGTTGTGGCTTAGCCATAAAAATGCTTCCAAAGAAGATGACAAATCATTTTTCTTCTTATTTTCATATGCAGCTTCACAAAATTATAATAGAAAATTTGAGAAAACAAACCAAAGTGAATCATTATTTCAAACAAACCTCATGTGTTTGTACTTCTTCTTTTCATATCCAGCTTGACAAAATCATAATAGAAAATCCGACAAAATGAAATATTATTTCAAACAATCTCGATGAGATTGTTGCAGGTCTAGAAAATGATATAGTTGTACCATTATGTGTGGATCATGCAAATTAGCCAAAGATTCATTACCATTGACCATCTTCTGGACAAAGAAGTACCCTGTATATTAAGTTTGTAGATTGACACCTGTACCCAATTTTGGGGGTTTAGCTGCAAATCATGTTGCAATTTCTATTTCTTTCGTAAACTTTCACAGGTCATAAATTAATGTATGGTCCTGCCATTAACATTTTCGAGGTGTTTATATTATTTTAGATATGACAAAAGTATATTGGATTTGTGACATAAACAGAAAAGATATCTTGAAGATTATATATATCGGTGTCTTTTATATAGATTAATCTAATAATGGATTTATGTATTATATAAGTAACTCAAAATTAAATTATTTTAAAGTTTAACAAATATATATTTAAGATATCCGAGTTAGTAGTACTTATCATCATATAGGTAAAATTAAATGTTTATTGTTTATGGAAAAATATTTAATATAATATTTATTTTCATTTAATTTAATGTAATACTGAAATTGAAAATAGACAGCATCATAATATTAGTAAAACATGAATATATAATATATTTCTAGTAGAAGAATAAATTTATGATATCCATCCTCATGTATACATTTGTTCCTCCAATAAATGAGGTATTTGTTTGTCTTGCTTTCTCTTCTCTGCTCTTCAATATTTTAAACTAGTCATAAGTGAAAGGTGGTAAGATCCGAACCCATGTAATGGCTTGACATGTGATATAATAGTAAAAGTCAAAGATTGTCCTTTTGTTAGTCTTATATCAATTATGGCTTTGTTAAGTGTCAAGACGTGTAATTTGTAGACAATCAATCTTCGTGCCAATTAAAAAGTGATCATTTAAAAATGGGGACAAAATTCTAAATCCTCTTATGGTCATATGTGAAAGGGGGAGAGATTCTCAATCCCTGTAATGACTTTCCACATGATATAAACATAAAAGATCAAACTTGGTCTTACTATAAGTCATATATCAATTGTGTCTTGTTAGGTATTAAGCCACTTGACTTACAGATTATCAATCCCCGTAGAAATTTGAAAAGTAGTCATTTGGAAATGAATATGAAATTATAAGTCCTATTAAAGTATTATGCTGGGAGGTGTTCTACAATGACATCTAGGTGGTGGTGGTGGGTTGTAATTTAGTGAGTATTCATTTATAATTTCCAATTTAAATTTGACACCCATTTGACTGTCACATTAAAATAAAAATCATCTTAAAGAAAACTCAACTGACATTATTATACTATATTAAATTTATTAAAAATAGAATTTTATGAATGAGAACTATTACAAGTTAAAACTCGATTGAAATTATTATACCATATTAGTTTCTATTAATAATAAATTATTATGAGTTAAGAACTTAAAACTTTTTTTTTCAAATTTCAACCCACCATCCATTGTTACACATTAATTTTATTTTATTTAAAATTTTAGGGTTGTAAACATATAATGTTATACCATTATACTTATCAATAATACTAAATTTCATTTCCATTCACTCTATGTAGCGCTAAGTCCAACTAAAAAATCTATGTTTTAGTTTGAGAAATAAAATTGATTAGCTTTATTTGTGTTTCAATGTTGGTGTGTGTTTTCCAATTTATGCTTCCGTCTAATACTCCATTTAGAGTATTTTGAGTTGCATTATAGTAGCTTCTTCAAATATATTAAATGGTACTTATAAAAATGGTTTCATTTCTATACTACAAAAATTATCATTTTGATGGATTGGTAATTGTACTGTTATTTTTTAAAAGTGAGTCTAGGGCTAGATTTTGAGAGAAGAAGATTTCTTTTTGAATATGTCAATTATACTGCAACAACCCTAGGTAAATTTTTTTTTTTTTTAAGTTTAATTATCTATAACTGAGATAAAAAGAATGTTGTTATTAGGTTTTTAAACTAAATTTGATTACCATATGATTCATCAATTTATATACACTTGTTTTTTCTAAATTAAAATAAAAATTGTTTTAGATGCAATGTATAATATTTAGCACATTGACTATTAAAACATATATGTATTTCTTTTAGTGTTTTCATCTTTTACTATAATTTAAATGGAAAAATTTGAATAACAAAACTTTCTACACCCATTTGAATTAGACATATCATATAATAAAATTATAAAACATCAACATTTATTGATTTAAGTTTATTATGAATGAATTTGGAATAAAATAAAAAATTTAAATTGATTCTCAATCTTTATGACTATTGCTGTAAATGATAGACAAAGGACTTATACATGGTTATTGGGTGTAACTGTATATATACAAGATCAAATGTGTTTAACAAACCACATATGAATTAAAAAAAGCAATTTAATCTAAAAAGTTAATAATTTAACTATCATATTAGTTAATCTTATTATTTTGTTATTTTATTTTTTATTTTTAAGTTACTAATTAACTAGTTTACATATCTAAAATAATCTATGTAAAGTACGTTGAGACATATCATTCTCAAGGCACCTCATTCCATTTATTTTAAAAATTGTAAAATCATATAGGTGGCTCAAGAATGATATCTCTCAGTATCTTTTACATAGATTTATCTAAGATATGTATGCTAGTGGTTATCTAAAATATAATTTGTTAAAAATAGATTAATATTATTATAAAGTTTTTCATAGTGGCTCAATCTAAGGAAACCTTAGTTATTCTCATCAATAATTTTCAATCATCAATTATCATATAAACATTTTTAATATTTTTGAGAAGTTGACGAAAACTTTATTTTTCCTCAGTTTCTCATTTGTGTCTAAATACCTTATGCAACATAACTACTACTCATAAATCTTTGACTATACTTGAGTCCAAGGTTCTTTCCAGTTTAGGAATAAAAAAATATTCTCATTGATTTTCCATAGTTTAACATAAATAAACTCTAAAATGTTATGCTAGAGAGTTAACCATTAACTCCCTTAATGTTCCAGTAATATAGTGTCTTCTTGTGGAATGAGGTGATATCCTTAGTGCATATAATGATATAACATGTGATATAACAACAAATTCTAGATCTAGTCTTTTTTTAATTCACTCTCTCTCTCTCTCTCTCTCTCTCTCTCTCTCTCTCTCTCTCTCTCTCTCTCTCTCTCTCTCTCTCTCTCTCTCTCTCTCTCTCTCTCACACACACACACACACACACACACATGCATGCATGTGGATTCATGCATGCACACACATAGCAAGAGAGTATTTCTTAAGTATTAGATAATTTTATTTTTGGATTTCTCGACCCCCATGCCAAGTTTAAATAATTCATTTTGAAATAGTGACAAAATTATAAGTCATTATATTATGGTTATACACTTAGATCATTTATTATGATTAAATGAATAATATTTTCCAGTTCTTCCTCATTCACTTGATCTAATGTAATGAAAATTCTTCTCATCAATAATGTCAAATTATTGATTTTTTGATGTGCATCTCTAATAAATTTTAGGTAATTTTATGAAACCTATATTGGTCCTCACTTTCTCATTGATGTCAAAATATATTATCTTATAAGTCAACTATTGATAAAATGCTTGATAAAGACATGAGTCTATGTTGTAGCATTTTTATCATATGAAGCTCATTTTGTCAATTAATATATGTGTGTGGTATGTCAAATATCCTATTGAAAATATGTAAGATTTGTTTCCTCTAATAAAAAAAAATCAAAGATGGATATTTGAAATGTTGTATGGATTGTTTCACATAAAATGTTTAATGTTTAAAATATTGCTAGTGCAATTAATAGAGGAGGGAAATATTCCAGGAAATTTAATTGTCACAATACAAATATAGACAATAAAAAAAATTGGCTAACATAGACTAGTAAAATCATTAATAAAAAATGTACAAAAAACATTTTTAGAATTTCATGTTATTTAACCATATTCATTGGTTGCTTCGACCATACACATAAATAAAAAGGTAGGAAGGAGTGGATAGTAGGTATGGTTATTGTGCCACACTCTACCCATTATTATAGATCAGTTTACAATGGGATTTCATATTTTTTAATGATCCCTTGTCACACTCCCAAGGCCTATAAAAATGTATTTGATAATGACAAGGCAATTTTCTACTTCTTTGATAAATTGATCCAAAAATCACAATATCTTTGGCTTATAGTTTAGTTTTGAGCCTATTGAGCCTTTATTTCCATTAAAATTAGTTATTGAATGTCTAAGTTATTGGTGCAATTAGATTGAAGTCATCTATCAGTAGTCAACGTGATTATCATAGAGATAGTGATGAAGTCTTTATTTACTATATAATTATTTAATGCATGAAACTATTAAAAAAATAAATGCCTAAATATTGATACATATCAACATTTTAGATAAATATATTTAATATACACAAATTAATAAATTGATAGTGAATATGATTAATATAAATAAACTACCCTTGTTAATGGGTCTGTCATATTTTATTCAGCTTCTAGGAGGGAGGATAACTCTAAATGGATCCCTCCTCTTCCTTGCATGTTTAAATTTAATGTTAATGGATCCATTATAGGAAAATTTATATATTTAGGGGATAGTTTCATTATAATATATAGCTCAAGTTATCATATAGGATCACTTTCAAAAAAATTTGTGAATGTAAAAAATAATGAAGTAGATTTGCATGCCTTTACATTATGTTTGGAGACTATGATATAATGTATTATTGAGAAGATCATCTTAAAATACTATTCAACATTAATGATTCAATAAATTCATAATTAAATACACAAATATTAAAACATTAAGAGTATTCAAGTGTGTATGTGGTAACTCCTAGACTCCTACATTACATGGGATGCAATTCACTATTTTTTAGAAGCCAATTCTATAATTGATTTCCTTTAAAATCAGGGTAACTCAAAGGATGTGAAACTGATCATCAAAATTTCAACAAATATTTAGCTATAAGTGATATTTTTGGAAGGGTTCGACTTAGAACGATAGTTTCTTCTTGTAATTTATCAACTCGCCTTTATGATGTTTCTCCTATGATTAAAATATAGTCAATACAAAATATTATTCCATTAAATAATGTATGTATAATTACACTTAATGTTCTTGATAAGAGTGGATTTCAAATCATGTCATTCATCACATCCATGAACAAGATATCCTTACTAATGATAGGGTAGTATGATAGTTTTGGCATGGGCTACTCTGATTGGCAAATTTTGTATTTGATGATTTGATGAGAGGTAGTTTTGGGAATACATTTTTGATACAATAAATAGTTTTTAGTGTTATTTCCTTTGGAGTGAATTTGATTGCATTGGATGATGTGGATGAATAGGTTAAATGAACTAACTATATTTTATATCCTTCCACTCATTTATGTGGACAAAATATAAATGGTATTCCAAACCATAGTCAAAAAGGGAAGATTGAAGAAGGTTTTAAAGTTTATTAAAGGTCAAATCATAAATCCAAGTTGGGATGTGATTGTCTTAGTTTATGCATTATCAAAAAAACAAAATAATGTGAATTTAGAACTTGCATAAATGTTTAACAATAATTATGTATTAGCTCTAGGTGATAAATTTATTAGATGAAGTGTGGTTGATAATTTTGTTCTCTCTAATTATGAACTTGGTTTGTCATAGGCTATAACAGAGTTTGACATGGGAAACATAGAAAAATTTTCTTCTCTAGATTGAAGCATCATGTTTTAATCCAACTTTTAGTTTTTTGAGATCTCTAGATGAAATTCATAACTTTGGTAGGGTACATGAAGTATATGTAGGTATTTTTAATATATAATAGTTATATATAGGGTAGGTTTCTCCCTCTTATAAAATTGGAGTCCCACAAATCTCCTTTTCCCTCACTAAACCTGATTATTAAATAGTGGAGGCCAGAGCAAGTTGTGGCAGTAGAAAAATTATTGGAAATTATTTATTGGGAGGATATTCAATGTTTATGCCTCCTACATGGTGGAGATGTTAGTTGCTTCAAAATAAGGGGCTCTATTATCCATATTCGATATACCTCAAAGTACATGTAAGGATGATTAAAAATGAAAAGAAAGGGCCTGGTGATTAATTTTTTATTTTAAAGTACATAAGGAGCCTTTTAGATATAAGCATGAAAAGGTGTTATGTGGTGCCTTTTGTAAAATTTGGCATACATGATTGTGGACTTTGTGGTTTAGGTGATGTTGACATTTTCAATGGTGAGGTTATTGGTGGTTTGTAGAATTGGGAGAGAAGTTGTGGTGGTGTGGACCCAATTGATGATGGAATTACTATGGAGGATTGGGGTAGTAATTGTTCATCTATCAAGGGCCTCTAGGCCTAGTTTACTTGCATACACTTAAGGTTTTATGTTGTTCATCTTCTTATTTATACAATGATAATCCTTAAAAATGGAATGTTTTAAAGGTGTTTTTTGGGTATGTGCCCCATATATATAGACACACACACACACACACACACACACACACACACACACACACACACACACACACACACACACACACACACACACACACACACACACACACACACACACACACACACACACACACACACTCACACACACACACACACACACACACACACACACACACACACACACACACACACACACACACACACACACACACACACATTATATGTATGTATGTATGTATGTATATCTATATTTGTATGTATATGTATCTATACACACACACACACAGATGTGTGTGTGTGTGTGTGTGTGTGTGTGTGTGTGTGTGTGTGTGTGTGTGTGTGTGTGTGTGTGTGTGTGTGTGTGTGTGTGTGTGTATACACACATACATATGTAAATGTGTGTGTGTGTATATGTATAAATTAGGTTAAACAAATAATAATTTGAAGTTTCAAAGGGAGTTTACTATTATTTTTTAATGAAATGAAGATAAATGAAAATAAAAACCTTTTATTGGTCTATTGAGAGACTTGATGTTACCCAATCCATTCTATTTTTATTTCTATGGTAGGAGATTGAGAATTCAAACTATAATATTCAAAGTGAAAGAAAAAGCAAGAAAAGACTAAAATATGAAAAAATGAATGGTAAAAAGAAATATGTGCATGTGAAATCCATTGGTAAGCCTAATAGAACTATGTAGCCTTTAGGGATGTATGTGGTAAAAAAATAGAAAAATATCCCAAAGGATCCATACCTTTTTTATATATGCAAAATCTATTATTTACCATTTTTTTTAGTGACTCCTTAGTTGTTTTAATGTTTTCTCCACATTACGGTGGAAAATATTTAGTACTGGTAACCTCTAAATTTTGGGATTCATACTACCATTTAGGTATTACATAAAAAACAATTCATTTAAAAGTTTATTTTTATTTCCTAATTTATATTTTGTGTTTCATATTTTGAAATAGATAAAGTGACAATTTGAAACAAGAGTTTTGAAATGTATTTTAAAATATTATTGTCTAATATTTTAAAATAATATAATTATATTGTATATTGGTGTAAAAATGTTTGAAATTATGACATGTAATGATCTAATTGGTTATTTTAAGGTAAAAGTTGAACTACTATATAATACTATGATAACTATTATAAAGGACAAAGTCAATTAAAAATAATTTTGTATTCAAAACCCATTTCAACTATTAGGATGCTTTCATATATTGGTTTCTTTTTCCTAGTTCCACTACATTATAGGAGTCGCCCTATGGAAATCTTATATGAGCGGGGGAGGGGGTGATAGGTGAACCATTCCTCAAACTTTAGAAATTGAGGAGTAAGCCTCACCAACCACTTCTCATCCTTTCCATCTTGATGCAAACCGTTCTAACTCATTATTGACCTTGATAACCACTTGTCATTTTCCTTTCATTCAATCATATCAAAATTACGTGATAATGTATTTTTTCAAGCTAGAGCAAAGCTATATATCCACCATTTTGGTATGAATAGTGAGGAGAGAGAAATTAGTGGCTTACGTAGAATAGAGGGAAATGTCCTCTATCTAGTTCCTATCTATATATGGGGAGAAAAGACATATAATACACTATATGATATAATTCTCAACTTATCCATATTTTTAAGAAAAATGATTTATTGTATCCCCTCTATATAGGGAGGCATAAGGATAGGGAGATAAGGGTCATTCACATATATAAGTATAGGGGAGATAGGTACTATATATAGGGCCATGATAAATAACTATATGGTGCCAGTTATATATATGGGACTACAAAGGTAGGATAGCCTAGTGGTATTTATAAATAAATGTAGCATACCTTACGTGTTTATCAAAAGATACATCAATAGGTATGTTTTTCAAGGATCATTATTATTAGTCCCTATCAAGGTAGTGTACTATAGATTTCACAAACATCAATAACATCAACACCATAACCCGTTTTATCTTCGTTCACATTGTACCCAAGTGAATATTTTGGTATGCTTCCTCCTACTCGATCAATTTAAATGAGCATTGGAGGCTTTGGTGAAATGAGTAGTTGTTATTAATGGTGTAGGATTTTTGATGAACAAATATGCTGGTACCTCTGTTCCAGCTAGCAGAGTAAATATTAAACACTTAACACTAGTCTTATTAAGATCAAGACATTATTGGAAATGTTTGATATAAAATTTAAGGGAAAGTAAACATGAGAGAAAATTATAAGATTAATATAGATTGCATTTCATTATGAACAAAATCCTTATCATCATTGTATCTATCAATGCCACAAATTATGTCAATGTTACTAAGTTATTTAGAGATTAATAATCAGCGTAAATGAATAGTATACATGTATATTGTAATTTAAATGAAATACCTACAATTTATATTTATCAACCACCATCATTTCATTGATCTAACATTTTATCTCCATTTTTCCATTAGTTATTCCTTGCCATTATTTTTGGTTCTGTCACTATTTTAAAAGGTTCATAGATGGACCTTAAAATAGGAAAATTTTGATTAAAATCCCAATAAAATATAAATATTAGTAAATACTTACATATTATTAAATCTTAGATAATCTTACCAAAATTACTTAGCATTTTTCCTTGAAATGAGGTTTTTTTGAGTGAAGGTAGGTGTAGAAGGAAGATCAGGGTTGTTTGAAGTGTTTGATATGGTCAAATGCTTTCATGAGTTTATCTATATTTAGGGATGGTGGTATCTTTGACTCAATTTTGATCTTAACTCACCATTTCCTTGCCTTCAATGTTTCACTCCTTCAACCAACTTGTTTTCAACTCCCATGAAGGAGTTCCATTACAATAGGGTAGTTTGAAAGACCTTCAATGTTTCTTTAACTCCATCAAATGACTATTTGCTTACTAAAGGAGTAAAGGTAGCATGTTTGGAATTATTAAAATCTTATTTATTAGTATATAATCATATAACCATCTCTCCATTCATCATTTAATCCTTCTTACTTGCATGCAATTGATTTCCAACTTCTAAGTTACCCCTTTCTTATTGCATTCACTAACATCTTCATGATATTGAATGATTTTCAACATGGGATCCCTAGTTATGGATATTCCTCCACCTTGAGAATGGAAAGAAAATTTATGAATATTTTCATGTCTTATGACATCTCAAAGTATTATAAAAACCTCAAATTTGATACCTCTTTCCTTAAAGAGAAAAACTAGCTCCTCTTGATTCTTGACGACATGAATCCACCTCATGAGTGTATCCAAGTTGGATAGTGTATCGATTAATATTATTATGATAAAAATTAATTATTTCATATAAAAAAATAAAAATAATTCATAGTTTTATACATGACATCCTCTCACATTGGGTCATTATCATATTTCTTGCAAGAAGGTTCACTAGGCCACTGGCTTATTAGGCCTGTTTAGAGGTGGATGAAAATTAATATCAGAGATATGATCTGAGAATCATTTTGAAACATCTAAACACACATAATAGACACTTTAAAATTTTATATTTCCATTATAATATCTAATACCTTCATAAAGTGATTACTTGCTACTCAACCTAGCTCATTTAGGCTAAGAAATAAGGTCATTACTCCATTCCAAATTTATTGATGCTTTATATTCTTTTCATAATTTTAATGCATGAGTCATAGATCCAGTAAGTTTTAGTGACTAGTCTTACATTTAATAATGCATTTATTATATCTAAATCCTACAAAAATATTAAATAAAACATGTTAATTTCCTAGCAAAGGTGAAAGGCATACAACATTATAAACATGCATTATTTAAAAGAAATATGTTTTGGTGATTAAAATATTAAAAATATTTTATTATTTTATTTATATAATTTTAAAATAAAATCATTACAAATATGGAAAATTCATCTTTATAATGCAATAAACAACATGAAAAATGGATCTATAAATCAAAAGATGTGGCATAAAAACCAACATGAAGTTGTCTGTATCCATGTTAACAGGTTCAAAATACATTAAAAAATAAATTGACAAGGTAAAACATGAAAAATACCCATCATATCTTATATTTATATAAATATCTAAAAACAACACTACCAATGATATTTTTTATTTTTTTTAAATGATCACATTAACTATTGGGTATTACCTTTCTTGTGCCTTCTGGTCAAAAGATGGCTAAGTATAAAATCATTTTAAAAAGGTCACTTCACACCTTCAAAACTTTTAATTGGTAAAATTGATAAATTTGAAATTATGTGTATTATATTCTCATGTTATCAAGATACTATCATAAAAAATTTCAATTAAATTTTATCTCATTTGATAGTGTGAAGAATTTTTTTAAAAGTGCACATTAGCAAGATCTAAAAATTAGAAAAAAAAAGAATGAAGTAAAACTCAACATAGAATCCTATTTTTAACATTGCATAATTTTTAAGTGGTATGGAATACTCTATGATGTTCCCTAATAATATAGTATTACCATATTTACCTATCATAATGAAATTTTATAATATTATTGGATCTCATTTAGTCATTTTAAATTAGGTTTGAGTAGTGTGCAATAGCTAGATTTGGTCACTATGAAAGCATAGAAAAATGCACACTGGTCAATTTTCATTGGTGCACATTTTTCTATTTATGAACTATTTATTACAAATCCCTTCACTATTATATTCTTCTTGCATCGATCTGCTATTATGAACATTTTAATAATAAGTTTAAAAATTTTGACAATGCAAAGTTAGGTTTGAAATATGTGAATTGGACACATTTAGTCACTTAGAAAAACACAAAAAATTGCACACTTATTGGTTTTCATGGCTACATAATTTGCATTTGGAGAGTCAATTTTTTGTAACTTTTTCTAGATTTGTACTCTTCCCATATTTATCTACCACCTTGAAAATTTTTATGTGAAATAGAGATAATGTGGTCATATGAGATGGGACTTCAGTACTATTCAATTGGTAGATTTAAAGAATAGAAAGGTAAAAAATTGACTAAGTTGAAAAGTGCACAGTATGCACATTTTAAAATTGGGAAATTACAAAAAATTACTAACTAAAAATCAGCTAAAAACCATGTTTTGAATGTTGCGTATTTTATATATAGAAAAAAAATTGTGACTTTTTTTACATTTACACTCTCCCCACATTTGGATGAGATTGTGAAAAAAATGAATATAGTTTAAAATATTTTATGCTTGTGAAAATATGTTTGAAAATTTCATAATAAGTAGATTTGGAAATTGGAATGGCATATAAAATGACTAAGTAAAAATTTTCTCAAGTACTAGGTTTGACGGCTGAGTATTTTTTACCCGAAGAATATATTATTTTCAATTTTTTTACACTCTCCTCACATATTAATATCATCATGAAAAAATTAAATGAAATTGTATACAAATTAATATATAAAATGGACTTGAAGAGTACATAGTAGGTTGATCTTTATTTTTTTATTGAGTACAATCTTGGAGCACTTGCATCTATGCATGTCGGCCTGTCAGCCCATGTTTCAAAGTAAACATGTAGAAAATTTACAATATGAGTAAGAAAACATGTGAATCATTGAATTAAACTCTTTCAGCTAAGCAACAATGATGAAGGGCATCAACACCATCAAAATCACCTAGGGCATGATCCTAGCCTCATTTATTTAACTCTTTGTGTTGGGTGTTTAGGCCTTGATAGCATCAATATTTAATCCCTGGTGGGTTCAATGAGAGCCAATCATCTTCACCAATGGGTCAAATGGCGATTGACATAGTATGTTGATTTAAAAATAGGGAAGACAAAAAAATGACATAGTAAAAATTAGCTTAAAACTCAATTTTGATGGCTAGATAATTCATACTTAGGGAAGGTATTTTTTGAGATTTTTTTCACATTTATGCTTTCCCTAAATTTTAATATCTTTCAAAAAAAATTAAAAATAATTTGATCCAATTTAGGAATATTAAAATATATTTTATGTGTGCACAATAGACAAATTTGACAAATAGAAATGCAACAAGTTGGCTAAGTAAAAAATAGCTCAAACACATGTTTTTAATGCTTCACATTTAGTTTCTATAGAATTTTTTTTTTTTCAAATTTTTACACCTTAGGATTATTTTAAAATTTTACTACCAAATCTAAAAACTTCATGTGAAATAAACAAGCTTTAGTAATGGAAAATGCTTCCCTAAAAGTGAATTCTTGTAATATCTGAAAACTAGAAAGGCACAAAAATCTACGTAGAAACCAATTTTTATGGCTACACATTTGGCACATGGAAAAATAATTTATTCATATTCACATTATTATCACATTTATCTATCTTTATGAAAACTTTGTGCATAATTAAAATTCATTTAAAGGTGCAAAAATATGTTTGAAAAGTGTCTAATGGTAAAAAATAGAATTTGGATTGCACACCTAAAACACTTGAAATTTTTTATCCAAAGGTGGAACCAGGATCCAAAATCTAAAAAAGGAGGTTCCATGATTTCATAGATGAAATTGGGGTGTGTTGTGTAAGAAAAAACAAATTTATTTTTAGCAACAAAAGCAACATTCAACCCACCTTTATTTTTAGAATAATTTGATGATAAAGACAAACTCTCTCCTTCATCCATATCAAGATAAGGGCTTCATATCAAGACTCATATATAATGATAAAGACAAACTCTCTCCTTCATCCATATCAAGATAAGGGCTTCAGATCAAGACTCATATATATATATATATATATATATATATATATATATATATATATATATATATATATATATATATATATATATATATATATATATATATATATATATATATAGGATTAGAAAGTAGAATAGGCCTCCATATTTAACTATTCAGTCCTCAAACATAGTTCATCAAGATGTTTTAATTAAATGTATCTTCCCCCAGTTTGATCACCATCTTGTAAAACTCATCGGCATACCTTACACAAATTTTCCTTATTTCCTGATATGTTTACAAATAATAGATCTTTCTTCTTCATATAAAATGAGATTGATTTGTATTTTATTGTCAAAAATTTAAACTTGTCTCATTTACTAATTGGTCTGAGGTTCTTCACAACTAAAGAATACACAAATTTGAAACTAATTTAAAGAACGATTGGTTATATGTTGACTCTCACTAGTCTAATGTAATTAAAAGTATACAACATGTTGATCAACACAATGGTCTAGTGTCTACACTTCTACTCCTCCTCCTTTCACTCCTCTTCCATGTGAGTTTTCCTTAAAATAAATTACATTTTTTAATTGGTAATGATTATGTTTGCTTCATGTATATTTTCTTCCATAAATTTTCTATTAAGGTAGGTATTCATGGTAAACATTTGTAAGTCTGAATGTAAGTATGTATATTATCTTTAATTTTCTCTCATTCTATTCATAATAAGTGTTAGAAACACCCACTATACGTGAGCATTACCCACAATGGAAACATGAAGCCAAATTTGATAAAACATTGTACTTACATTAATTGACAAATATGAAAAGTAACAATATTAGAAGAAGACTTAAGAGGAGATATAAGCTTCTTGATGAAATTATATGTGGATTGTAATATTTCTCACTGTAATGAAGTAATTTATTGAAATATTGTTCAAACCAACATTATAGTATTGTGATCATAGAAAGCTTATGGCACTAGATATGTTTTTATGAATATACCAAAATTATTTTAGAATTCCCAATTGATATTGTTTGGTGATGATACTATGTATCCAAAATTTTCTCTAAATATAATGTATCCTTGGTTTATGTTATTGGAGGCTATGCATAGAACCTAAAATTTATCAATTTCCATTCTTCTTAAGGTTATATATCCTAGTTATTTTTCATTCAAAGGAGTAGTCTTCTTCCAGATCACACTGAAATTAACCATTTTCTTATTTCAGCTAGATGTTCATTTAAAAACAACTACATCATATATTAAAATGATGATGTCTAAAAAAAATTTTATACAATTTCAAAATAAAATTGAGTAAAAATTAGATTCACATGAGTAGAATTATAAAACTCCACAAACTTTACATAATCTAGATGTTGAATTCATATCGAGGACCTTCCTAGCAATGAAAAAAAGTACAAGAGTATACAGAGTGTAATATTATGTAATTGTATGATTTTTATAATATTATGATTTATGGAAATGTTTATGTTTTGTGTTATATATATGGGTGTGTTATAATTACATATGCAAGCAAAATGCAATAAAAATGATTATGGAAATATTTTAGAACAATTGTTACACTAATTTTTTCAAATGAAATGGTCAAAGTAAAAAACAAAAGTGGTTTAAAAAATGTCTAATAAAACTAAGGGACACCCATCTAAACATTTAATATTAGTAGTTTTTAATGACTATAATCAATGCTTCTCTTAAAATAATTGAAAATAAGGAATTTAATGAATAACTACATTTATTTACAATAGATTAAAATATTTATAAATATAATAAGAGATGATTTTATACATTAAATCAAGACATTGCATGAAGCATAACAATTAAAGGATAAAAAATTAATTATGCAAGATTAAATTATGAACAATTGGAATTTGAATCGTTGATTGTTGATGGCATAATGGTGATACTCATTACAAACATGTGGGTAAAAGTAGGACTTGTTAATGATATAATTTGATATGTTTAAATAATTATCTACAAACTATGAATGGTACCCCGTGAACCACCTACATATGTAATATTTTCATTTTATAAATATACAAATATTTATTTTATTGATACAATTATAATTAAAATTCAAATCACCCCTATACAAAGAGGTCGCATGTGCCAAATTCCTTTCAAATTTGCAAGATTATTGACAATCTATATATCACAATCTTTAGCACTGATTAAACCCAAAATTAAATACTTATAGAAATTCAAAGTTTGAGATTTGTTTATATATCACACGTCAAGTCAGTTCATGGTCTAATAATCTCTTCTCGTTTTACATATGACTATTTTGATAGATTGAATATTGGGAAAAAATTATAGGAAAGAAGGAAGAAAACAAATGAAATAGACTTTATTGTTGGAGGAAAAAATTCATACATCATGATGGATATTAGTATATATTTTTTATAATATAAATATATCATTTATGTATATTCCTATTTTTATTTATATTTTGTTACTTTTTATTTCTTATATGAATATTGAATTAAATGAAATAAAAATGAATATAAAAAGTAGAAACAATTTTAATGATATATTCAATCTAAATATAATCTAATATATAAAATGATATTTGCAAAAAAAAATTGAAAATTATTTTTATTAATGATAGATATTTACTTTTATCTTATAGGATAGTGATTGCTACTAGTTTAGATATTTTATGTATATGTTAAGAGATATCAATTATAAATTTTTTATATAATAAATAAATCCAAAATTCAATATCAATACCTTGAAGTTGACATCTTTATATATATATATATATATATATATATATATCCCAAAACTGCTCGTCTTTTGCAACTCTTTTAACAAATATTATGCTACAATCATTTTGGTCTTGTATATGGCAATGATATGTACAACTAAAGAACTTTAGGGATTCAGATTTGACCTATGCTTTGTAATTGCATTTTGCCACATACAAGCTCCCATTCAGCGTCTTTAACTGGGTTTTGAATTCTGGATGGGAATGTGTTGGTATGAGCCAATTGTGCAGAGTTTTGCCTCATCCACAAGTAAATTTAATCCATCTTTTCATGCATTAGATTTAACATTCATCTATTTTGTGGCATTGTCTTTCATTATGGCCTTTTGTTTGTTCATCAATTATATGCAATCAACAAGGCCACAGGTTAATATCTCTCTGAATGGAAAACAAACTTGATTGGTGTGGGCTTGGACACTGACCAGTATAGAGTGGGGTAAATAAAGTCCATGATTTTGAGGTTATTTTTCTTGTACTTGTCTGTGTGTTGTTTATAAATCAAAACACATGATTGATTAAAGGGAATGATTAAATAATGTATAATATACTTAAGTTTATTTAATTTTTTGATTATGTTTAGTCATATATAGTTGCATAATGGTAATTTTATCCAACTAATGCACCTGTCGTGACCTCTTCTATATGTAATCCATCAATTCGTACTGTGAAAACTCTCTCCATTAATATAGAAGGAAATGATAGATGAGGATAGTGATTCCTACTAGTTTAGATATTTTATGTATATGCCAAGATATATCAATTATAAATTTTTTATATAATAAATAAATCCAAAATTTAATATCAATACCTTGAAGTTGACATCTTTATATATATATATATATATATATATATATATATATATATATATATATATATATATATATATATATATATATATATATATATATATATGACATTTGAACTAATTATATTTTAATTCTCTTCAAAAAGTGAAAAAAAATATAATTCTCTTCGAATAAAAATAAATAAAACATTTAAAAAATATCTCTAACATTATTGGAATAATCATACTCTTATAATTATACTGCCATTTTTTCTTCGCAGTATTTGAGTTAGTGCAAGAATTTGTTTAATAGAATGAAACAATCTATTAGAGTGAAATTTGAATAGATATAAATTTATTAATGAGTAGAATGAAATGAAACATATGAATACAATTACTTTCCATAAACTTAAGAAAAGGATAAGTAAACTTAAAGTGACTAATTTTTTTATGAGAGTAATTTCAACTAATTATTGAAAATCAAAATGATTAAAATATGATTACAAATTATTTTTACACCTTATATATTCCCCTTGAAGACTTCGTCAATAGATTGTTTGTTATCTAAATATCATTGAGTAATGTAATGAATCTTGTGTTGTCAATAATAGGGATTTCAATGAAAGTATTCGTTTTGTTTATAGAGGCTAGTTTGAATATTGCTTACTTAAATAGACATTATTGATTTTCATTTTAGTTGACCTTGACGGGTCATTTGTTTTTATTTTTATCTATCATCACTGAAGCTTCCTTTAGTCCCACCTACAATCATGTACTAATGTATAAATATTATCTATGTGTATCCTTAATGAGACACCAATTTATGTTATATTATTTAAACATAATCCAAACTAAATATCATTGAACCTTCCCTTCAAGGCATTTTGAAGCTATTTAAACTAGCAGTTGCCCGCATGGTGCAATAAAAGCTAGAGGTTAAATAAAATTAGTTTATATTTGGTTTGTTGAAATGATGAAGTGCTTTAATTTGTGTTTTTTTTCTAAGTCTTTATAGTTATTCTTTTGTAATTTTTTTTAGTTTGAAGTCACGTAATTTAATTATCAAGTTCTTTGGTCACGTTTGTTCAAATGTTATATAATATTTTTATATATTAAAATTTTGTTATGTTATATATTATTTAGTTTATATTAAAATTAGTTTGTATAATTTTTATTTTAATTTTATAATAGTTTTTATAATTTTTATGAATGATGAAAGTGTCAAGCTATAAAATGCATTGTATGTGATAGTATTTTTGAATATCTCTTTTTCTTAATTTGATTGTATAGAATATTGAATACAAATCTGAAGTTCTTATGAATGGTGTGGAAGAGGTAGTTCTACCTATCTTTTCTCCTCTAATTTTCAAAGATTTACGTATTTGTTTTCCTTCATTCGTACAAAGCATTCAAAGGTAAATACAGGAGAGATGTACATGTCATTGATTGCATGTAATCTTGATATGAAAGTGAATGTTAATCTTTGCCGCTCAATGTCTCCAATGTCAATTGTTGATTTTATGAGTGTCAATCCTTGCGCTTTGTGGATGGTTAGTGCCCATATAATTTTTATAGGAATCTTCTTGTGATTAACTCATGTAATAGGACCAACTAGCACATATGTAGGATTCTTTGTATCACATGTAGGGCCAGAGTAATTGTTGAATGATATAATTACATATATGGGTAGGAAGGGTGGCTTTGAATCTGAGTTACAAATTATGTCTACAATTTCTCCAATAGCTCCATTAACTAATAATGTTTTAACCCATATATTGAATGTTAGCATAATTTGTTATTTCTTACATAGAATCACAAATAGCTCAAGTTGAGTGTCATTATGATTAGTTGTATTTTTTTCGGCTTTGTTTGGATTTGCATAAAGAAATTGACATGTTAAGTGATTTCAACATGTAATTATTATGAATTATTTCCAATACATTTGTTGCATATAAATGTGTAGAGATTTTAAAATTTTCCTATTCTTCCAGAGGTATGGCTTATATTGTTTTGGACATGAGTATATTCCAATATTAGTCTATTGGGTTTACATCTCTGATGTTACTTAATAAATTCTTGAATTGTATTTGATTTATTGTGCATCCATGTGGGTAGAAATTTGTTTTTAATATAACAATTGTATCAAATGTGCACCATAATATGTGCCCAAAAGGTTTTTCTACATACACTGGGTTGTCATTTATAGGTAGGAGTTGTCCCAGGTCTCCAATGAGTATAATTGAGTAAACACCAAAGTATTTATTATTTTGTTGAGGAAATGCTTCATGTAATCTATTATTTATCTTATTGAGCATCTTTGGCCCTATGAAACTCATTTCATATATGAGACTATATTTAATGTGTCTCATTTATTCTTGGAAAACTGTTAACATTTATCCCTCCAATGCTTTGATTTCTTGGATAGGGATATGAAGTGTTGAATGTATTGTTGATGCATAAGTAATCAAGTAGGATTTGCATGTCCTTATTATTATTTGTATAATTATTTGGAGTAATGTACAATTTGGTTCTTTTTTAGCATGTTGATGATTTATGTTGAAGGCTACCTACTAAGTTCTTGAAAACTCATATGATATTGGTTTGTTTGTGTACTCAATCTTTTCATCTTTTGGAATTACATGTTGTGAATCTATGAATTGTTGTGCAGTTATGTGTAGGTTGAGTAGGATATCTGAATGATTCTAGTTGTGTGTGTTATCGAAGTCATGAAGTCTAAGCATGTCGATGTCTTCTAGCTCAATGTTTTTATATGGGTGTGTATGATATATGCTTTCCCACTTGTGCATTTACATGTCATGTTCTAGATGTTCTTCATTATCACTTTCATCATTGCTTATTTTAACATTGGTATTTTCTTCTATACTTATTTGCCCATTATGCCATGGATTATAAAGTTCTTTCATTTCTTCCCAATGTTTGATGATGTCTACCTTATTAAATCTAATTTACACTGTAATGTTGTGGAATGGTTTGTAAATTAAGAGCTTTGTCCAATATAAATCTTCATATAATTGTGATTTAATAGTAGGCTTAGATGAGAAACGAGATAATATACAAATAATTGATTGGTTTGGTTTATTTTTCCATTGATTACTTTTCCTTTTACTATTGTAATAACATGTTTGGGTAGCCTCAATTAGTGTCATTTCATCAAGAAAAAAGTGAGTTTTAGATATGTATAGATGCAAGATGGTAGATTATTATTAGGAGATGGACTTTGAATAACTAATCCAAATATTTATTTGTCAATAGATAAAGTAATGAAGGTCCAACTGTAAACTTTTAAAGGTAACTTTTGTAACATGTGGCATGTTTCTCGTGCACCTATGTCTCTCTCAACAATAGTTTCTGATAGAAAATTTCTATATAAAGTCCTAACTGTGCTCTAAGCTCCAATTGTAGTTGATATAATTGTTATCATATGATGGTAGCTTTTATATTTAATTTAAGCATTTTTTGAATATTTTAATCTATATTTGGGCACAACATGTGGACAAATCATTTGTTGACAATCTATATTTGCATGCCATATTGAAAGCATGATTATGTTATGTATATTGACTCTTTCATCATTTCATACTAGAAGATAAGTATTTCGGCCTTGATTATCAATGGACTCGATTAAATTTGCTTATTATGACCATGGGGAATTATATCTAAACTATAAATTCATTCCCTTTTTCTTTACGCATGTAGACTCACTGCACTTTATGTGACATTGGACTCAGTTTAGAAGTTCCTCGTAATCTTTTTGATGATCCTTATGTAATATTACATCAATGGTGAGTAATAATGGGTAATCAAGATCAAAATGGTGGATTTTTTGTAAGAGGCTATCTTCATTGTGTAGGTTCTAGGTTTTTACATGTTGATCAAAATATTTCCTTGAAAAATCAACCTCAACTACATTTTTCTAATTTAGTGTATCCATGTTCAGTGGATTTTCTAACCATATGAATCCATGGATGTGTGAGTATCCTTTGTGTTTCCATTTATACCTGAGTATTAAAAATACATTAAATAATTTTAACCTGATCTAGGTTTTATATGTAGACATAACATGTTAATAAAACATATGTTTAGTAGGAATACCTATAACAATAGTTTTTTATGTGAAGATGTTTATCAAGAATTTCATCACAAAATATTGAAAACCTTTATTCCATGTATAAAGATGCAAGATGGTGATTCACAATTAGGCTATGATTTATCCATTGGGAGGTGTTCTATAGGCTAGAATTTGAGGCTTTTGGGATGATTCTATGTAGGTCTAACCATCCAATGTCTGTTGCACTCAAGGTGAAGAATAGTATTGGTGATCCCAGTTATGTGATCATATTTATTAATTTGCTTTTGTATTTTAACCAAAATGCACATGTACCTACAAGTTTTTACCCAAAATGCATTAATTAATCTAAAATACTTGCATTAGGAAATTGTGTTAAATATGCTTACAAGTATAAAATTGTGAGTTGTAAGTTGTCTTCTATGTTTATCTTTACAAATAATACATATTTTACTTAGATTCAATGGCACATAATTATATTTAACAAAAAATAATGGAAGTATGGATGGCTTCCAAATTGGTTATCTTGATATCTCAGAAGGTGTGAAGCATATTCATGTAGCTGGATATTTTTAATATGAGGTTGTTGGAACATGTAAACACTTGTTGGGAAATGAGTCAAAAATGCCATAGAAAATATCCCCTTGGTGTCGTATTCATTAATAGGTGAATTATTGACATCTAACCAATTAAGTATAGGTGGGTTTCCACTAGATGTGTCATTAAAATAGTCTCTTATGTGATTAACCTCTCTTTATGCATTTGGAAGAGAAGCTACAAATGATGTTGTTTGTTGGTGTGTATATTTACAGGCGCATTTATGTCATCTTAAAAGTCATCATTGTTATTTGGCATGTATTGAATCACCATTATGATGTGATGAAGGAGTGAGTAAATATCAGTAGGCCTTGATGGTAGAGCATTCAATGCTTTATAGTCAACTTGAACATTTGAAAAGTAGGGGTCATTTTCCATTTTATAGTGAAAAGATTCACTAATACATGATTTGATTACAAAGCAATCATAAGTTTTTTTCTCCAATCTAATTATTTTGAAGACTAATATATAAAAATTTATAGGCTATCATGGTAGATACTTGACAATAGAAGATCTATCTTATGGGAAACTAATAACATGAACACTATATTTATTTTTTAGACCATGTGCATGAGTTACCTGTAGTATTGGATTAACTCTTGCAATGAGCATTTATTCAACTTGAGTGAGATCAGATAGAACTTTAGTCTATATTTTTGGGTTCATATTTTTTGCTACACAAAAGTGATTAATATTTGTTTCACCAATGCATTGATAACAAGTAAGGCTACCATGATAATTCCTTATTTGAATGCCTAGATACAATTCTTTACAAATAGAGCATGGATGTATTACCTTAAGCCTATCTATTTTTCATGGAATTTATTTTGAGGTTGTCTAATACCCTCATCTATAATTTGAGGGAAAATATTTGTTGTTTTTATATGGTATTGAAGTCACTGATGTGCATTTATTTCATCCTTGTGTATTACATAATTTAAATGGGCCTTTTTATTTGTGTTCACTTCCCATTAGTATCTACAGTGGTCATAATAGAAACATTAATGAATAGATTTTTAAAATAGCTATGCATATCTAAATTTATACCGGCTAAAAATAATATACTATTTAAATGTCATTTTTTTCATGGAATTGTTTGCTAATAAAAGTTTATTTAGAAAACATAGTCATTGAACATATAGATATAAAAATTCCTTAGGTTTGATTTTCTAATGTTCTATTTCATTTTTATTTTGATTTTCATATTAACAATTACTATTTGAGTATTCTTTTACTATATTCTACATAGTCTAATTCTTTGTTTGATGTAGTTAAAATTATTTAGAATTGGATAATGCATTTTTTATTACATTCCCATGCATATTGTTTAACATAAAAATAATATCCAAATCTGTATGTTCTTTAGGCATGTCTATATCAATACAAAAATAACCATGGGTTAAGAATTTATAAAATTCTTAAAAACACCTAGATTTATAATCCACCATTTTAGAATATCAAAAACTGTTTGAATATCTAATTTGTTGAAAAATAAAGAGAAAGTAAAGGTATATCAAACATCTTAGAATATGGTGACTATTTTTTTTGAAAATTAATAATTCCAACAAAAAGATTTCAAAATCTATTTTATTTAAGTAATACATACATGCAATTGAACACTAGCTACAATAGATTACATCAATTTTAGAGTTAACATATCTTAATATCCATGAAATGCTTTGAGTAAAGATGTATCCACTAGTGTATATTCATCTTTAATTACATTCTATATGGTATAATGCAATTTTTCTTTGACAATGTAATTTTTTTGTTTTGTTGAAACTATGAAATGGTACCTATAGAATAACACTTTTTGAATAATTTTCCAAACCCCATTAGGTGATGCTGATATCTCTTACATTTTTCTATTATGATACCTATTATTGTAATATCAACATCATCAAATGTCATGGACCATATTATTCCTGAAGCATCTTCCAATACAAAATTCATTACATACTTATATTCATAGTTTTGAACATTAATGTGGCATTTTGGACAATGCCACATTGCATCATTATTTTGAATCATCATTTTTATGTTGGTTGTTGGTGATTAGAGTAGTACAAGGTGGCTAACAAAAATTTGTCATTTTAATGTGTATTATTATGGCATCTAATGTAAATGTATTTGATTGCATGATAACTCCTTAGTTAGGGATCACCTCAATTATTTGATGGTTAGTCAGTCTTACACTAACTAATGCCTCCTATACATTTTTCTTGATTTATTCAAACCATGCCCTAAATTTGTGTGCCTCAAGGATGTCAAGTTTGATGAAAAGTTGTGTATCTAAAATGGTCACTATTATTTTCCCATTAAATGATTGTAATTTATCCTTTTTAATTGTAATAACTAGAGCTAATTATGGTGTAGAATCACAAATATCTACTAATAGTTTCCCATCTTCAGCATAAAATCATCCCCAAAGGGTTACTTGTATGTTGTATTTAGAGTTCTCTTGCAATATTAGTGTTCTTTTGACATCTGAGGTTCCATTTGGATTTTTAAAATGAGATGCATCAGTAATTGATATAATGATACCAATAATATCAATATTTGTGTCTAAAGTTACATCTTTAATGTTATTTATTATTTTGAACTCAAACTGGAATAATGGGATGGTAGAATCTTCTTAAAAGCAATGTTTAATGGAAGATGTCATACTGAGAATGATCTCCCACTTTTTATTTTTTGTATTTCTTATTGGCATATTTTAATGTACCATTCAAAATTACATATATTTTTTTGGCTTAAATCTAGTTGAAGTACAAATTTACTGACTGATCAAAGGATTTTATAGTAATGTTGTCTCCCTCTATATCAACAATATTGAATCTAAAAACCTAACCCAAGTCATTGTTGTTTGTGAAATTATGTAATATCTCCTTTTTAGTACTCTACCCTTAATATTCTAATTATTTTTATATGGATTTTAATTTTTTTTATTGTAGTTAAACACATCACCTGCATGCATTCTCTTCCAAATATTGATGTTGATGGCTCAATGATTTTGACTCCTTTTCCATGACTATCCATTATTTGAGATTGGAAATTATTTGGTGGATGAAATGTCTAATCCATCTGTAGTTTGTATGGGTTGTTCCCTATAAAATAAATTAAAAATGTAATAATTATTAATTTTAAAATATTTTAATTGTTACTTATATTTATTTTAAATATAAGATATGAAGTATATTAAATACGAAATACAAATCATTTATATAATTATTAAGTACAATAAATTTTTTGAGCTGAAATAAAACATATCAAAAATACCCTCTATGTTATCTCTCTAATAAAACCACATAATGTATGAGATGCAAATACTTAAGTTAAAATCATAAAAAAAAAAAATTAACAATAGAAAAAGTAATATATTTTTTTATTTATTAACAGTTATGCTCAGAAATCAAGCTGATTTGAATTATTTTACATTTCAAATCCTTTTTGCCCTATTCAGACATTGAGATTTGGGCCTTGAATTGGGAACTTGGATTGCATTTTGAGTTAATATATGCTCGGATTCATATCTTAAATCATATTCAATTATATTATATATTAATCTAAACCCTCTTAAATATATTTTCTTACTTTTAAATCTTGTGATGAAAATTGTTTGAGGATCAATAATTGAGAAACGTTGCATTAAATCCTATTTTATAATGTCCATAGGAGGATTTTGCATTCTATGATGTACAATATGATTTTTTTTAATAGAAATTATCTTTGTTCTGTAGTTGTTTTATGATCAAAGACCATGTTAGAGTCTCCTTAGTACAATATCAATTTTTGACTCCTAGTTGCCATGTTGGTTAAATATATTTGATTTAAAAAATAGTTTATATCACATAAGATTATGGATATTATTAACATCAAATGTGATGTATGAATTTAAATGATATAAAAATATGGACATTATTAATAATAAATAAAATGTATAAATATAATTGTTTGAAAAAAAATAGATTTGGTATTGTATACATTGAATTGATCCCTCGTTAACTTGCTTTAAAAACCTTTTGTGTATGTATTCTAATGTTCAATCGGGAATGTGATGAGTTAGCATCATAGGATTTGAAATCTATTTTCTAAGCTTAGCTCCTAGTATCAAACAAAGCACTTACAAGTCTAGATTTTGAGGTGACTAAATGATCAAATCAGTTGTTTAATGATTTTTTATATATTTGAAAGATTATAAAACTTTATTTATTTAAGAAAAAAAGCATTTTTTATAACAAAGTAATACTAATTTAAAATAATTCAAAGATCATTTTGAAGACACATACATTGAATTCAAAATTTGATGTAAACATATATATGCAATTAAATATATATATTTTTTTCAATGATTGTTCACATATTTGAAATAATATACAGTTTAGTATATATGGAAAAAAAAATTGATAGCAATTTTTTTTCAATTCAATAGCTTTTCTAATTTAATAAAAAAAATTAATAAATCAATATAAAAGCATGTATTATTTGTTGGTATTGTATACATTGAATTGATCCCTCTTTAAATTAATTTAAAAACATTTTGTGTACATAGTCTAACATCCAAATGGAGACGTGATAAGTTATCATCATAGGATTTGAAATCTGTCCACTGAACTCATCTCCTAATATTAAACAAGGGACTTGCAAGTTTAGATTCAAAGGTAGTTAAATGCCCAAATCAATTGTCTAATGTTTGTTTATATATTTGAAAGATAAAATAATTCCATATATTTTATTAAAAAACATCTTTTTGATAACAAAATAATATTGATTTGAAATGAATTAGAGAACTTTTCACAATTTAATAGATCATTTTCTAATTTTTTATAAAAAAATCATATATTAATAAAAGAACACATATATTGAATTAAATATTTTTGGAAAAGATATATATTTAATTAAATAAAAAAAATCATGATAGAACATTTTAGAATTTAATAAAACACTTTTCAATTTATTTTTAAAAAAATGCAAGTTAATATATCAAAAGGAAAGTTATATCAATTTAAATGTACTAAAAAAGCAAATACTTAAATGTTCAACTATGATAAATTTAGTATTAAAAGATCAAATGACTAAATACATCTATTGTGCCATTATGGCTTTTGATTTTGGTATATACCTGATGTATACTTGGATTCGTGGAGGCTCTCTTGTGGCTCATGTTGTAAAATTATAAGATTTTATATTTTTTATGAGTTTGTTGATGATTGGTTTATATTTTTACAATAATTTATGATATGAATCTAATATATTTGTATAATATTTTAATAATAATATAGATATTAAGTGATTTAATTATATTATAATGTTTATATTTATTTTTTATAACATTATTATATGTTATAAATATATGTTTATTTTTATTTAGTATATATAATAAATCTATTATTTAATTAATATACAATGTTAAATATTATTATATTATAAATTTTATCTAATATATATAATAAATATATTATAGTAAATAGTATATATACTATTTTATATAAATATAAGTTTTAATTATCTATATATATTTATTTTATATATAAACCTCCTTAATTTTGGTTTGGGTAGTATATATTGGTTTATATTAAGTATATTTATATTCTTATAATATTATTATATTTTATAATTATATATCTATTTTTATTTCAAATATAAAATAAATATATTATATAATATAACATTTGAATATACTATTAAATATTATTATACTGATTTTTATAATTATCATTTATAAATCTATATTTATTTAATATATACAATATTTTTATTAAATAACCTAACTAAAGTAAATACATAAGGATTCCTTCCCCTTACTTTATAATAATATACAATATACATATATTACAAGTGTGTAATAATTTAGATATATTAGAAATATACAATAATATAATTATATTATAATATATTATATATATTCTTATTACATAAATTTTTTTCTAATAAACACAATAAAAATATTTTTATATATCATATAATTAATATATAATATTAATTTTTTCGAATATATATAATAATATCAGATTTTATTAATAATTATATATATATATATAGAGAGGATGTGCCATTACATAAAATATTTAATTTTAATATTCGTTTTATTATAATATTACTATATATATCTTTTTGTTACGCTAATAATAATAATATGAATATTAATATTTTACAGATTATTAATAAATATAACATAATGTTATATTACAGATCTTTCTTAGTATTAAATCGTATATTACACCTGACCGCCAACCCTGTTGCCATGCTATAAGGCAGCTGTCCACAGTTTTGAGGGAAGTGGTGGTGTAGAGCAGTTTGATAGCACATGATGATATTTACGTCAGCCAGAATGAAAAATCATCCACCTTTCATGACCGTCGAAGGGGTTAGTAGTAACAGTAATAATAATAATAATCATCTTGCCAATATGTTTGGGTGAATGTAGCTACTGCATTTCCCTGCCGATAATGATCGGCTCATTTCATATTACTGAATTTTATTTGTGAATTGAGCCATTCTTTTAGCATTGTTATTTTGTTCGTCATTACTGGTTTTTATCTGTAAATTGAGCCATTCTTTCACCAAAAATATTGATCCTAGAATATTTTTATAAACATGAAATTTTAATTTCAACTAATTCTTTAAATTTGTGATGATTGTTCCAGCGAGGATTTTTTGCTATTACCTTCTCGTACTATGATAAAATATTTCTTTCAATGCGTGTGTTTTATTCACATAAGGAAAATAACCTCACCATACTTGGTCAAGACCTTTTTTTGTTTCAGAGAAATATTTACGTACTGACAACTGTAGTTTGTTACAGAACCATCCAAAAAATGTGGCTGTATGTCGATGGCCCAATAGTGGACTTAATTTCTGATGTTTATATTTCCCAATAAATCTGGACAAAGCATTTAACCATTTTTTGTAGAGGAAGAAGCCCTGATTTTGAGAGAAGGAAGACTGATAGTCCTCACAGATCATCCCTTCGGTTGTTATAATCTAATCTGCCATACTTGGGTTTGGCAATACCTAAGTGGGAGTTGCATTTTGCCCAGCTCTATGCTGGAGTAATGTTTGATAATTTGAAATATTGATGCAAGTTTTGCCGATTTGGGTCATTTTTCTAACAAGAATTCTATGCTTGAATTTTGCAGTGCATAACATGTCGTGGTTTGATGGTCTGCAATAACAGAATGCATAAAATTGGAATGTTGATAAAGACTTGATTTTTTTAGCAATTATAATTTGAATATGTAAAGACAGGCTCATAATGGCAGACGACTCCTCTGTTCTACGATTAGTCTTGGGAAGCAGCCAAACAATTTGCAGTAGTTTGTAAAATGTTAAAGTTTCGTTGTTATTTATGAAATAGAGAAGGATGTAGGAAAATTGGTGTTCTTGATGAGCTTGAAATGCTTCATACAAATTTGGTCCCCTGGACTGCAATCTTCACTTAAAGTATTTGTGCCCGTGTTAAATTTGATGGAGTGCCTGGGTTTAACGGAATTCCTCATCATATTTTTCATCTGTCTAATTTTTTTTAGCTATATTGTATTTCACTTCATAAATATAATTTCATATGTTATTTTCCACTATTCAGATTTTAAGTTTTTAATTAAAAATATATTTATCAATTCTCTTCTACATGTATTGAAGTTCGTGAAGGGTTTTGATTTCCAAAACAATATTATTTTGTAAGCAAGAGTATTTTGTTCTTCTTTTTCTAAAAAAAATCAAAACTAAAAAAAAAAAACATTTACACACTTTATTTATGCATCAAAATTACAATTCAATTTACAACAAAAGCATAATATAAAATTTACAACAAAAGGATAATATAAAATTAGAAATACCTACAACTATGTAATCAGAATCAGTTTTTTGGTCTCAGGGGATGCATGCATCAAATACACATCTTCAATTTAGCCAAAATAAATGTACAAAGGAGGGTGATGGTGGATTACATTTGGGAGGCAAGGTGTTGAAAAGGAATAATGGCACATTGCTTAGGTCATCCACCTCATCCTTGTTTAGACACATATCTGCCCATGTGTTTGATGCCTCTATGCCACAGATATGCCATGGACCAGTTGCCAGCCGCCAATCTATCAAGTGCATGCCAATAATTGTTTTTTCCTAAATAGCATATTCTATTTCTTAATTCATATGTAATGAATCTTGAGACCTTACCCCATCATATAAGTTACCCGATTAATAAAATTTTATTCTTAATGTAATATGTCCTAAATAGCATATTCTATTTCTTAACTCATATGAAATGAATATTGAAACCTTACCCCATCATATAAGCTACCCGATTAATAAATTTTTATTTTTAATGTAATATGTTAGAAAATCATTAAAAAGAATTAATATTGTAAAATAAGATCAAAGAATTAACAAACCATAAATTTACGATAATTGCTTAAAATTTTATATTGTGCTATCATCAGAGATGGAGTTTAAAATTTGTCGTGAGATAGATTGGTCATGATATTGAAAATCTATGAATCTTATCAACAAAGAGGAATAGTTTATAAAAAATAAAAATCTAATGGTAAAAATCTATTATAGCCATATTATATATTAAATTTTATATTCAATCAACAAGATTTTTTTGTTTTTTTAACTTTATTTTCCTTTCAATTTATGCTTTTAAAAAAATTTATTTAAACATTTACAAAAATATTTAGGTAAGAGTCTTATGTTGCAAGTTAGCTTCTGTTAAGAAATTATAAAAGTCTTAAGATGGTAGATTGGTCCTAGATAATATCATCTAGTAGATATTGACCCTTCTAAGCTTCCATTGGTTGACATACAAATAGAGAATAGGCTTGAATAAAGGTGACCAAGAGAAGTTTCTTCAAGCTCCTCAGTCCTTGAGTCTTCTAGAATAATATAACAAGATTTGCCTCTATAGGAAGAAATTCACGTTATAGTTTTGGATCCATATGAATCTTTTGAAAATGCATTGAGAATGTTGTATATGACTTTTGAAATAAACACAGATTCAAAGGAGTAAATGCTGAGGAATCCAAAAGGAAAAGGAAAAAGAGGAGTCAATTTGGAATGTAAAAAAAGTAGTTATGTAAATAGTTACTTTGTTATTGCTTCTTTCTTTTCAAAAGTTTATTTCAAAACAATAACTATTCTTGTATTTCAAAGTGTAAATATTTTTTTAACAATTTTTAAACTTGTAATTGTGTATATGACCTTTCAAAAAAAAATTTAATAAGTTAGTACCCTTATTATAAAAACCTTCTATTATTAATAATTAGAATTATTAAGTTTGTAATCTATAAATATATTCTTATATAATTAAGTTGTAATTGGGTTAAATTTACATTTATAATAAAACCCTTTTATTATTAATAATTATAATTGTTAAGTTTCTAATCAATAAATATATTCTTATATGATTAAGTTGTAATTGGGTTAACTTTACATTTGTAAGATTTATATGAAAAAATAAATTAAAGATTAAATTCATTGATAATTTCTTTATCAATAAATCTATAAAAATTAATATTTTTTTCCTAATAATTATTAATCACACATAAATGTGACTTAATAATAATAATAATAATAATAATAATAATAATAATAATAATAATAATAATAATAATAATAATAATAATAATAATAATAATAATAATAATAATAATAATAATAATAATAATAATAATCCGATGGACAAAGGTAATGGAGGGTTGAAAAAGTTAGGGATTTTTGATAGGCTTGAGAAGGTTGGACAATAGAGCCAAATTCCCAAGTTCCTAATGCAGTGGATGGGTTTTCAAGGTTAGATAGGAAAGATTTTAAAAAGCTTGTAATTATCCTTTGAAAGAGTAGGATTTAACATCCCTTATTATGATGGAGGAGTAAAGTAAAGGTAAATATTAACAAAATTTCAAATATTTGACAAAAATTTATTGTCTCAAAAACGACAACTTCAAAGTTATTATGAAAATATTATCTATAAATAAAATAAAAGAGATAATTTATTTATAATAATGAAAATTTAAAAAACAAAATAATAAAGAATAAATTTATGAACAAAATTTAAATATGAAATTCAATTTTTTATTAAATGTTTTTAATGACATTTGGATGGAGAAGACCTTATCCCTTAGGCTTGTAATAAATATAAATAAGTTTTACTCTCCTTTTATCCTCACAAGTTCTCTTTATTGATTCTTTTAGATTTGAGAAAGAAAGAGATAAATTATTGTAAGAGGCTGTTACGTTTTATAAATTTAAGTCTCATGATTAAATAGATGTGAGAGTTTTCTATTCCAATCTTGGTAAGAATTTGTGTGCTCCGTTATAATTTTAAAATGATTATATTATAAAAATGATTATTTATAATTTAGGTTTTATAATTTCGATAGACTTGAATTCTCTATCTAAATATAGAATGTTTTAGTTTTAGGATGTATGTCAATTATTATTTTTGTATTTTATTGTTTTAAGAGATTAACTTAATTTTTGAGGACCAAATTTTGATTGAAAAAATGGGATTAAAACTCAATTATATATTGTAGATATCAAAATATTAAGATAAATATCGTCTAATAGTCAAATTGATATCAAATTTAAGGTTACCTTCTAATTTTTATATACTTAAGCACATTACACCTCATCACCACCACTCATGCCCTCCACTCATTACTATTGTAAGATGTTATATTGATATAATTAAACTAGTATAAATATCATAAATATATCTCCAAAAATATTAATAAATATCAATTTAAATATTTTTATTAAGTCAGAGACTTATATGGTGGGGCAAGGCCCCAATATTCATCTCAAAAAGAGATAAAATGATATATTCCATTGTTAACAGTCTAGTTTTGAATGGTGGTAGTTTTGGGAGGTGGTGGTGCAGAGTGGCATGGACACTTTGCAAGGGATGGAAGTCATAGGGTTAAATAGGTGAATGATCCTCTACATTTCAAAAATAGTATTCATGAAGTAGTGAAGCATAATAAGGTACTAATTAAGCCACAAGTTTGACACTTAAAAATGCTTCTCTTATGATTCGAACAAGTGACCTGTTGCAAACCAAACATATATCTATTGGATGAAAATGTAGACAAATGTTTAGATTGATGATGATGATGATGATGATGATGATGATGATGATGATGATGATGATGATGATGATGATGATGATGCCTAATAAAATAATAGGCCCCAAGTGACCTTCCATATCCACAGGGTTCAAACCTCTCGAATGAGCCTTTACATTCAATAACATTAATGTTGTTGCCATATAAATTTCTATTTTTTCTTTTATTTAACTCATCTCAAGATCAACACCACCACCATTCTTCTTATCTCAGTTGTTTCAACTCAAGTGGAACTGGTTTCCATTTTAGTCAAGGATTTCAACAAACTCAGAAAGCCCCTCTTTGCTTTTAATTTTTATGTAGTCAAAAATGTTACACCTCACTACCACCCTTCACCCCCTCCTCTCATTATCATTGTTGGATGTGTATTGGTGTAATTAAACTAGTACAAATATCTTAAATATATTTATTTAAAAATATTATTAAATAAATTTAAACATTTTTATATTCAATTTTACATCTATCACATTAATTAATAATTTTATTATTTTACCTTAAAATTTCTTATTAATTAATAAACTATCATATCAGTTTCATTGTACTCATTGTATCCATTGTACCAATATATTAAATTTAAAAAAGAAATTGTATTAAAAAATAACTTACTCTACCATATCATTAAAATATTATAATTTTATAATTAACTTCTAAAATTAAAAAATTCTGAAATAAACGTCATATTTTAAATTTAAATTGTCAAGTCCTACACAATTGAATGATCATATTTAATATTGTAATTAATTATATATCCAAAAAAAATGATAGCTCAACGACCACAGGCCACCATTGTAAAACGTCGATCACCATTAAAAATAAATTCCTAAACGTTGTTGTAAGAATTATATTTAATTGCAAGGCTAGACACGAAACATCCCAAAACAAACCACAAGTACTAAATAATAATAAACATGTACTAAATATTAGAGATACCACAAACGACCACAACCTTACCTCCTCCTAAACATCATTTGCAAAATTCCGTACATAACTAGAAATGCTTTACATAACTAGAAAGAACTCCAACCAAGGAGAAAGCAAAATGAAAATAATATTACTGCCACCCAATGGTTTGAATATGCTAAGAAACTTTATGAACAAGAGGGTGGAGTGGGACAGCCACCTTTGGTCAACGATACTACAAACATTTTCACTGTGCAAGAGGTAGAGACAGGGATTAAGAAGTTGGGTGGAGGTAAAGCAAAAGATCTTGTTGAAATTCAAGTCGAATATTTGAAGTGGGGCATGAAAACTCTTGCACCACACATCACTGAAATCTTCAACAAAATTTGCCAAGAAGGGTTTTCGAAAGATTGGACAATCAGCCTTGCAATACCACTTTTTAAGAGTGGTGATGTTAACAATCCCTCCAACTACATGACTATAATGATCAATCCCCTCTTTGCTAAACTTTTTGGCAGCATGATAGAAACTAGGATCAGCAGATGGGCAGAAGAAAACCATAAACATGCTAAAGGGCAAGCTGGTTTTAGGCCAAAGCACTCGACAGTGGATCACTGTGTCACTCTGAGACACATTATTGAAAAAGAGTGGGAGAAAAAGGAAGAGGTTTTTTGTTGCTTTGTTGACTTTAAAAAGGCTTTTGATACCGTTTTGAGAGACAAGCTTTGGTTTAGGATGGAAGAATTGGGGATTCCTAGGCATCTTAGCGCTGCTGTTCATAGGATGTACAAAGAGGTGAACTAAAAATCAGAACTTCATATGGCATTTCAGAATGTTTCAGGAGTGATATCAGGGTCAAACAGGGCTGCCCTTTGTCTCCTACTTTATTTGGTTTATATATTGATAAAATGGAAGAGTGGTTAAACATACAAAAGGGTGAAGGCATTCAGCTAGGTGAATTTGTTATAAAGTTGCTCTTATATGTGGATGATCTCATTTTAATTACCAAATCTGCCTATGGTTTGCAAGACCATCTATCTTCTCTTGAGCATTTTTGCAGAATGGTGGGGATGCAGGTCAATATCAGTAAGACTAAGGTTATGATTTTCTCTAATAATAAAAAATAGCACCAACATGAATTTTATTACAATGGAAGTCTTCTCGAAGAGGTTGCGGATTATAATTACCTTGGCATCGATTTCAACAAAAAGCTAAGCTGGTCTAGCTGCAAGTATAAAAGGACATTAGGTGGGTGGAAGGCTTTCTATGCTCTTCAGAATAAGTGCTGTGAAGCGGAGTTGCGGGATTAGAAAACTATTCAAACCTTGTTCGGTCTTCTTGTGCTACCAGTTGTTCTCTATGGGTGTGAATTATGGGCCAACAACACTACTATAGCACAATGGAAACAAATTGAAGGAATCCAAAAGTGCTTGATTACAAGCAAGATTAAAATCAAAAGCACAGTTCCATATGACATCATGCTAAGTGAAATGGGGGCTGTTCCTATTGAGGCACTTGCTATGGTTCGCCTTTTGAGCTATTTAAAAAGAATCAAAAAAATGGAAGATGATAGATGGCCTAAAGTTGTTTTTAGTGATACACTATGTAAGAGAAAAAGGACATGGATGCAACAAAACATAACATGGATGAGTAAATGGAATATTCAATTCAATATGTGCCCCACAAATAATAAAGAAATAAAAGTCTTCATTATGGAGAAATTTTACAAGAGAAATTGGGGAAGCGAGATCGAGAGGAAGAAACTATATTATATAAATGAGTTCAACCCCACTTGTGATCAACTCCAAAAAGTGTACATAGGAGCCAACGTTTCTTGGAGGGCTAAAATTCTTATTGCTTAGCTGAGAACCAACTCTCACCAACTTCGTTGTGAGACTAGGCGTTGGAAGAGGCCAAAGGAGGCTTGGGAAGAGAGAATTTGTAGATTTTGCAATTTTGGAAAAGTGGAAACTGAACAGCACTTTATTCTAGAATGTGAGGCCTACAAAGATAGTAGAGATAAATTTGTAGATACTATATGTGACAATTCTTGGCATAACCTATTCAACGAAGAGCACATTGAGCAATTAGAGGGGCTCATCATTAGCCTACACAAGAAGCGAACAGTGCTACTTAAATCTGCTTGAGTTGTCTTGCTGTCCCATAGGCTATTTTTAGTCTCGTGGACGTTAAAAAAATTATTATAATTATTATTATTATTATTATTATTATTATTATTATTATTATTATTATTATTATTATTATTATTAATCCCCAATACTTGCACGTACACTATAACGAAAAGTCACCAACGTTAACGGTAACGAAAAAGAAAAATTGGACCTAGAGTGTACCTATTATTTTTATTTTAATTGCAACTTCCTGTGGTTAAGATATTTGGAGTTTGGAAGAATAATAGCCTTCCGTGTTGGCATTTTACAAGCATTATAGATTAGATCTATACGAGTCTCAAAAAAGGACAGTTTATTGGAGACTAGTTAGTTTTATGTGGTTTGTTTCCATCCACGGATCTGTCACAATGTATGAGGAATCACTTAAAGGTTAAATTTGACTGTCCTTTGTACGAGTTTTTATTTTATTTTATTTAAATGATTGGGAAAATTGAAGTCTGATCTTTGAAATTTTCATAATTTTAATTTTATAAGGTGAGTCCTTTATAACCATTAGAAGGATAATATAAATATAGGTGTAATTAGTTCTCCTTATGTATACAATAAATTTAAAAAAATCGATGCATTATGCAACATTTTAAAAAATTACGATAAATATATTTGTTTATTCGTTGATGCGTTCTCTTTTCAAAAATGAATTGTGCAATGTTGAATGGATAATCGTCGTAAAATATTTACCTGACGATATTATCAACTTTAATTGTCAAAAACCGATTCAACACCCTAGAATGGGTATGGGTTATAAAGTGAAAAAATATGGGAAAAAAGCTACAAGTGTAAGTGATCTAAAGAATTTCTTTTATATTATTTTATGCATTTCCCTACCCTGATTAGTATGGTTTGCAGATGACAACAAATAGGAAAATAGAGTACTTAGAAATTTGTGAGATTATAGGCGCATTTCAGAATGCTTAAATTAAAGATTTAATGTTTTCAAAGTTGTAAGATTTTTTAGAATAACTATATAATTTTTTCATTGATATTTTGGATAATTTGTGTTGTGATTTAATATAATCAAATTATATCAAAAAAAACTACTAATTAGATTTATTTATATAGATAAATATATTAATACAAATTTAAATTGTCAGAAATAAATTAATGTATTAAATTAATTGTTTTGATATTTATTAAAAATAGTAATTAATTAATATGAAAATAATAAATATTTGTTTCCTCCTAAAATGACTAATTTTATAATATTTAGTTAATAATATATTTTCAAACATGACGTATATCTATTCCTTCATCTTATTTAAATTTTAAGGATCCTTCTTAATCCCCTAACCTTTCTTAACTGACATTTATAATAATAATTTTACACTACATACATGACTACCTTAGCTTCAACAATGCAATGGATTGAGTGCTTACTTTTTCTGTAATATTCTTCCAATATCGATTTGTGCTTCTTTTCAAGGTGGATGTTAGTAACATTTTTGTTAATCCTCACCTAGATGAATCTTCGTATTTTTTAAATATATTATGGAACTCTACATGAGTACTGAATTATGCCAAACCGACTTTCCAAATTGGTTCCATGTAATTCTTTCTGAGTTTAAAACTTTTCTGAAATTATTTTTTAAAAATAAAAGTAGTTTTTTATACTGTGAAGTTTTAAGATTCTACATATGTTTTTAGATACACCTTAAATTTAAAGTAGAAATTCTATCCATGTTCACACTGTATCTTATTTTTTATTTGACATGTTCTAACCATTTCTATTTTGTCTGAAATATCTGGTAATTAATTTTTTATTAAAACCATTTCCTTTTAAAAACAACTTTTGAGGGATAAATTCCCTACTCTAAGTGTTTTTCATTACAAAAATTGAAATCCCTAGTGCCTAGAGTCTTCCAAACCCGTACTTATTGTGTTGGATGATGATGTATGTTGGATACATACAAATATAGGTACATGTGGGTTCCTTTTATGAAAATTTAATGAGTAAAAGAGATATTTGACTTGACGGTAAAGATGACATCTAATAATAACAAACAATTACATTGTTGATGTGAAAGTAGAAATCCTCAAAAATTTATTTCCCATGTTTATGAAACATATTAGTTTCGCTATCAAGTTACTTTCAAAATTTAGGTTGTAGCAGAAAAGAATAGGTAGCCCTCTCTTTAAATTACTCAATAAAAATATTGATAATTATTAATGATAGTGGAGAATCTATTGTTATTTTTCTAATTTCTCAAATGAGAATATTAAAATAAAAAAATATAAATGACAAAAAAAATACTTGAAATTTACAATATCTTCATTCATACAAACATTGATAAATTACATTTTATTATAATACTAAAAAATTTAGTCAAAAGAGATCACAATAAAGCTCAGATACTCAAGTTTTCATTCACTTTTTTCCTTTTCTTTCTTTTTCTTCTTCTTTTTGTTTTGGGTTCTCTTTAAAAATGATCAAAATTTTAATTTATTTATAAATATATAGCAAATTGACACCTTAATAAAATATTTCATCTTTAAATCTTTTAAAGCCCATAAATTCTGAGTCATTTTGTTTTGGAATTATTATTTTTTAGATTTTCTATAAAATATATATAATATATATTTTTTTAATTGTTTATGAAAAAATAATTATTTATTTTATATTTCTATATATATAATAAATAATTATATTTAAGTTATCTTTGCATTTCTAAATTATTGTGAAATTACTTAAATTTTTGGATTTTTATTCATCCAAAAAAATCTTTGTCAAAACATTTTTTATTTTTCTTAATTTAATGTGCTACCGAAATCATTTTGTACCACAAAATAAAAATCTATTTTTCCTTATTGTATATAGAGTGTGTTATATATATAGAAAATAAATTTCGTTTAAATTAGTCGAACACTCGAGGTTGCGTATGTTGATCCCAATGGCCTTGTAGTGGGTGAGATTGCCGATATTGCACTGTGTAAAGGAAATCGAAATTTGGTGCCACGCAATACTTAATAAAGTACAAGTGAATTCAACATGTGAATTATTGGGAATAAAATGCGTAATCGCAGCTAAGACAGACTATGGAGGTGGCCCAGCAAGGTATTAATTTCATACTTCTCGAATCGTCATTCTCATTTAAATCAAGAATGATAACTATGGCTATAAATCCAAAACGGCTGGGGGTTGGACCCGGGAATCTCCCGTTTTATCGCGATCTTGACATGAAAGGAATCGTTGAGAAAAAAATTATACAAAGTGATACACGCGCTCCTTGACCATGTCTTTCTAATTGCATACAACATTTAACAAAACCGACGAGTTATAACACTTGTTCATAGCCACATATTGAGAGCCCCGTCATGGCTTTAACAGTTTTAGAAAACCCTAAGCTTGTGGAAACATTTCTTCAGCTCCATAGTAATCAAAGATTTATCAACGTTTTTTCACGTTTTCAATCACCTATAATTATTTACTAATAAAACGATAAAAAATAAAATTTTATTTGAGTAGTTGTGAAGTGAATTTTCAAGCTGTTTTGTTGGCTCTGTGCTAATCAAAGATTCTATACTTCAGTAATCTTAACTGGAAAAAGAACTGCTTACTGTTTCAAATATCCAAGTTTATGTTTTTAACTCTTGAGGCTTTTATTGCTAAATAACGCAGATTCCGTCCTTAAAATAAATAAAAATATTTAAATTATTATATTTTAAAACTTTTTTTTTTTTTTTGCTTTTAATAGAAGAGGCGGGCGAGACTTCATTTGATACTATTTTTTGGTATGAGGAACTTGTGATATCATTAAATCTTATGAGTAAAAGGTAAAAGGGTTTAATGATAGAGAGCCCATTGGATTGGATATATAAATTTAATGGAAGAGTTTTAATTTAGTAGTAGTAGGTATTGAATTGAAATTTTCTGTTGGTTGACAGTTGCATCAGTGACATTCTATTTTACACAGAGTTTTGGCATAACTCTGAATTGACTCTGAGACCTTGACACTTTAAAGTGTTGATTCTATTTACTCGAACTAACTCATGAGATTTTATAATATAATATATTATAATAATATATTTTATATTAAATTAAAATAAATATATAATAAATTATATTTTATTATTATGTAAAATAATTATATTATTATTATATAAAATAATTATATTATTATTATTATTATTATATTACATTTAAAAATGTTATATAAAAAATATATTTACAAAGTCTTTAATTATTTTTAATTTTATGATGACGCTTCCATAGATTATAAGTTCAATTCTCATAAAATAGTCGAATGAGTTGACATGTTTCATTTTCTATGACCATGTTTCGAAGATCTAAATGCTTAAAATTTATAGCTTTCACAATCCACAATTATTCAGAAAATTAGATGTCTGCAAAAAAAATTAAAAATATTTATTTGTATGGTTTTTCGCATGTGCCCTGGTATCAAAGATATGTAAATTAATATGTATCACAATTTTTTTAACAAATATCTTTTTCAAAGAATTGTAAATTGTCCGCTCATTTGCATTTTCGATTTTATTATTCGCAGGGTTCCTGTGGTTGCGAATATACTGATGGAAGCATTTATTCCCAGCCATATTTAAGGTATTTATTTCCTTAGCTTGACTGGTAATTTCAATGTTATAAATTTTGCATTAATATTCTGGGCATTTATTTCCTTAGATTCACTGGTATTTTTCAATGTTAATATTGTACACTAATAAATACGTTGAACGTTTAGATTGGACTAATGATACGTCTAGAGGAAAATATGGTTGTGGCTTAGCCATAAAAATGCTTCCAAAGAAGATGACAAATCATTTTTCTTCTTATTTTCATATGCAGCTTGACAAAATTATAAAAGAAAATTTGAGAAAACAAACCAAAGTGAATCATTATTTCAAACAATCTTCATGTGTTTGTACTTCTTCTTTTCATGTCCAGCTTGACAAAATCATAATAGAAAATCTGACAAAATGAAATATTATTTCAAACAATCTCGATGAGATTGTTTGCAGGTCTAGAAAATGATATAGTTGTACCATTATGTGTGGATCATGCAAATAAGCCAAAGATTCATTACCATTGACCATCTTCTGGACAAAGAAGTACCCTGTATATTAAGTTTGTAGATTGACACCTGTACCCAATTTTGGGGGTTTAGCTGCAAATCATGTGGTAATTTTTATTTCTTTCGTAAACTTTCAAAGGTCATAAATTAATGTATGGTCCTGCCATTAACATTTTTGAGGTGCTTATATTATCTTAGATATGACAAAAGTATATTGGATTTGTGACATAAACAGAAAAGATATCTTGAAGATTATATATATCGGTGTCTTTTACATAGATTTATCTAATAATGGGTTTATGTATTATATAAGTAATTCAAACTTAAAATATTTTAAAGTTTATTGCTCATGGAAAAGTATTTAATATAATATTTATTTTCATTTAATTTAATGTAATACTGAAATTGAAAATAGAGAGCATCATAACATTAGTAAAACATGAATATATAATATATTTCTAATAGAAGAATAAATTTATGATATCCATCCTCATGTATACATTTGTTCCTCCAATAACTGAGGTATTTGTTTGTCTTGCTTTCTCTTCTCTACTCTTCCATATTTTAAACTAGTCATAAGTGAAAGGTGGTAAGATCCTAACCCATGTAATGACTTGACATGTGATATAATAGTAAAAGTCAAACACTGTCCTTTTGTTAGTCTTATATCAATTATGGATTTGTTAAGTGTCAAGACGTGTAATTTGTAGACGATCAATCTTCGTGCCAAAAAAAGTGATCATTTAAAAATGGAGACAAAATTCTAAATCCTCTTATGGTCATATGTGAAAGGGGGAGAGATTCTCAATCCATGTAATGACTTTCTACATGATATAAACATAAAAGATCAAACTTGGTCTTACTATAAGTCCTATATCAATTGTGTCTTGTTAGGTATTAAGCCACTTGACTTACAGATTATCAATCCCCGTAGAAATTTGAAAAGTAGTCATTTTGAAATGAATATGAAATTATAAGTCCTATTAAAGTATTACGCTGGGAGGTGTTCTACAATGACATCTGGGTGGTGGTGATGGATTGTAATTTAGTGAGTATTCATTTATAATTTCCAATTTAAATTTGACACCCATTTGACAGTTACTTTAAAATAAAAATCATCTTAAAGAAAACTCAACTGACATTATTATACTATATTAAATTTATTAAAAATAGAATTTTATGAATGAGAACTATTACAAGTTAAAACTCGATTGAAATTATTATACCATATTAGTTTCTATTAATAATAAATTATTATGAGTTAAGAACTTAAAACTTTTTTTTAAAAAATTTCAACCCACCATCAATTGTTACACATTAATTTTATTTTATTTAAAATTTTAGAGTTGTAAACATATAATGTTATACCATTATACTTATCAATAATACTAAATTTCATTTCCATTCACTCTATGTAGTGCTAAGTCCAACTAAAAAATTTATGTTTCAGTTTGAGAAATAAAATTGATTAGCTTTATTTGTGTTTCAATGTTGGTGTGTGTTTTCCAATTTATGCTTCCGTCTAATACTCCATTTAGAGTATTTTGAGTTGCATTATAGTAGCTTCTTCAAATATATTAAATGGTACTTATAAAAATGGTTTCATTTCTATACTACAAAAAATATTATTTTGATGGATTGGTAGTTGTATTGTTATTTTTTTAAAGTGAGTCTAGGGCTAGCTAGATTTTGAGAGAAGAAGATTTCTTTTTGAATATGTCAATTATACTGCAACAACCATAGGTAAAAATAATTTTTTAAAAGTTTAATTATCTATAAATGAGATAAAAAGAATGTTGTTATTAGGTTTTTAAACTAAATTTGATTACCATATGATTCATCAATTTATATACAATTGTTTTTTCTAAATTAAAATAAAAAGTGTTTTAGATGCGATGTATAATATTCAGCACATTGACTATTAAAACATATATCTATTTCTTTTATTGTTTTCATCTTTTACCGTAATTTAAATGGAAAATTTTGAATAACAAAACTTTCTACACCCATTTGAATTAGACATATCATATAATAAAATTACAAAACATCAACATTAATTGATTTAAGTTTATTATGAATGAATTTGGAATAAAATAAAAATTTTAAATTGATTCTCAATCTTTATGACTATTACTGTAAATGATAAACAAAGGTCTTATAAATGGTTACTGGGTGTAACTGTATATATACAAGATAAAATGTGTTTGACAAACCACATATGAATTAAAAAAAGCAATTTAATTTAAAAAGTTAATAATTTAACTATCATATTAGTTAATCTTATTATTTTGTTATTTTATTTTTTATTTTTAAGTTACTAATTAACTAGCTTACGTATCTAAAATAATCTATGTAAAGTACGTTGAGACATATCATTCTCAAGGCACCTCATTCCATTTATTTTAAAAATTATAAAATAATATAGGTGGCTCAAGAATGATATCTCTCGGTATCTTTTACATAGATTTATCTAAGATATGTATGCTAGTGGTTATCTAAAATATAATTTGTTAAAAATAGATTAATATTATTATAAAGTTTTTCATAGTGGCTCAATCTAAAGAAACCTTAGTTATTCTCATCAACAATTTTCAATCATCAATTATCATATAAACATTTTTAATATTTTTGAGAAGTTGACGAAAACTTTATTTTTCCTCAGTTTCTCATTTGTGTCTAAATACCTTATGCAACATAACTACTACTCATAAATCTTTGACTATACTTGAGTCCAAGGTTCTTTTCAGTTTAGGAATAAAAAAAATATTCTCATTGATTTTCCATAGTTTAACATAAATAAAATCTAAAATGTTATGCAAGAGAGTTAACCATTAACTCCCTTAATGTTCTAGTAATATAGTGTTTTCTTGTGAAATGAGGTGATATCCTTATTGCATATAATGATCTAACACGTGATATAACAACAAATTCTAGATCTAGTCTTTTTTTAATTCACTCACTCACTCACTCACTCACTCACTCACTCACTCACTCACTCACTCACACACACACACACACACACACATATGCATGTGGATTCATGCATACACACACATAGCAAGAGAGTATTTCTTAAGTATTGGATAATTTTATTTTTGGATTTCTCAACCCCCATGCCAAGTTTAAATAATTCATTTTGAATTAGTGACAAAATTATAAGTCATTATATTATGGTTATACACTTAGATCATTTATTATGATTAAATGAATAATATTTTCCAATTCTTCCTCATTCACTTGATCTAATGTAATAAAAATTCTTCTCATCAATAATGTCAAATTATTGATTTTTCGATGTGCATCTCTAATAAATTTTAGGTAATTTTATGAAACCTATATTGGTCCTCACTTTCTCATTGACGTCGAAATATATTATCTTATAAGTCAATTATTGATAAAATGCTTGATAAAGACATGAGTCTATGTTGTAGCATTTTTATCATATGAAGCTTATTTTGTCAATTAATATATGTGTGTGATATGTCAAATATCCTATTGAAAATATGTAAGATTTGTTTCCTCTAATAAAAAAAATTAAAGATGGATATTTGAAATGTTGTATGGATTGTTTCACATAAAATGTTTAATGTGTAAAATATTGCTAGTGCAATTAATAGAGGAGGGAAATATTCCACCAAATTTAATTGTCACAATACAAATATAAAAAATAAAAAAATTGGCTAACATAGACTAGCAAAATCATTAATAAAAAATGTACAAAAAACATTTTTAGAATTTCATGTTATTTAACCATATTCATTGGTTGCTTCGACCATACACATAAATATAAAGGTAGGAAGGACTGGATAGGAGGTATGGTTATTGTGCCACACTCTACCCATTATTATAGATCAGTTTACAAGGGGATTTCATATTTTTTAATGATCCCTTGTCACACTCCTAAGGCCTCTGAAAATGTATTTGATAATGACAAGGCAATTTTCTACTTCTTTGATAAATTGATACAAAAATCACAATATCTTGGGCATATAGTTTAGTTTTGAGCCTATTGAGCCTTTATTTCCATTAAAAGTATTTATTGAATATCTACGTTATTGGTGCAATTAAATTGAAGTCATCTATCAGTAGTCAACGTGATTATCATAGAGACAGTGATGAAGTCTTTATTTACTATATAATTATTTAATGCATGAAACTATTAAAAAAATAGATGCCTAAATATTGATACATATAAACATTTTAGATAAATATATTTAATATATACAAATTAATAAATTGATAGTGAATATGATTAATATAAATAAACTACCCTTGTTAATGGGTCTGTCATATTTTATTCAGCTTCTAGGAGGGAGGAAAACTCTAAATGGATCCCTCCTCTTCCTTGCATGTTTAAATTTAATGTTAATGGATCCATTATAGGAAAATTTATATATTTAGGGGATAGTTTCATAATAATATATAGCTCAAGTTATCATATAGGATCACTTTCAAAAAAATTTGTGAATGTAAAAAATAATGAAGTAGATTTGCATGCCTTTGCATTAGGTTTGGAGACTATGATATAATGTAGTATTGAGAAGATCACCTTAAAATACTATTAAACGTTAATGATTCAATAAATTCATAATTAAATACACAAATTTTAAAACATTAAGAGTATTCAAGTGTGTATGTGGTAACTCCTAGACTCCTACATTACATGGGATGCAATTCACTATTTTTTTAGAAGCCAATTCTATAATTGATTTCCTTTAAAATTAGGGTAACTCAAAGGATGTGAAACTGATCATCAAAAGTTCAACAAATATTTAGCTATAAGTGATATTTTTGGAAGGGGTCGACTTAGAATGATAGTTTCTTCTTGTAATTTATCAACTCACCTTTATGATGTTTCTCCTATGATTAAAATATAGTGAATAGAAAATACTATTCCATTAAATAATGTATGTATAATTACCCTTAATGTTCTTGACAAGAGTGGATTTCAAATCATGTCATTCGTCACATCCATGAACAAGATATCCTTACTAATGATAGGGTAGTATGATAGTTTTGGCATGGGCTACTCTAATTGGCAAATTTTGTATTTGATGATTTGATGAGAGGTAGTTTTGGGAATACATTTTTGATACAATAAATAGTTTTTAGTGTTATTTTGATGTAGGAGCATCTGCAGAACAAGTCATATTTAAATTCGAAATTCATATTATTGTCTTTTCCCTCCTAAATGTTGTTGATGATTAAAATGTTAAAAGTAAAAAAATAATATAAAAAGTAAAAAGAAAATAGTTGGGACTGTTGAGGGAATAATGGAGGAGTGGTTGAAATATTTTCAACCTTGGTAAATTGTTAGAAATTGAAAACTGTATTTTGTTTTGTCAAAAGCCCAAATTGGGCGCAGAAGTTAGAGAAGAGATTTTTTTTTTTGGTTTATTAAAAGAAAAAGAACAGTCATTAAGGAAGAGAGAGGAAGAGAAGTACGTAGAAGAAGAAAAGAAGAGAAGGAGCAAGGAAGGAGGGATGAGAGAAAGATAGTGTAGAAGAGAATGGAAGTTAAAAAAAAATGCCTCTCATTCAAGAGGAGTGGCTGTAAGGAGAGGAAGCATAGAAAATTCATTAAGAAAGGGAAAGAAACGTTGCTGCAATAGGAAGGAGACTGGCAGTACAGGACAGTCACAATGCATATTAATACAGGTGTGTATGTGTTTTGAAAGATTAATGAATGTGAGTTCTTTTTGAAGAGATTTGTTTAACTGAGACCCAATATATGAAAGAAAGTTGTTGTAAGGACTGGGTGTAGTTATATGATTCCTGGCCTTTGTTTATGAATTGAATTTAATACAATTTTAGGCCGCTATAATATCTTATTGCTGAGCTGTATATCTTATTTACTATAATTCTGGTTTATTGTAATTCTGGTAATGTGGGTTTGCTCCAATGAGTATATGAAATTCTTCTTACAAGGAATACAGTGCTACAGCACGGTTGAAAAGAAGAATACAATGTTTCAATTTTTAATAGAGATAGATCTGTTTTATTCTGTTAGGGGTCTGCTTGCCCAAAATTTGTGATCCTTTCTAAGCAGAGTCTGCACTTCTTCCTTTTTACCATATGACACATCGCCATACTGTGATCGAATATTCAATGTTGTAACGTTTGTCCCACCAGAACTAAAAAAGCTTGTGCATTGAAACTTAGCAGTAAGCCTATGCAGTGCTGCAGCACGTCACCCAAACTTGTGTAAAATCGAATTGAATCTATAATTGAATTTGCATTTCTGGGATAGTTAACCGAGGTTGGACTCTGTTTGAGAGCCGAAGAGTGGAGCAAGTCGTTGAAGGTATTTAACCGTTTCATGATTCGTGAGGTGGTCCACAAGTCTTGTAAAGGGGCGTGGAAGATTATTGTTGTGTTTGGAGCCGAGGTGACAATAAGAAGACGCCAAGTCTTTAATCACATTAGCCTAGGAAAATATATTGCTGGGAAAGTACCTAGCCTTAAATATTTTTAAAATGAAGAGGAGAGCAGAATTGGCGAAGGTTCGAATTCTGCTTTGAAGGCTCCGCGCGAAGCATTCCGAATTATTCAGAGGCGAAAAAGAGTTTGTGTTAGCAGAATTGGCGAAGGTTCGATTTCTATTTTGAAGGCTCTGCGCAAAACACTCCAGGTTATTCAAAGGTACGAGTTCAAAAAAAATAATCACGAAGATTGGGTTAATTCAGTTAAGCCTGATTTAGGACCTGGTATATCTGTTCGTGTACGTGAAGCTCTAGAAATAAATACAGCTGATAAGGGGTCGACGACTGGTTATACAGTCCACACATCATATTTTACTTTCAGTAATGGACAGAGGCCTCACAAAGTCGGCTCTGCAAGAATTACCTATCGTGGAATACCGTGCTGCTGATTGTGTAGACGGTAATGATTGTGCAATTTGCCTGGCTGAATTTGTCAGAGGGGAGAAGCTAAGATTGCTGCAGAATTGCCAGCATTTGTTCCACGTCAGCTGCATCAACACGTGGTTCTCCACGTGTTCTTCCTGTCCTAAGTGTAGAAGACGGTGTGCTGTCCACGTCGACGAGAAGTGTTCGACACCTACAGAGCCCTGTGAGTGTAAATTTTGATTACCTCTATGTTGTAAAGTCAGTGGCTGTAATAGTTCCAGGATTAATATCAGAAACTGCAGAATTTTGATAGTTAGAAGCACTTTTATTTATTTAATATTATGATCTTCTGCACTTTGCAAGGATGAGAAGTGTTGTAAAGGTGTTCTGGAGCTACGGAGTCTTTCTGCTAATTTTGAATTATTAGACAGCTTCTAGAGCTACAAATCCTTCATATAAAGTTTTGCTTGTTCAATTTGAATCCAATTCTCTTATTAAGAGAATAGCATAGGGAACACAGTTATATTTCTGTTATAAGTGAGATGCTGACAGAGATAGTCCCATACAAGTTGAATGCAGAACAAAGCTGAAGTGACAGTTATTTAATTTGGTGTCAGAGCAGTCTAGGGACAGCGCATCAATTTGATATCAGAGCTTGAAGCTCTTGGGGAATTAGGAATGGATCATAAGTTGCTGCAGAATTTGGAATGGTTGCATTTGTGAATGATGTTACAGTTGTGACAGGAATTGGCAAGGATCAGCAGGACAAGCACTGGAAGACTCTGCTGAAGAAAAGGTATGAGAAGTCTATGTTATTTGATTTGAGTTTATTTTGTTTAAAAGAAGCAAATAGGTGAAGAGAAAGGCAGCCAAGCCATTAAGGCTTAAGAGAAGAAGCCAAGGAAGGCTTAGAGAAGAAGATCCAAGAGGAAGCTTGGATAGTTTGCCAAAAGACTAAGGTGAAACAGACTTAGGTGAGGTAAAGGATGAAGTTTTGAGCAGAGTGATAGAGGGACTGCCTAGAAGAAGAAGATCCAAAGCAAGGTAAGCTTGGATTTGTAATTTGTGTTTGTTGAAGAGTTGTCTAAAGAGTTGCTGCAGGGTTGAGAAGATGATCAAAAGACTAGGATGCAAAAGGCCTAGGTGAGATCACGTGGATTTTCAAAAGACGAGTCAAGGAGAAAAGCTTGGGTGAGACAAGGGATCAAGAGACCGAGGTGGAAAAGACTTGGGTGAAGATCTCAGAGATGGAAGCATTGTTGAAGGCACTACAGAGCAGCAAGGTACATGAGGGCAGCAAGAGGAAAACAAGCATCAAAGGTATGACTAATGTTGAGTTTAATAAAGAAATTACTAGTTTGAAGAAAGAATTAGATAAGGTTAAGGATGAGTATGAGTCTTGGATGCAGCTGAATAGACAAGCATGGATATTGCCAATGAAGAAGAGACTGAAGTGGCCAATAGTTCTCCTAATGAAGAGGAGAAGAAGGCAAAATGAGATTTCCATGAAGAGAGAAGCCCAAAGAGGCAAGAAGATAAGAAGGTTGCCAAGTGGGCAGCAAGAAGAAGAAGTTGAGAAGAAGGTTCTCATTGAGGAGAACAAGAGAGGAAAAGAGAGAAAAGATGAAGTGCCAGGAAGAGCACTTGAGAAGATGAGAATGTCCATTAAGAGGACACTCATGGAGACATTATGGTCTCTTGTTTTTTTATTTAATGCTATTTTTGAGTGGGTAAATGCAGGTATGAGCAGCCTATTGAAGGTCAAGAGAAGGTCCTTGGAGAATGAAGAGATTGGTGCAGGAAAAGATACCAAATGCACAAGTGAATGTGCAGGAGAGAGAAGTGAGTTTGCTGTTGATAAGGGAGATGAAGATGAATTCCAAGATCCCATTGAATGCCAGGAAGAAGAAAGAGAGCAGTCGAGCATAAAGGAAAAAGAAAGGACAGATAATCAAGAAGCCATGCAAATGGAGCAGCCCATTAAGGAGGTAAAGGTGAGTTCAAAAATTGATTCTTCTTATGAACATGAAATTGTTGATATGCATGTTAAAGAAGCAAAGAGAAAGGTAAAGTTTCAAATTAACCATGGATATGTGATGCCTAAATGGAGGAAGAAACAAACTCCCAAGCAAGAGGAGGTGCTGGTACAAAGGCATGGATGCAGGATGCCTACATGGCTTGAGAAGAGAAATGGTAAGAACAAGAAACAAGTATGGGTGCCTAAGAATGCTAAAAGTGAAGAAGATGTGAGTGTTGAGATAGCAACACCAAGAAATCAAGAATGGAAAGTGGCTATGAAAACTAATGTACAAAAAAAAGAGACTTCCAAAGGGATGGATGATGAGGAAAGGAAAGAATATGCAGCAGAATAGACAAGATGGCTTCAGGCAGCGATTGAAGAAAGCAAGGAGACAGAAGGTATGAATACTGCAATTGTTTTTGATGAATATACTGATGTGGATGAAGAAGCTGATTTGTATGAAGAAACTATAAAATGGATGAATGTAATTATAGAGGATGAAAGACAATCTGGTCCTATGTTTAATATAGGACATGAAGATTTGAATGAGTTTGTGTTGAGTGATGAGATGAAGAGTAAGGCTAGTAAGGAACAAGCAATCCTCCAGATTGATAAGACCAAGTTTGATGAAGATTGTGAGATAGATGAGATCTCACTAAAAGTAGAGTTGAGAATGATAGAGGAGCTGTTTGGTAATGGTGAAGGCAGCATTGGGAAGAGTGAGACAATACAAGAGCAAAGCAATGAGACCAAGGCAGTTTTGGTCAAGAAACAAGAGCAGAAATGTGAAGGCAGCCAAGAGGCTTCATGGCCTCAATGTTTTTCTACTAAGGTGGCTTTTGATGTTTTGTATGCAGGTATGGAAGATGAGAACTTTGAAGACATATATGAAGAAGCATGGAAGTGGGAGATGGCAGCTGAAAAAGAGATGAGGAGAAGAACATACCAGAAGAGGAAGAAAAGCAAGATGAAAGGCAAAGACCAGGAAAGACAAGCATTATCATTGACAAGAAGACCTTGGGATCCAGGCACACAGTAAAGGCTAAAACATGGAGACACCATTTCATTTGAACTAAGGTTCAAATTGTTTCTAGAGGGAGAGTATGATGCAGGAGCATCTGCAGAACAAGTCATATTTAAATTCGAAATTCATATTATTGTCTTTTCCCTCCTAAATGTTGTTGATGATTAAAATGTAAAAAGTAAAAAAATAATATAAAAAGTAAAAAGAAAATAGTTGGGGCTGTTGAGGGAATAACGGAGGAGTGGTTGAAATATTTTCAACCTTGGTAAATTGTTACAAATTGAAAACTGTATTTTGTTTTGTCAAAAGCCCAAATTGGGCGCAGAAGTTAGAGAAGAGATCTTTTTTTTTGGTTTATTAAAAGAAAAAGAACAGTCATTAAGGAAGAGAGAGGAAGAGAAGTACGTAGAAGAAGAAAAGAAGAGAAGGAGCAAGGAAGGAGGGATGAGAGAAAGATAGTGTAGAAGAGAATGGAAGTTAAAAAAAAAAATGCCTCTCATTCAAGAGGAGTGGCTGTAAGGAGAGGAAGCATAGAAAATTCATTAAGAAAGGGAAAGAAACGTTGCTGCAATAGGAAGGAGACTGGCAGTACAGGACAGTCACAATGCATATTAATACAGGGGTGTATGTGTTTTGAAAGATTAATGAATGTGAGTTCTTTTTGAAGAGATTTGTTTAACTGAGACCCAATATATGAAAGAAAGTTGTTGTAAGGACTGGGTGTAGTTATATGATTCCTGGCCTTTGTTTATGAATTGAATTTAATACAATTTTAGGCCGCTACAATATCTTATTGCTGAGCTGTATATCTTATTTACTATAATTCTGGTTTATTGTAATTCTGGTAATGTGGGTTTGCTCCAATGAGTATATGAAATTCTTCTTACAAGGAATACAGTGCTACAGCACGGTTGAAAAGAAGAATACAATGTTTCAATTTTTAATAGAGATAGATCTGTTTTATTCTGTTAGGGGTCTGCTTGCCCAAAATTTGTGATCCTTTCTAAGCAGAGTCTGCACTTCTTCCTTTTTACCATATGACACATCACCATACTATGATCAAATATTCAATGTTGTAACGTTTGTCCCACCAGAACTAAAAAAGCTTGTGCATTTAAACTTAGCAGTAAGCCTATGCAGTGCTGCAGCACGTCACCCAAACTTGTGTAAAATCGAATTGAATCTATAATTGAATTTGCATTTCTGGGATAGTTAACTGAGGTTGGACTCTGTTTGAGAGCCGAAGAGTGGAGCAAGTCGTTGAAGGTATTTAACCGTTTCATGATTCGTGAGGTGGTCCACAAGTCTTGTAAAGGGGCGTGGAAGATTATTGTTGTGTTTGGAGCCGAGGTGACAATAAGAAGACGGCAAGTCTTTAATCACATTAGCCTAGGAAAATATATTGCTGGGAAAGTACCTAGCCTTAAATATTTTTAAAATGAAGAGGAGAGCAGAATTGGCGAAGGTTCAAATTCTGCTTTCAAGGCTCTGCGCGAAGCATTCCGAATTATTCAGAGGCGAAAATGAGTTTGTGTTAGCAGAATTGGCGAAGGTTCGATTTCTATTTTGAAGGCTCTGCACAAAACACTCCAGGTTATTCAGAGGTACGAGTTCAAAAAAAATAATCACGAAGATTGGGTTAATTCAGTTAAGCCTGATTTAGGACCTGGTATATCTGTTCGTGTACGTGAAGCTCTAGAAATAAATACAGCTGATAAGCGGTCGACGACTGGTTATACAGTCCACACATCATATTTTACTTTCAATAATTGACAGAGGCCTCACAAAGTCGACTCTGCAAGAATTACCTATCATGGAATATCGTGCTGCTGACTGTGTAGACGGTAATGATTGTGCAATTTGCCTGGCTGAATTTGTCAGAGGGGAGAAGCTAAGATTGCTGCAGAATTGCCAGCATTTTTTCCACGTCAGCTGCATCAACACGTGGTTCTCCACGTGTTCTTTCTGTCCTAAGTGTAGAAGACGGTGTGCTGTCCACGTCGACGAGAAGTGTTCGACACCTACAGAGCCCTGTGAGTGTAAATTTTGATTACCTCTATGTTGTAAAGTCAGTGGCTGTAATAGTTCCAGGATTAATATCAAAAACTGCAAAATTTTGATAGTTAGAAGCACTTTTGTTTATTTAATATTATGATCTTCTGTACTTTGCAAGGATGAGAAGTGTTGTAAAGGTGTTCTGGAGCTACGGAGTCTTTCTTCTAATTTTGAATTATTAGACAGCTTCTAGAGCTACAAATCCTTCATATAAAGTTTTGCTTGTTCAATTTGAATCCAATTCTCTTATTAAGAGAATAGCATAGGGAACACAATTATATTTCTGCTATAAGTGAGATGCTGACAGAGATAGTCCCATACAAGCTGAATGCAGAACAAAGCTGAAGTGACAGTTATTTAATTTGGTGTCAGAGCAGTCTAGGGACAGCGCATCAATTTGGTATCAGAGCTTGAAGCTCTTGGGGAATTAGGAATGGATCATAAGTTGCTGCAGAATTTGGAATGGTTGCATTTGTGAATGATGTTACAGTTGTGACAGGAATTGGCAAGGATCAGCAGGACAAGCACTGGAAGACTCTGCTGAAGAAAAGGTATGAGAAGTCTATGTTATTTGATTTGAGTTTATTTTGTTTAAAAGAAGCAAATAGGTGAAGAGAAAGGCAGCCAAGCCATTAAGGCTTAAGAGAAGAAGCCAAGGAAGGCTTAGAGAAGAAGATCCAAGAGGAAGCTTGGATAGTTTGCCAAAAGACTAAGGTGAAACAGACTTAGGTGAGGTAAAGGATGAAGTTTTGAGCAGAGTGATAGAGGGACTGCCTAGAAGAAGAAGATCCAAAGCAAGGTAAGCTTGGATTTGTAATTTGTGTTTGTTGAAGAGTTGTCTAAAGAGTTGCTGCAGGGTTGAGAAGATGATCAAAAGACTAGGATGCAAAAGGCCTAGGTGAGATCACGTGGATTGTCAGAAGACTAGTCAAGGAGAAAGGCTTGGGTGAGACAAGGGATCAAGAGACCGAGGTGGAAAAGACTTGGGTGAAGATCTCAGAGATGGAAGCATTGTTGAAGGCACTACAGAGCAGCAAGGTACATGAGGGCAGCAAGAGGAAAAAAAGCATCAAAGGTATGACTAATGTTGAGTTTAATAAGGAAATTACTAGTTTGAAGAAAGAATTAGCTAAGGTTAAGGATGAGTATGAGTCTTGGATGCAGCTGAATAGACAAGCATGGATATTGCCAATGAAGAAGAGACTGAAGTGGCCAATAGTTCTCCTAATGAAGAGGAGAAGAAGGCAAAATGAGATTGCCATGAAGAGGGAAGCCCAAAGAGGCAAGAAGATAAGAAGGTTGCCAAGTGGGCAGCAAGAAGAAGAAGTTGAGAAGAAGGTTCTCATTGAGGAGAACAAGAGAGGAAAAGAGAGAAAAGATGAAGTGCCAGGAAGAGCACTTGAGAAGATGAGAATGTCCATTAAGAGGACACTCATGGAGACATTATGGTCTCTTGTTTTTTTATTTAATGCTATTTTTGAGTCGGTAAATGCAGGTATGAGCAGCCTATTGAAGGTCAAGAGAAGGTCCTTGGAGAATGAAGAGATTGGTGCTGGAAAAGATACCAAATGCACAAGTGAATGTGCAGGAGAGAGAAGTGAGTTTGCTGTTGATAAGGGAGATGAAGATGAATTCCAAGATGCCATTGAATGCCAGGAAGAGGAAAGAGAGCAGCCGAGCATAAAGGAAAAAGAAAGGACAGATAATCAAGAAGCCATGCAAATGGAGGAGCCCATTAAGGAGGTAAAGGTGAGTTCAAAAATTGATTCTTCTTATGAACATGAAATTGTTGATATGCATGTTAAAGAAGCAAAGAGAAAGGTAAAGTTTCCAATTAACCATTGATATGTAATGCCTAAATGGAGGAAGAAACAAACTCCCAAGCAAGAGGAGGTGCTGGTACAAAGGCATGGATGCAGGATGCCTACATGGCTTGAGAAGAGAAATGGTAAGAACAAGAAACAAGTATGGGTGCCTAAGAATGCTAAAAGTGAAGAAGATGTGAGTGTTGAGATAGCAACACCAAGAAATCAATGGAGAAAGGTAAAGGATGACACAAGTACATGGAAAGGTAAGACAATTGTTTGCAATGAAAGGGATAATGATTTGTTTGAATCATTTAATGATATTTTTATGAAAATTGAAGAATGAAAAGTGGCTATGAAAACTAATGTACAGCAAAAAGAGACTTCCAAAGGGATGGATGATGAGGAAAGGAAAGAATATGCAGCAGAACAGACAAGATGGCTTCAGGGAGCGATTGAAGAAAGCAAGGAGACAGAAGGTATGAATACTGCAATTGTTTTTGATGAATATACTGATGTGGATGAAGAAGCTGATTTGTATGAAGAAACTATAAAATGGATGAATGTAATTATAGAGGATGAAAGACAATCTGGTCCTAAGTTTAATATAGGACATGAAGATTTGAATGAGTTTGTGTTGAGTGATGAGATGAAGAGTAAGGCTAGTAAGGAACAATCAATCCTCCAGATTGATAAGCCCAAGTTTGATGAAGATTGTGAGATAGATGAGATCTCACTAAAAGTAGAGTTGAGAATGATAGAGGAGCTGTTTGGTAATGGTGAAGGCAGCATTGGGAAGAGTGAGACAATACAAGAGCAAAGCAATGAGACCAAGGCAGTTTTGGTCAAGAAACAAGAGCAGAAATGTGAAGGCAGCCAAGAGGCTTCATGGCCTCAATGTTTTTCTACTAAGGTGGCTTTTGATGTTTTGAATGCAGGTATGGAAGATGAGAACTTTGAAGACATATATGAAGAAGCATGGAAGTGGGAGATGGCAGCTGAAAAAGAGATGAGGAGAAGAACATACCAGAAGAGGAAGAAAAGCAAGATGAAAGGCAAAGACCAGGAAAGACAAGCATTATCATTGACAAGAAGACCTTGGGATCCAGGCACACAGTAAAGGCTAAAACATGGAGACACCATTTCATTTGATCTAAGGTTCAAATTGTTTCTAGAGGGAGAGTATGATGCAGGAGCATCTGCAGAACAAGTCATATTTAAATTCGAAATTCATATTATTGTCTTTTCCCTCCTAAATGTTGTTGATGATTAAAATGTAAAAAGTAAAAAAATATTATAAAAAGTAAAAAGAAAATAGTTGGGGCTGTTGAGGGAATAATGGAGGAGTGGTTGAAATATTTTCAACCTTGGTAAATTGTTACAAATTGAAAACTGTATTTGGTTTTGTCAAAAGCCCAAATTGGGCGCAGAAGTTAGAGAAGAGATTTTTTTTTTTGGTTTATTAAAAGAAAAAGAACAGTCATTAAGGAAGAGAGAGGAAGAGAAGTACGTAGAAGAAGAAAAGAAGAGAAGGAGCAAGGAAGGAGGGATGAGAGAAAGATAGTGTAGAAGAGAATGGAAGTTAAAAAAAAAAATGCCTCTCATTCAAGAGGAGTGGCTGTAAGGAGAGGAAGCATAGAAAATTCATTAAGAAAGGGAAAGAAACGTTGCTGCAATAGGAAGGAGACTGGCAGTACATGACAGTCACAATGCATATTAATACAGGGGTGTATGTGTTTTGAAAGATTAATGAATGTGAGTTCTTTTTGAAGAGATTTGTTTAACTGAGACCCAATATATGAAAGAAAGTTGTTGTAAGGACTGGGTGTAGTTATATGATTCCTGGCCTTTGTTTATGAATTGAATTTAATACAATTTTAGGCCGCTACAATATCTTATTGCTGAGCTGTATATCTTATTTACTGTAATTCTGGTTTATTGTAATTCTGGTAATGTGGGTTTGCTCCAATGAGTATATGAAATTCTTCTTACAAGGAATACAGTGCTACAGCACGGTTGAAAAGAAGAATACAATGTTTCAATTTTTAATAGAGATAGATCTGTTTTATTCTGTTAGGGGTCTGCTTGCCCAAAATTTGTGATCCTTTCTAAGCAGAGTCTGCACTTCTTCCTTTTTACCATATGACACATCACCATACTGTGATCGAATATTCAATGCTGTAACGTTTGTCCCACCAGAACTAAAGAAGCTTGTGCATTGAAACTTAGCAGTAAGCCTATGCAGTGCTGCAGCACGTCACCCAAACTTGTGTAAAATCGAATTGAATCTATAATTGAATTTGCATTTCTGGGATAGTTAACCGAGGTTGGACTCTGTTTGAGAGCCGAAGAGTGGAGCAAGTCGTTGAAGGTATTTAACCGTTTCATGATTCGTGAGGTGGTCCACAAGTCTTGTAAAGGGGCGTGGAAGATTATTGTTGTGTTTGGAGCCGAGGTGACAATAAGAAGACGCCAAGTCTTTAATCACATTAGCCTAGGAAAATATATTGCTGGGAAAGTACCTAGCCTTAAATATTTTTAAAATGAAGAGGAGAGCAGAATTGGCGAAGGTTCGAATTCTGCTTTGAAGGCTCTGCGCGAAGCATTCCGAATTATTCAGAGGCGAAAATGAGTTTGTGTTAGCAGAATTGGCGAAGGTTCGATTTCTATTTTGAAGGCTCTGCGCAAAACACTCCAGGTTATTCAGAGGTACGAGTTCAAAAAAAATAATCACGAAGATTGGGTTAATTCAGTTAAGCCTGATTTAGGACCTGGTATATCTGTTCGTGTACGTGAAGCTCTAGAAATAAATACAGCTGATAAGGGGTCGACGACTGGTTATACAGTCCACACATCATATTTTACTTTCAGTAATCGACAGAGGCCTCACAAAGTCGGCTCTGCAAGAATTACCTATCGTGGAATACCGTGCTGCTGACTGTGTAGACGGTAATGATTGTGCAATTTGCCTGGCTGAATTTGTCAGAGGGGAGAAGCTAAGATTGCTGCAGAATTGCCAGCATTTGTTCCACGTCAGCGGCATCAACACGTGGTTCTCCACGTGTTCTTCCTGTCCTAAGTGTAGAAGACGGTGTGCTGTCCACGTCGACGAGAAGTGTTCGACACCTACAGAGCCCTGTGAGTGTAAATTTTGATTACCTCTATGTTGTAAAGTCAGTGGCTGTAATAGTTCCAGGATTAATATCAGAAACTGCAGAATTTTGATAGTTAGAAGCACTTTTGTTTATTTAATATTATGATCTTCTGCACTTTGCAAGGATGAGAAGTGTTGTAAAGGTGTTCTGGAGCTACGGAGTCTTTCTGCTAATTTTGAATTATTAGACAGCTTCTAGAGCTACAAATCCTTCATATAAAGTTTTGCTTGTTCAATTTGAATCCAATTCTCTTATTAAGAGAATAGCATAGGGAACACAGTTATATTTCTGCTATAAGTGAGATGCTGACAGAGATAGTCCCATACAAGCTGAATGCAGAACAAAGCTGAAGTGACAGTTATTTAATTTGGTGTCAGAGCAGTCTAGGGACAGCGCATCATATTTCCTTTGGAGTAAATTTGATTGCATTGGATGATGTGGATGAATAGGTTCAATGAACTGACTATATTTTATATCCTTCTACTCATTTATGTGGACAAAATATAAATGGTATTCCAAACCATAGTCAAAAAGGGAATATTGAAGAAGGTTTTAAAGTTTCTTAAAGGTCAAATCATAAAGCCAAGTTGGGATGTGATTGTCTTAGTTTATGCATTATCAAAAAAAACAAAATAATGTGAATTCAGAACTTGCATAAATGTTTAACAGTAATTATCTATTAGCTCTAGGTGATAAATTTCTTAGACGAAGTGTGGTTGATAATTTTGTTCTCTCTAATTACGAACTTGGTTTGTCTCAAGCTATAACAGAGTTTGACATGGGAAACATAGAAAAATTTTCTTCTCTAGATTGAAGCATCATGTTTTAATCCAACTTTTAGTTTTTTGAGATCTCTAGGTGAAATTCATAACTTTGGTAGGGTACATGAAGTATATGTAGGTATTTTTAAAATATAATAGTTATAGATAGGGTAGGTTTCTCCCTCTTATAAAATTGGAGTCCCTCAAATCTCCTTTTCCCTCACTAAACCTGATTATTAAATAGTGGAGGCCAAAGCAAGTTGTGGCAGTAGAAAAATTATTGGAAATTATTTATTGGGAGGATATTCAATGTTTATGCCTCCTACATGGTGGAGATGTTAGTTGCTTCAAAATAAGGGGCTCTATTATCCATATTCGATATACCTCAAAGTACATGTAAGGATGATTAAAAATGAAAAGAAAGGGCCTGGTGATTAACTTTTTTTTAAAGTACATAATTGAAAATGGTAAGGAGCCTCTTAGATATAAGCATTAAAAGGTGTTATGTGGTGCCTTTTTTAAAATTTGGCATACATGATTGTGGACTTTGTGGTTTAGGTGATGTTGACATTTTCAATGGTGAGGTTATTGGTGGTTTGTGGAATTGGGAGAGAAGTTGTGGTGGTGTGGACCCAGTTGATGATGGAATTACTATGGAGGATTGGGGTAGTAATTGTTCATCTATCAAGGGCCTTTAGGCCTAGTTTATTTTCATACACTTAAGGTTTTATGTTGTTCATCTTCTTATTTATATAATGATCATCCTTAAAAATGGAATGTTTTAAAGGGTTTTTTTGGGTATGTGCCACACACACACACACATTATATGTATGTATGTATGTATGTATGTATGTATGTATATCCATATTTGTATGTATATGTATCTATATACACACACCGAGATGTGTGTGTGTTTGTCTATATGTATGTATATACACACACATACATATGTATATGTGTGTGTATATGTATAAATTAGGTTAAACAAATAATAATTTGAAGTTTCAGAGGGAGTTTACTATTATTTTTTAATGAAATGAAGATAAATGAAAATAAAAATCTTTTATTGGTCTATTGAGAGACTTGATGTTACCCAATCCATTCTATTTTTATTTCTATGATAGGAGATTGAGAATTCAAACTATAATATTCAAAGTGAATAAAGAAGCAAGAGAAGACTAAAATATGAAATGCATGGTAAAAAAAAATATGTGCATGTGAAATCCATTGCTAAGCCTAATAGAAATATGTATCCTTTAGGGATGTATGTGGTAAAAAAATAGAAAAATATCCCAAAGGATCCATACCTTTTTTATATAAGCAAAATCTATTATTTACCATTTTTTTTAGTGACTCCTTAGTTGTTTTAATGTTTTCTCCACATTACGGTGGAGAATATTTAGTATTGGTAACCTCTAAATTTTGGGATTCATACTACCGTTTAGGTATTACATAAAAAACCATTCATTTAAAATTTCATTTTTATTTTTTAATTTATATTTTGTGTTTCATATTTTGAAATAGATAAAGTCACAATTTGAAACAAGAGTTTTGAAATGTATTTTAAAATATTATTGTCTAATATTTTAAAATAATATAATTATATTGTATATTGGTGTAAAAATGTTTGAAATTATGACATGTAATGATCTAATTGGTTATTTTTAGGTAAAATTTGAACTACTATATAATACTATGATAACTATTATAAAGGACAAAGTCAATTAAAAATAATTTTGTATTCAAAACCCATTTCAACTATTAGGATGCTTTCATATATTGGTTTCTTTTTCCTAGTTCCACTACATTATGGGAGTCACCCTATGGAAATCTTATATGAGCGGGGGAGGGGGGGATAGGTGAACCATTCCTCAAACTTTAGAAATTGAGGAGTAAGCCTCACCAACCACTTCTCATCCTTTCCATCTTGATGCAAACCTTTCTAACTCATTATTGACCTTGATAACCACTTGTCATTTTCCTTTCATTCAATCATATCAAAATTACGTGATAATGAATTTTTTCAAGCTAGATCAAGGCTATATATCCACCATTTTGTTATGAATAGTGAGGAGAGAGAAATTAGTGGCTTACATAGAATAGAGGGAAATGCCCTCTATCTAGTTCCTATCTATATATAGGGAGAAAAGACATATAATACACTATATGATATAATTCTCAACTTATCCATATTTTTAAGAAAAATGATTTATTGTATCCCCTATATATAGGGAGGCATAAGGATAGGGAGATAAGGGTCATTTACATATATAAGTATAGGGGAGATAGGTACTATATATAGGGCCATGATATATAACTATATGGTGCCAGTTATATATATGGGACTACAAAGGTAGGATAACCTAGTGGTATTTATAAATAAATGTAGCATACCTTACGTGTTTATCAAAAGATACATCAATAGGTATGTTTTTCAAGGATCATTATTATTAGTCCCTATCAAGGTAGTGTACTATAGATTTCACAAACATCAATAACATCAACACCATAACCCATTTTATCTTCCTTCACATTGTACCCAAATGAATATTTTGGGATGCTTCCTCCTACTCGATCAATTTAAATGAGCATTAGAGGCTTTGGTGAAATGAGTAGTTGTTATTGATGGTGTAGGATTTTTGATGAACAAATATGCTGGTACCTTTGTTCTAGCTAGCAGAGTCAATATTACACACTTAACACTAGTCTTATTAAGAGCAAGACATTATTGGAAATGTTTGATATAAAATTTAAGGGAAATTAAACATGAGAGAAAATTATAAGAGTAATAGAGATTGCACTTCATTATGAACAAAATCCTTATCATCATTGTATCTATCAATGACACAAATTATGCCAATGTTACTAAGTTATTTAGAGATTAATAATCAGCCTAAATGAATAGTATACATGTATATTGTAATTTAAATGAAATACCTACAATTTATATTTATCAACCACCCTCATTGCATTGATCTAACATTGTATCTCCATTTTCCCATTAGTTATTCCTTGCCATTATTTTTGGTTCTATCACTATTTTAAAAGGTTCATAGATGGACCTTAAAATAGTAAAAAATTGATTAAAATCCCAATAAAATATAAATATTAGTAAATACTTACATATTATTAAATCTTAGATAATCTTACCAAAATTACTTAGCATTTTTCCTTGAAATGAGGTTTTTTTGAGTGAAGGAAGGTGTAGAAGGAAGATCAGGGTTTTTTGAAGTGTTTGATATGGTCAAATGCTTTCATGAGTTTATCTATATTTAGGGATGGTGGTATCTTTGACTCAATCTTGATCTTAACTCACCATTTCCTTGCCTTCAATGTTTCACTCCTTCAACCAACTTGTTTTCAACTCCCATGAAGGAGTTCCATTACAATAGGGTAGTTTGAAAGACCTTCAATGTTTCTTTGACTCCATCAAATGACTATTTGCTTACTCAAGGAGTAGAGGTAGCATGTTTGGAATTATTAAAATCCTATTTATTAGTATATAATCATATAACCATCTCTCCATTCATCATTTAATCCTTCTTACTTTCATGCCATTGATTGCCAACTTCTAAGTTACCACTTTCTTATTGCATTCACTAACATCTTCATGATATTGAATGATTTTCAACATGGGATCCCTAGTTATGGATATTCCTCCACCTTGAGAATGGAAAGAAAATTTATGAATATTTTCATGTCTTATGACATCTCAAAGTCTAATAAAAACCTCAAGTTTGATACCTCTTTCCTTAAAGAGAAAAACTAGCTCCTCTTGATTCTTGACGACACGAATCCACCTCATGAGTGTATCCAAGTTGGATAGTGTATCGACTAATATTATTATGATAAAAATTAATTATTTCATATAAAAAATAAAAATAATTCATAGTTTTATACATGACATCCTCTCACATTGGGTCATTATCATATTTCTTGCAAGAAGGTTCACTAGGCCACTGGCTTATTAGGCCTGTTTAGAGGTGGATGAAAATTAATATCAGAGAATAATTTTGAAACCTATAAACACACATAATAGACACTTTAACATTTTATATTTCCATTATAATATCTAATACCTTCATAAAGTGATTACTTGCTACTCAACCTAGCTCATTTAGGCTAAGAAATAAGGTCATTACTCCATGCCAAATTTATTGATGCTTTATATTCTTTTCATACTTGTAATGCATGAGTCATAAATCCAATAAATTTTAGTGACTAGTCTTACATTTAATAATTCATTTATTATATCTAAATCCTACAAAAATATTAAATAAAACATGTTAATTTCCTAGCAAAGGTGAAAGGCATACAACATTATAAACATGAATTATTTAAAAGAAACATATTATTGTGATTAAAATATTAACAATATTTTATTATTTTATTTATATAATTTTAAAATAAAATCATTACAAATATGGAAAATTCATCTTTATAATGCAATAAACAACATGAAAAATGGAGCTATAAATCAAAAGATGTGGCATAAAAACCAACATGAAGTTGTCTGTATCCACGTTAACAGGTTCAAAATACATTAAAAAATAAATTGACAAGATAAAACATGAAAAATACCCATCATATCTTATATTTATATAAATATCTAAAAACAACACTACCAATGATATTTTTAATTTTTTTTTAAATGATCACATTAACTATTGGGTATTACATTTCTTGTGCCTTCTGGTCAAAAGATGGCTAAGTATAAAATCATTTTAAAAAGGTCACTTCACACCTTCAAAACTTTTAATTGGTAAAATTGATAAATTTGAAACTAAGTGTATTATATTCTCATGTTATCAAGATACTATCATAAAAATTTTCAATTAAATTTTATCTCATTTCATAGTGTGAAGAAATTTTTTAAAAGTGCACATTAGCAAGATCTAAAAATTAGAAAAAAAAAAGAATGAAGTAAAACTCAACATAAAATCCTATTTTTAACATTGCATAATTTTTAAGTGGTA
>JARHVA010005091.1:622500-650000 GCA_037957365.1 Torreya grandis
ACCACCTACATATGTAATATTTTCATTTGATAAATATACAAATATTTATTTTATTGATACAATTATAATTAAAATTCAAATCACCCCTATACAAAGAGTTCACATGTGCCAAATTCCTTTGAAATTTGCAAGATTATTGACTATATATATATATATATATATATATATATATATATATATATATATATATATATATATATATATAACATTGAATAAGCCCACAATTAAATACTTATAGAAATTCAAAGTTTGAGATTTGTTTATATATCACATGTCAAGTCATTTCATGGTCTAATAATCTCTTCTCCTTTTACATATGACTATTTTGATAGATTGAATATTGGGGAAAAATAATAGGAAAGAAGGAAGAAAACAAATGAAATAGACATCATTTTTGGAGGAAAACATTCATACATCATGATGGATATTAGTATATATTTTTTATAATATAAATATATCATTTATGTATATTCCTATTTTTATTAATATTTTGTTACTTTTTATTTCTTATATGAATATTGTATTAAATGAAGTTAAAATGAATATAAGAAGTCGAAACAGTTTTAATGATATATTTAATCTAAATATAATCTAATATATAAAATGATCTTTCCAAAAGAAATTGAAAATTATTTTTATTAAAGATAGATATTTACTTTTATCTTATAGGATAGTGATTCCTACTAGTTTATATATTTTATGTATATGTCAAGAGATATCAATTATAATATATTCCCAAAACTGCTTGTCTTTTGCAACTCTTTTTAAAAATATTATGCTACAATCATTTTGGTCTTGTATATGGCAATGATATGTACAACTAAAGAACTTTAGGGATTCGGATTTGACCTATGCTTTGTAATTGCATTCTACCACATACAAGCTCCCATTCAGTGTCTTTAACGTGGTTTTGAAATCTGGATGGGAATGTGTTGGTATGAGCCAATTGTGCAGAGTTTTGCCTCATCCACAAGTAAATTTAATCCATCTCTTCATGAATTAGATTTAACATTCATCTATTTGGTGGCATTGTCTTTCATTATGGCCTTTTGTTTGTTCATCAATTATATGCAATCAACAAGGCCACAGGTTAATGTCTATCTGAATGGAAAAGCAAACTTGATTGGTGTGGGCTTGGACACTGACCAGTATAGAGTGGGGTAAATGGAGTCCATGATTCCGAGGTTATGTTTCTTGTACTTGTTTGTGTGTTGTTTATAAATCAAAACACATGATTGATTAAAGGGAATGATTAAATAATGTATAATATACTTAAGTTTATTTAATTTTTTGATTATGTTTAGTCATATATAGTTGCATAATGGTAATTTTATCCAACTAATGCACCTGTAGTGACCTCTTCTATATGTACTCCATCAATTCGTACTGTGAAAAATCTCTCCATTAATATAGAAGAGAAATGATAGATGAGGATAGTGATTACTACTAGTTTAGATATTTTATGTATATGTCAAGATATATCAATTATAAATTTTTTATATAATAAATAAATCCAAAATTTAATATCAATACCTTGAACTTGACATCTTTATATATATATGACATTTGAACTAATTATATTTTAATTATCTTCAAAAAGTGAAAAAAAATATAATTCTCTTCAAATAAAAATAAGTAAAACATTTAAAAATTATCTCTAACATTATTGGAATAATCATACTCTTATAATTATACTGCCATTTTTTCTTCGCAGTATTTGAGTTAGTGCAAGAATTTGTTTAATAGAATGAAACAATCTATTAGAGTGAAATTTGAATAGATATAAATTTATTAATGAGTAGAATGAAATGAAACATATGAATACAATTAATTTCCATAAACTTAAGAAAAGGATAAGTAAATTTAAAGTGACTAATTTTTTTATGAGAGTAATTTCAACTAATTATTGAAAATCAAAATGATTGAAATATGATTACAAATTATTTTTAAACCTTATATATTCCCCTTGAAGACTTTGTCAATAAATTGTTTGTTATCTCAATATCATTGAGTAATGTAATGAATCTTGTGTTGTCATTAATAGGGGTTTCAATGAAAGTATTCATTTTGTTTATAGAGGCTAGTTTGAATATTGCTTACTTAAATAGACATTATTGATTTTTATTTTAGTTGACCTTGACGGGTCATTTGTTTTTATTTTATCTATCATCACTGAAACTTCCTTTAGTCCCACCTACAATCATGTACTAATGTATAAATATTATCTATGTGTATCCTTAATGAGACACCAATTTATGTTATATTATTTAAACATAATCCAAACTAAATATCGTCGAACCTTCCCTTCAAGGCATTTTGAAGCTATTTAAACTAGCAGTTGCCCCCCTTGTGCAATAAAAGCTAGAGGTTAAATAAAATTAATTTATATTTGGTTTGTTGAAATGATGAAGTGCTTTAATTTGTGTTTTTTTTCTAAGTCTTTATAGTTATTCTTTTGTAATTTTTTTTAGTTTGTAGTCACACAATTTAATTATCAAGTTCTTTGGTCACATTTGTTCAAATGTTATATTATATTTTTCTATATTAAAATTTTGTTATGTTATATATTATTTAGTTTATATTAAAATTAGATTGTATAATTTTTATTTTAATATTATAATAGTTTTTATAATTTTTATGAATGATGAAAGTGTCAAGCTATAAAATGCATTGTATGTGATAGTATTTTTGAATATCTCTTTTTTTAATTTGATTGTATAGAATATTGAATACAAATATGAAGTTCTTATGAATGGTGTCGAAGAGGTAGTTCTACCAATCTTTTCTCCTCTGATTTTCAAAGATTTACATATTTGTTTTCCTTCATTCCTACAAAGCATTCAAAGGTAAATATGGGAGAGATGTACATGTCATTGATTGCATGTAATCTTGATATGAAAGTGAATGTTAATCTTTGGTGTTCAATGTCTCCAATGTCAATTGTTGATTTTTTGAGTGTCATTCCTTGTGCTTTGTGGATGGTTAGTGCCCATATAATTTTTATAGGCATATTCCTGTGATTAACTCATGTAATAGGACCAACTAGCACATATGTAGGATTCTTTGTATCACATGTAGGGCCAGAATAATTGTTGAATGAAATAATTACATATATGGGTAGGAAGGATGGCTTTGAATCTGAGTTACAAATGATGTCTACAATTTCTCCAATAGCTCCATTAACTAATAATGTTTTAACCCATATATTGAATGTTAGCATAATTTTTAATTTCTTACATAGAATCACAAATAGCTCAAGTTGAGTGTAATTATGATTAGTTGTATTTTTTTGTTTGCTTTGTTTGGATTTGCATAAAGAAATTGACATGTTAAGTGATTTCAACATGTAATTATTATGAATTATTTCCAATACATTTGTTGCATATAAATGTGTAGAGATTTTAAAATTTTCCTATTCTTCCAGAGGTATGGCTTATATTGTTTTAGACATGAGTATATTCCAATATTATTCTATTAGGTTTATATCTCTGATGTTAATAAATTCTTGAATTGTATTTGATTTAGTGTGCATCCATGTTGGTAGAAATTTGTTTCTAATATAACAACTATATAAAATGTGCACCATAATATGTGGCCAAAAGGTTTTTCTACATACATTGGGTTGTCATTTATAGGTGGGAGTTGTCCCAGGTCTCCAATGAGTATAATTGAGTAAACACCAAAGTATTTATTATTCTGTTGAGGAAATGCTTCATGTAAACTATTATTTATCTTATTGAGCATCTTTGGCCATATGAAACTCATTTCATATATGAGACTATATTTAATGTGTCTCATTTATTCTTGGAAAACTGTTAACATTTATCCCTCCAATGCTTTGATTTCTTGGATAGGGATATGAAGTGTTGAATGTATTGTTGATACATAAGTAATCAAGTAGGATTTGCATGTCCCTATTATTATTTGTATAATTATTTGGAGTAATGTAAAATTTGGTTCTTTTTAGCATGTTGATGATTTATGTTGAAGGCTACCTACTAAGTTCTTGATAACTCATATGATATTGGTTTGTTTGTGTACTCAATCTTTTCATCTTTTGGAATTGCATGTTGTGAATCTATGAATTGTTGTGCAGTTATGTGTAGGTTGAGTAGGATATCTGAATGATTCTAGTTGTGTATGTTATCGAAGTCATGAAGTCTAAGCATGCCGATGTCTTCTAGCTCGATGTTTCTATATGGGTGTGTATGATATATGCTTTCCCACTCGTGCATTTACATGTCATGTTCTAGATGTTCTTCATTATCACTTTCATCATTGCTTATTTTAACATTGGTATTTTCTTCTATACTTATTTGCCCATTATGCCATGGATTATAAAATTCTTTCATTTCTTCCCAATGTTTGATGATGTCTACCTTATTAAATCTAATTTCCACTGTAATGTTGTGGAATGGTTTGTAAAATAAGAGCTTTGTCCAATATAAATCTTCATATAATTGTGATTTAATAGTAGGCTTGGATGAGAAACGAGATAATATACAAATAATTGATTGGTTTGGTTTCTTTTTCCATTGATTACTTTTCCTTTTACTATCGTAATACCATGTTTGGGTAGCCTCAATTAGTGTCATTTCATCAAGAAAAAAGTGAGTTTTAGATATGTGTAGATGCAAGATGGTAGATTATTATCGGGAGATGGACTTTGAATAACTAGTCCAAATATTTATTTGTCAATAGATAAAGTAATGAAGGTCAAACTGTAAACTTTTAAAGGTAACTTTTCTAACATGTGGCATGTTTCTCGTGCACCTATGTCTCTCTCAACAATAGTTTCTGATAGAAAATTTCTATATAAAATCCTAACTGTGCTCTAAGCTCCAATTGTAGTTGATATAATTGTTATCATATGATGGTAGCTTTTATATTTAATTTAAGCATTTTTTGAATATTTTACTCTATATTTGGGCACAACATGTGGACAAATCATTTGTTGAGAATCTATATTTGCATGCCATATTGAAAGCATGATTGTGTTATGTATATTGACTCTTTCATCATTTCATACTAGAAGGTAATTATTTTGGCCTTGATTATCAATGGACTCGATTAAATTTGCTTATTGTGACCATGGGGAATTATATCTAAACTATAAATTCATTCCCTTTTTCTTTACGCATGTAGACTCACTGCACTTTATGTGACATTGGACTCAGTTTAGAAGTTCCTTGTAATCTTTTTGAGGATCCTTATGTAATATTACATCAATGGTGAGTATTAATGGGTAATGAAGATCAAAATGGTGGATTTTTTGTAAGAGGCTATCTTCATTGTGTAGGTTCTGGGTTTTTACATGTCGATCAAAATATTTCCTTGAAAAATCAACCTCAATTACATTTTTCTAATTTAGTGTATCCATGTTCAGTGGATTTTCTAACCATATGAATCCATGGATGTGTGAGTATCCTTTGTGTTTCCATTTATACCAGAGTATTAAAAATACATTAAATAATTTTACCCTGATCTAGGTTTTATATATAGACATAAAATGTTAATAAAACATATGTTTAGTAGGAATACCTATAACAATAGTTTTTGATGTGAAGATGTTTATCAAGAATTTCATCACAAAATATTGAAAACCTTTGTTCCATGTATAAAGATGCAAGATGGTGATTCACAATTAGGCTATGATTTATCCATTGGGAGGTGTTCTATAGGCTAGAATTTGAGGCTTTTGGCATGATTCTATGTAGGTCTGACCATCCAATGTCTGTTGCACTCAAGGTGAAGAATAGTATTGGTGATCCCAGTTATGTAATCATATTTATTAATTTGCTTTTGTATTTTAACCAAAATGCACATGTACCTACAAGTTTTTACCCGAAATGCATTAATTAATCTACAATACTTGCATTAGGAAGTTGTGTTAAATATGCTTACAAGTATAAAATTTTGAGTTGTAAGTTGTCTTCTATGTTTATCTTTATAAATAATACATATTTTACTTAGATTCAATGGCACATAATTATATTTAACAAAAAATAATGGAAGTATGGGTGGCTTCCAAATTGGTTATCTTGATATCTCAGAAGGTGTGAAGCATATTCATGTAGCTAGATATTTTTAATATGAGGTTGTTGGAACATGCAAACACTTGTTGGGAAATGAGTCAAAAATGTCATAGAAAATATCCCCTTAGTGTTGTATTCATTAATAGGTGAATTATTGACATCTAACCAATTAAGTATAGGTGGGTTTCCACTAGATGTGTCATTAACATAGTCTCTTATGTGATCAACCTCTCTTTATGCATTTGGAAGAGAAGCTACAAATGATGTTGTTTGTTGGTGTGTATATTTATAGGCACATCTATGTCATCTTCAAAGTCATCATTGTTATTTGGCATATATTGAATCACCATTATGATGTGATGAAGGAGTGAGTAAATATCAGTAGGCCTTGATGGTAGAGCATTCAATGCTTTATAGTCAACTTGAACGTTTGAAAAGTAGGGGTCATTTTCTATTTTATATTGAAAAGATTCACTAATACATGATTTGATTACAAAGCAATCATATGGTTTTTTCTCTAATCTAATTCTTTTGAAGACTAATATATAAAATTTTATAGGCTATCATGGTAGATACTTGACAATAGAATATATATCTTATGGGAAACTAATAACATGCCCACTATATTTATATTTTAGACCATGTGCATGAGTTACCTGTTGTATTGGATTAACTCTTGCAATGAGCATTTCTTCAACTTGAGTGAGATCAGATAGAACTTTAGTCTATATTTTTGGGTTCATATTTTTTGCTACACATAAGTGATTAATATTTGTTTCACCAATGCATTGATAGCAAGTAAGGCTACCATGATAATTCCTTATTTGAAAGCCTGTCTATTTTTCATGGAATTTATTTTGAGGTTGTCTAATACCCTCATCTATAATTTGAGGGAAAATATTTGTTGTTTTTATATGGTATTGAAGTCACTGATGTGCATTTATTTCATCCTTGTGTATTACATAATTTAAATGGGCCTTTTTATTTGTGTTCACTTCCCATTAGTATCTACAGTGGTCATAATAGAAACATTAATGAATAGATTGTTAAAATAGGTATGCATATCTAAATTTATACCGGCTAAAAATAATATACTATTTAAATGTCATTTTTTTCATGGAATTGTTTGCTAATAAAAGTTTATTTAGAAAACATAGTCATTGAACATATAGATATAAAAATTCCTTAGGTTTGATTTTATAATGTTCTATTTCATTTTTATTTTGATTTTCATATTAGCAATTACTATTTGAGTATTCTTTAACTATATTCTACATAGTCTAATTCTTTGTTTGATGTAGTTAAAATTATTTAGAATTGGACAATGCATTTTTTATTACATTCCCATGCATATTGCTTAACATAAAAAATAATATCCAAATCTATATGTTCTTAAGGCATGTCTATATCAATACAAAAATAACCATGGGTTAGGATTTTAAAAATTCTTAAAAACACTTAGATGTATAATCCACCATTTTAGAATATCAAAAACTGTTTGAATATCTAATTTGTTGAAAAATAAAGAGAAAGTAAAGGTATAAGAAAATATCTTAGAATATGGTGAATATTTTTTTTGAAAATTAATAATTCCAACAAAAATATTTCAAAATCTGTTTTATTTAAGTAATACATACATGCAATTGAACACTAGCTACAATAGATTACATCAATTTTAGAGTTAACATATCTTAATATACATGAAATGCTTTGAGGAAAGATGTATCTGCTGGTGTATATTCATCTTTAATTACATTCAATATGGTATAATGCAATTTTTCTTTGACATTGTAAATTTTTTGTTTTGTTGAAACTATGAAATGGTACCTATAGAATAACACTTTTTGAATAATTTTCCAAACCCCATTAGGTGATGCTGATATGTCTTACATTTTTCTATTATGATACCTATTATTGTAATATCAACATCATCAAATGTCATGGACCATATTATTCCTGAAGCATCATCCAATACAAAATTCATTACATACTTATATTCATACTTTTGAACATTGATGTGGCATTTTGGACAATGCCACATTGCATCATTATTTTGAATCATCATTTTTATGTTGGTTGTTGTTGATTAGAGTAGTACAAGGTGGGTAACAAAAATTTGTCATTTTAATGTGTATTATTATGGCATCTAATGTAAATGTATTTGATTGCACGATAACTCCTTAGTTAGGGATCACCTCAATTATTTTATGGTTAGTCAGTCTTTCACTAACTAATGCCTCCTATACATTATTCTTGATTTATTTAAACGATGCCCTAAATCCGTGTGCCTCAAGGATGTCTAGGTTGATGAAAAGTTGTGTATCTAAAATGGTCACTATTATTTTCCCATTAAATGATTGTAATTTATCCTTTTTAATGGTAATAACTAGAGCTAATTAAGGTGTAGAATCACAAATATCTACTAATAGTTTCCCATCTTCAGCATAAAATCCTCCCTAAAGGGTTACTTATATGTTGTATTTAGAGTTATCTTGCAATATTAGTGTTCTTTTGACATCTGAGGTTCCATTTGGATTTTTAAAATGAGATGCATCAGTAATTGATATAATGATACCAATAATATCAATATTTGTGTCTAAAGTTACATCTTTAATGCTATTTATTATTTTGAACTCAAACTGGAATAATGGGATGGTAGAATCTTCTTCAAGGCAATGTTTAATGGAAGATGTCATACTGAGAATGATCTCCCACATTTTATTTTTTGTATTTCTTATTGGCATATTTTAATGTACCATTCAAAATTACATATATATTTTTGGCTTAAATCTAGTTGAAATACAAATTTACTGACTGATCAAAGGATTTTATAGTAATGTTGTCTCGCTCTCTATCAACAATATTGAAGCTAAAAACCTGACCCAAGCCATTGTTGTTTGTGTAATTATGTAATATCTCCTTTTTAGTACTCTATCCTCAATATTCTAATTATTTTTATATGGATTTTAATTTTTTTATTGTATTTCAACGCATCACCTACATGCATTCTCTTCCAAATATTGAAGTTGATGGCTCAATGATTTTGACTCCTTTTCCATGACTATCCATTACTTGAGATTGGAAATTATTTGGTGGATGAAATGTCTAATCCATCTGTAGTTTTTATGGGTGGTTTCCTATAAAATAAATTAAAAATGTAATAATTATTAATTTTAAAACATTTTAATTGTTACCTATATTTATTTTAAATATAATATATGAAGTATATTAAATATGAAATACAAATCATTTATACAATTATTAAGTACAATAAATTTTTTGAGCTGAAATAAAACATATCAAAAATACCCTCTATGTTATCTCTCTAATAAAACCACATAATGTATGAGATGAAAATACTTAAGTTAACATCATTAAAAAAAAAAAAGTAATATATTTTTTTTATTTATTAATAGTTATGCTCAGAAATAACGCTGATTTGAATTGTTTTACATTTCAAATCCTTTTTGCCCTATTCAGACATTGAGATTTGGGCCTCGAATTGGGAACATGGATTCCATTTTGAGTTAATATATGCTTGGATTCATATCTTAAATCATATTCAATTATATTATATATTAATCTAAACCCTCTTGAATATATTTTCTTACTTTTAAATCTTGTGATGAAAATTGTTTGAGGATCAATAATTGATAAATGTTGCATTAAATCCTATTTTATAATGTCCATAGGAGGATTTTGCAGTCTATGATGTACACTATGATTGTTTTTTAATAGAAATTGTCTTTGTTCTGTAGTTGTTTTATGATCAAAGACCATGTTAGAGTCTCCTTAGTACAATATCATTTTTTGACTCCTAGTTGCCATGTTGGTTAAATATATTTGATTTAAAAAATAGTTTATATCACATAAGATTATTGATATTATTAACATCAAATGTGATGTATGAATTTAAATGATATAAAAATATGGACATTATTAATACTAAATAAAATGTATAAATATAATTGTTTGAAAAAAATAGATTTGGTATTGTAAACATTGAATTGATCCCTCGTTAACTTGCTTTAAAAACCTTTTGTGTATGTATTCTAATGTTCAATCGGGAAAGTGATGAGTTAGGATCATAGGATTTGAAATCTATTTTCTAAGCTTAGCTCCTAGTATCAAACAAATTACTTGCAAGTCTAGATTTTGAGGTGACTAAATGATCAAATCAGTTGTTTAATGATTTTTTATATATTTGAAAGATTATAAAACTTTATTTATTTAAGAAAAAAAACGTTTTTTATAACAAAGTAATACTAATTTAAAATAATTCAAAGATCATTTTGAAAACACATACATTGAATTAAAAATTTGATGTAAACATATATATGCAATTAAATAAATTGTTTTTTTTTCAATGATTGTTCACATATTTGAAATAATATATAGTTTAGTATATATGGGAAAAAAAATTGATAGCAATTTTTTTTCAATTCAATAGACACTTTTCTAATTTAATTAAAAAAATTAATAAATCAATATAAAAGTATGTATTGTTTGTTGGTATTGTATACAATGAATTGATACCTCTTTAAATTAATTTAAAAACATTTTGTGTACATAATCTAACATCCAAATGGAGACGTGATCAGTTATCATCATAGGATTTGAAATCTGTCCACTGAACTCATCTCCTAATATTAAACAAGGGACTTGCAAGTTTAGATTCAAAGGTAGTTAAATGCCCAAATCAATTGTCTAATGTTTGTTTATATATTTGAAAGGTAAAATAATTCCATATATTTTATTAAAAAACATCTTTTTTCATAACAAAATAATATTGATTTGAAATGAATTAAAGAACTTTTCACAATTTAATAGATCATTTTCTAATTTTTTATAAAAAAATCATATATTAATAAAAGAACACATATATTGAATTAAATATTTTTGGAAAAGATATATATTTAATTAGATAAAAAAAAAATTATGATAGAACATTTTACAATTTAATAAAACACTTTTCAATTTATTTTTAAAAAAATGCAAGTTAATGTATCAAAAGAAAAGTTATATCAATTTAAATGTACTAAAAAAGCAAATACTTAAATGTTCAACTATGATAAATTTAGTATTAAATTATCAAATGACTAAATACATCTATAGTGCCGTTATGGCTTTTGATTTTGGTATATACCTGATGTATACTTGGATTCGTGGAGGCTCTCTTGTGGCTCATGTTGTAAAATTATAAGATTTTATATTTTTTACGAGTTTGTTGATGATTGGTTTATATTTTTACAATAATTTATGATATGAATATAATATATTTGTATAATATTTTAATAATAGTATAGATATTAAGTGATTTAATTATATTATAATGTTTATATTTATTTTTTATAACATTATTATATGTTATAAACATATGTTTATTTTTATTTAGTATATATAATAAATCTATTATTTAATTAATATACAATGTTAAATATTATTATATTATAAATTTTATCTAATACATATAATAAATATATTATATTTATATATATAATATAATAAATATATAATAGTAAATAGTATATATATTATTTTATATAAATATAAGTTTTAATTATCTATATATATTTATCTTATATATAGACCTCCTTAATTTTGGTTTGGGTAGTTATGTATTGGTTTATATTAAGTATATTTATATTCTTATAATATTATTATATTTTATAATTATATATCTATTTTTATTTCAAATATAAAATAAATATATTATATAATATAACACTTGAATATACTATTAAATATTATTATACTAATTTTTATAATTATCATTTATAAATCTATATTTATTTAATATATACAATATTTTTATTAAATAACCTAACTAAAGAAAATACATAAGGATTCCTTCCCCTTACTTTATAATAATATACAATATACATATATTACATGTGTGTAATAATTTAGATATATTAGAAATATACTATAATATAATTATATTATAATATATTATATATATTCTTATTACATATAATTTTTTCTAATAAACACAATAAAAATATTTTTATATATCATATAATTAATATATAATATTAATTTTTTCGAATATATATAATAATATCAGATTTTATTAATAATACTATATTTATTTTAAAAATATAATATATATGGAGGATGGCTGCGTGTAGTGGGAAGGAGAGCGACGGGCTGGGAGAGGGTTCCGGCGATCTGGGCTAGGCGCAGGACAAGATTCCTTTGGGGAAGGAGCCGATTTATGCCAGTGAACTCCCCAGACTTGCCAAAGTCAATGGATGCTTGCCAAGGAGTTTGGAAAGGCCTGTTTTAGTGATTCAGCCTAAAACTATCAGAGAGGACGTGGAATACATGGCTGCCCACACCCTGATATGTATGTTTTTGGGCATTCGGATCTCTTAGGCTGCGCTGGAAGCATGGATGTGTCGTACCTGGCAGGTGGAGGGAGATTTAGATGTCATGTTGACTGGGAACAGTTATTTTTTGGTTAATTTCTCCTCTGTTGCTGACAGGAATTGTATCTTTGAAGGATGGCCCTACTTCTTTGATCAGATTGGACTATTTGTCAAACCCTGGCATCCTAGCTTTAATTCTACGAAAGACTTGCCAACCTGCGTGCTTGTGTGGGTCAGGCTCCCAAGACTCCCCCTGGAATTTTGGAGAGAAGACATTCTCTGGCAAATAGCGGCACTACTGGGATCACCAATGGCTATTTTGCACCAATCCCTAGATCGAAAGCTTATTTCCTTTGCTCGTATTTGTGTAGAAATGGATTTAAATAACCCCCTTCCGGATACTATGGAAATCTGTATGGGAGGCTCATCCTGGATACAACAAATTGATTATGAAGCCATCCCATTTTGATGCAGAATTTGTCACGCTTATGGTCACCTACACTGTCAATGCCCCCAGGCTGGGAGATTCAACGGGATGGAGTCCAACGGAGGTAAAGAGGCTAGCCTTTCGGCCTAAAAGGGCTCTTCAAACCATGCCCCGAACAGTGTGCCAATCCAAAAATCTTAATCGAATCAGGAAATTCCAAATCATCGCTAGCCTATTCTTAATAACCAGGATAATGAGGGTTTCACCCAAGTCTGGCATCGAGTGAGGGGACGTGGACAAAAATAGAGGAACCAGGATCAGACTCAAGACTTGGGTTTTAACCGCTTTGAAATCCTAGACTGCATGGCCATTGAGGATGGCATTCCTTCAGAGGAGTTGGGAGGACCTTCTGAGGGTGAAGAGAAGACTTCTCACACTGTTGAGACCTAGGATATGACGATCCAACTGGACCAAGAGATTGAGACTGTACCGAAAGAGGGGGCTGTGGTAGTCCTCCCAGCACAACAGGATAAGGATATCAGGTGGGCAGACTTGGTTAAGGATACAAAAACCTCCTGGAAAGAGAAGGGGCTGATGTCAGCCCTGGGCTTAGTGCAGAGACCTTTCAAGATAGTCTCCTTCACCAACCCCTCTAGAGCAGGACGTAAGAAAGACCATGAGAAAATTCAACACACTGGTGACTTACTGGTGGAATCAGGGGCGGTTAAGACCCTGGATGTACACTTCACCCAATCTACACAATGATTGTGTTGTCTTGGAATGTAAGGGGATTGCATAGTATCCCTAGACAAAGAGCTATGCGTAAGCTAGTTGTCAAGCATTCACCGAATATTCTCTACATTCAAGAGACCAAGTTCTCTGTGGATGCCATGCTCAGTTGTTTATCTAAGTTTTGGCACTGGGGGCAATGCTAGTGTGCGGGAGCCTTAGGAAGTGCTGGAGGATTGGCAATTTGTTGGGATCTGGATAAGATCACCCCTCTCCATTGGATGGCTAGCCTCTCAACACTCTATGATTGCGTCCTCCCCTGAGTCAGGTGAACTGATATTGGTTACCAATGTGTATGCACCAGGAGATATTGCGGGGCAGATCAAGCTTTGGGACCATTTACGATATGTTCAGAGTTGTGCGCCCTACCTCACCTGGATCATTGTTGGTGATTTTAATGTTGTTCTTAGTTTGGAAGAGAAAAGGGGTGGACTGGTGCGTCTAGATCCTTTGGTCGAGCTGCTCAGACTTAATATTGACCGATTGCGCCTAGCTGATGTGAAGCCCATGAATGGGCTTTACACCTGGAATAATAGAAGGTCAGGTAAGGATGCTATCTCTGAGCATTTAGATAGATTTTTAGTCTCTTGTTTTTCGCTATCTAGTGCTTTCTCTCTAGCCTCCGGAATCTTGGATTGGAATGGGTTTGATCATTGGCCAATCAAGCTCACTACTTGCTTTATTGCTGGGCCCAAGATACCTCCCTTCAAATTCTAGCTTATGTGGCTTCAGGATCCTGATCTCCATAGCCTTATGTCTCACTGGTGGAGGCAAGGGGGTCCAGCATATGGTACGACCATGTTCTCTTTTGCTAAGAAGCTTCAGTTTGTGAAGCGAAAGCTGCAGGATTGGAACAGAAACAACTTTGGCAATCTTCATGTAATGAAGAAAAGGGCATAGCAAAGTCTGGACAGTGTGACAAGACAAATCCGGGACCTTGGCTTGACAGAGGATCTTCATAGGGCTGAATTTGTGGCCCTGAAAGACCTTTTGGAATGGGAATTACGGGAAGAGATCTTTTGGAAGCAGAAGTCCCATATTGATTGGCTCCAGGAGGGGGATAGGAAGACAACTTTTTTCCATAAGTTAGTCCAGGCACGCCACAACAAGAATTATTTAACCTCTCTTGTGACTCTGGATGGCTCTCATATCACCTCTTTTCCTGCTATATCTAAGGAAGCGGTACATTTCTATTCGGAGCTCCTTTCTAGCATACCACCTTCAACTGATCTAGAGGAGAATGAGATTCTGGGCTGTATCCCTTCTCTTATCACCCTGGAGATAAATGAAGCTTTGCTTAAATCGATTGAGAAAATGGAAGTGGAAAATGTGGTTTTCAGCATGCGCAGAGGAAAAGCGCTTGGACTAGATGGTTTTGCAGCTGAGTTTTATCAGGTTTTCTGGAGTACCATTAGCCAGGACCTCGTGGATGTTGTGCAGGAGTCCTTCCTTAACAAGGAAATGCTCAAAGCACTCAACGCTACCTTCTTGGTCCTGATCCCGAAAGAGAAACAGGCTAATCGTTTGGATCAGTTCAGGCCTATTGCACTCTGCAATATGATCTACAAAATTATCACCAAGCTCATTACAGAAAGACTCAAAGTCTAGCTTCCTATTATTATCTCTGAGGAACAGGGGGGTTTTGTTGCGAGAAGGCATATTCTAGATGGTGTGGTGATTGCTTCGAAAGCAATTCATTATATGCAAATTTCTCAAGAGAGGGCTATGCTCATTAAGTTGGATTTGGCTAAGGCCTACGATAGGGCAGATTGGGGTTTTCTGCGGAAAATCCTCATGGCATTTGGCTTTGGCCAGGACTGGATAAAATGGGTTCTTAGATGTGTTACTACACCCTCATATTCGGTCCTCATCAATGGAGCGCCCTCCCGATTGTTTGGGGCGACTAGAAGACTCCGTCAGGGGGATCCGATCTGCCCATACCTATTCATTATCCTTGCTGAAGGGCTAGGCCGTCTCATCAAATTTTGTGCATCCTAACATGTGATTCAGGGATGGCATTGGGGACAGGGGATTCCTAACCTGACTCACTTCCCATTTGTGGATGACACCATTTTAGCGGGGCAAGCCCGGATTCGCGAAGCACAGGCTTTCAAGAGCACTTTGGACTCTTGCCTTGCTGCCTCCGGTCAGAGTATAAACAAGCACAAATCTTCCATTTTTTTCTTTAATACTCCAGAGGCTATTTAGAGATGGATTGCTGCTATATTCAAATTTTAGATGCAGTCTCTCTCGGTTATTTACTTGGGGATTCCCATAGTGGTTGGCAAGTAGCCCAGGCTCTTCTGGCAGAATGTGCTAGACAAATTGAAGCAAAGAGTTAATCATTGGACCCACCATTGGCTTACAATGGCTGGGAGGGTGACCCTTCTGCAATCCATTATTCAGGGGCTACCAACTTATCGTAGTATGGTCCAGGCTGCTCCCATGTACTTCCTTAAGGAATACGATGCTTTATCTCGACAATTTTTGTGGAGTGGCAATTTAAGAAAATCGAAATGGAGTCTTGTTAATTGGAGCACGGTTTGTCATCCGAAGAAGGATGGTGGTCTTGGGCTGAGATCTGCCATTCTCTCGAGTCAGGCCCTTGCGGCAAAATTATATTGGCATTGGTGCAGCAGCCAATCCCACCTCTGGGCCCGCATCTTGTCCTCAAAATATTGCCCAGGGGTTAACCCATCGGAGATTCCCAGAATGCCTATTGAGGGAAGAGGTTCTGTGGTATGGACCACCCTCAAACTTGGTGCACAGTTGGTGCAGCCCAGTTTTTTTTGGATTTGTAATAGGGGTTCTAAGGCACTCTTTTGGGAAGACTCCTGGAATGGAGCTCCCCCCTCCTTGCATCTCATCCTCATTTGCAGTTACTATGTGATGCTTTTCATGTTGCTGGCTGGACCACAGTGGAGCATTACAAGGAGGCTTATAACTTGGGGTCTTTTATTGTGTATAAGTGGAAGAATGAAATGGATTGGCTGCTGGGAGGGACTGTGGAGAATCGTGTGGAGCTTTCTCAGATCCTTGCTTCCCGTGGCTGTAGCTCTTTGAGGGAGAGCGATGACTTGGCTTGGGGAGGGGATCCCAGTGGACAATATTCAATTTCTTCGGGCTATCAGGTGCTTTCTAAGATTCATCTTGGGGACGTGGACTTCTTATGGGGGAAAAATATTTGGAATGCGGCTGCCTGGCCGAAATGCAATTTCTTCCTCTGGACTCTCACCTACAACAAATGCCTGACTTGGGAAAATCTCTGCAGAAGAGGCTATTAGGGGCCTTCTATGTGTTTGTTTTGCTGTAGAAATCAAGAGAATGGGGCGCACTTATTTTTCCAGTGTCCCTTTGCTAGGAGCTTATGGCATCTTTGGTGGGAGGTTTGGAACTGTCCCTGTTGGCATGCTTCCTCTCTGGCTGACTTTTGGCAGCGCTTGGGTCGACCCCCTGACAAAATGCCTATTCTGCAGACTATGTGGGCCATTGGTCCTGCCTTTATTCTGTGGATCATCTAGATCAAACGCAACAGAAGGACGTTCCAAGCCTCTCTGTCCAGCCTCAGGGAAGTCTGGGCCAAAGTTCGCAATGCTATTATAGAGACCACTCGGGCAAACTGTGATCAGGCAACGGCTCAGAACCCAGCTGTGGTCAATATTCTCCAGCGCTTGTCCCCTATGCCGCCAGCAGCCACATCCTCTCCTTCTACCATGCGGGCCACCTTTGGGAATAAACCGCGGGCTCCTCCTATATGCCGCCTAGGACGTTGGACACCTCCCTCCCACGGATGCATTAAAATCAATGTTGACGGGTCCTCTAAGGGCAACCCAGGGGCTGCTGGAATTGGCGGTTTAGGCAGAGACAACAGTGGTTTTGTTTGTTTTCTGTTCTCCATTTATAAGGGTCACCACACCAACAACTTGATGGAGGCCTTGGCAATTCTGGAAGCGACTCAAATCTGTTGTACTCAAGGTTTTTTTAGTGTTACCTATGAATCTGATTCTCAAGTTATTATAAACTTGGTAAATAATGGCAATTTAGAGAATGTTGACTGGAAGCTCGCTGCAGTGATTAAACAAATTCGTCAAATCAATGTTTCCTTTGTTTCTATTTCTTTTAAACACATTCCTCGTGAGTGGAATGGTGTGGCTGATGGCTTAGCTAAATGGGCCTCGAAAAAAGGGCCGAATTGGTGTATTTTGGAGCGGGCTACGCTTCCTGATGATCTTGCTCTTACCTTGGCTCAATTTCTTGAGCAGGATATGAGATTGTAAGTTTCCTGTTTTTCGGTTTCTTTCAATAAATTTTTACCCCTTTAGTTGCATATATATATATATATATATATATAGATATATGATGTGCCATCTAATATATTATATAAAATATTTAATTTTAATATTCTTTTTATTATAATATTACTATATATATCTTTTTGTTACGCTAATAATAATAATATGAATATTAATATTTTACAAATTATTAATAAATATAACATAATGTTATATTACAGATCTTTCTTAGTATTATATCGTATATTACACCTGACCGGCAACCCTGTTGCCATGCTATAAGGCAGCTGTCCACAGTTTTGAGGGAAGTGGTGGCGTAGAGCAGTTTGATAGCACATGACGATATTTACGTCAGCCAGAATGAAAAATCATCCACCTTTCATGACCGTCGAAGGGGTTAGTAGTAACAGCAATAATAATAATAATCATCCTGCCAATATGTTTGGGTGAAAGTAGCTACTGCATCTGCCTGCCGATAATGATCGGCTCATTTCATATTACTGAATTTTATTTGTGAATTGAGCCATTCTTTTAGCATTGTTATTTTGTTCGTCATTACTGGTTTTTATCTGTAAATTGAGCCATTCTTTCACCAAAAATATTGATCCTAGAATATTTTTATAAACATGAAATTTTAATTTCAACTAATTCTTTTAAATTTGTGTTGATTGTTCCAGCGAGGATTTTTTGCTGTTAGCTTCTCGTACTAAGATAAAATATTTCTTTCAATGTGTGTGTTTTATTCACATAAGGAAAATAGCCTCACCATACTTGGTCAAGACCTTTTTTTGTTTCAGAGAAATATTTACGTACTGACAACTGTAGTTTGTTACAGAACCATCCAAAAAATGTGGCTGTATGTCGATGGCCCAATAGTGGACTTAATTTCTGATGTTTATATTTCCCAATAAATCTGGACAAAGCATTTAACCATTTTTTGTAGAGGAAGAAGCCCTGATTTTGAGAGAAGGAAGACTGATAGTCCTCACACATCATCCCTTCGGTTGTTATAATCTAATCTGCCATACTTGGGTTTGGCAATACCTAAGTGGGAGTTGCATTTTGCCCAGCTCTATGCTGGAGTAATGTTTGATAATTTGAAATATTGATGCAAGTTTTGCCGATTTGGGTCATTTTTCTAACAAGAATTCTATGCTTGAATTTTGCAGTGCATAACATGTCGTGGTTTGATGGTCTGCAATAACAGAATGCATAAAATTGGAAAGTTGATAAAGACTTGATTTTTTTAGCAATTATAATTTGAATATGTAAAGACAGGCTCATAATGGCAGACGACTCCTCTGTTCTACGATTAGTCTTGGGAAGCAGCCAAACAATTTGCAGTAGTTTGTAAAATGTTAAAGTTTCGTTGTTATTTATGAAATAGAGAAGGATGTAGGAAAATTGGTGTTCTTGATGAGCTTGAAATGCTTCATACAAATTTGGTCCCCTGGACTGCAATCTTCACTTAAAGTATTTGTGCCCGTGTTAAATTTGATGGAGTGCCTGGGTTTAACGGAATTCCTCATCATATTTTTCATCTGTCTAATTTTTTTTTAGCTATATTGTATTTCACTTCATAAATATAATTTCATATGTTATTTTCCACTATTCAGATTTTAAGTTTTTAATTAAAAATATATTTATCAATTCTCTTCTACATGTATTGAAGTTCGTGAAGGGTTTTGATTTCCAAAACAATATTATTTTGTAAGCAAGAGTATTTTGTTCTTCTTTTTCTAAAAAAAATCAAAACTAAAAAAAAAACATTTACACACTTTATTTATGCATCAAAATTACAATTCAATTTACAACAAAAGCATAATATAAAATTTACAACAAAAGGATAATATAAAATTAGAAATACCTACAACTATGTAATCAGAATCAGTTTTTTGGTCTCAGGGGATGCATGCATCAAATACACATCTTCAATTTAGCCAAAATAAATGTACAAAGGAGGGTGATGGTGGATTACATTTGGGAGGCAAGGTGTTGAAAAGGAATAATGGCACATTGCTTAGGTCATCCACCTCATCCTTGTTTAGACACATATCTGCCCATGTGTTTGATGCCTCTATGCCACAGATATGCCATGGACCAGTTGCCAGCCGCCAATCTATCAAGGGCATGCCAATAATTGTTTTTTCCTAAATAGCATATTCTATTTCTTAATTCATATGTAATGAATCTTGAGACCTTACCCCATCATATAAGTTACCCGATTAATAAAATTTTATTCTTAATGTAATATGTCCTAAATAGCATATTCTATTTCTTAACTCATATGAAATGAATATTGAAACCTTACCCCATCATATAAGCTACCCGATTAATAAATTTTTATTTTTAATGTAATATGTTAGAAAAGCATTAAAAAGAATTAATATTGTAAAATAAGATCAAAGAATTAACAAACCATAAATTTACGATAATTGCTTAAAATTTTATATTGTGCTATCATCAGAGATGGAGTTTAAAATTTGTTGTGAGATAGATTGGTCATGATATTGAAAATCTATGAATCTTATCAACAAAGAGGAAGAGTTTATAAGAAATAAAAATCTAATGGTAAAAATCTATTATAGCCATATTATATATTAAATTTTATATTCAATCAACAAGATTTTTTTGTTTTTTTAACTTTATTTTCCTTTCAATTTATGCTTTTAAAAAAATTTATTTAAACATTTACAAAAATATTTAGGTAAGAGTCTTATGTTGCAAGTTAGCTTCTGTTAAGAAATTATAAAAGTCTTAAGATGGTAGATTGGTCCTAGATAATATCATCTAGTAGATATTGACCCTTCTAAGCTTCCATTGGTTGACATACAAATAGAGAATAGGCTTGAATAAAGGAGACCAAGAGAAGTTTCTTCAAGCTCCTCAGTCCTTGAGTCTTCTAGAATAATATAACAAGATTTGCCTCTATAGGAAGAAATTCACGTTATAGTTTTGGATCCATATGAATCTTTTGAAAATGCATTGAGAATGTTGTATATGACTTTTGAAATAAACACAGATTCAAAGGAGTAAATGCTGAGGAATCCAAAAGGAAAAGGAAAAAGAGGAGTCAATTTGGAATGTAAAAAAAGTAGTTATGTAAATAGTTACTTTGTTATTGCTTCCTTCTTTTCAAAAGTTTATTTCGAAACAATAACTATTCTTGTATTTCAAAGTGTAAATATTTTTTTAACAATTTTTAAACTTGTAATTGTGTATATGACCTTTCAAAAAAAAATTTAATAAGTTAGTACCCTTATTATAAAAACCTTCTATTATTAATAATTAGAATTATTAAGTTTGTAATCTATAAATATATTCTTATATAATTAAGTTGTAATTGGGTTAAATTTACATTTATAATAAAACCCTTTTATTATTAATAATTATAATTGTTAAGTTTCTAATCAATAAATATATTCTTATATGATTAAGTTGTAATTGGATTAACTTTACATTTGTAAGATTTATATGAAAAAATAAATTAAAGATTAAATTCATTGATAATTTCTTTATCAATAAATCTATAAAAATTAATATTTTTTTCCTAATAATTATTAATCACACATAAATGTGACTTAATAATAATAATAATAATAATAATAATAATAATAATAATAATAATAATAATAATAATAATAATAATAATAATAATAATAATAATAATAATCCGATGGACGAAGGTAATGGAGGGTTGAAAAAGTTAAGGATTTTTGATAAGCTTGAGAAGGTTGGACAATAGAGCCAAATTCCCAAGTTCCTAATGCAGTGGATGGGTTTTCAAGTTTAAATAGGAAAGATTTAAAAAAGCTTGTAATTATCCTTTGAAAGAGTAGGATTTATCATCCCTTACTATGATGGAGGAGTAAAGTAAAGGTAAATATTAATAAAATTTCAAATATTTGACAAAAATTTATTGTTTCAAAAATGACAAATTCAAAGTTATTATGAAAATAATATCTATAAATAAAATAAAAGAGATAATTTATTTATAATAATGAAAATTTAAAAAACAAAATAATAAAGAATAAATTTATGAACAAAATTTAAATCTGAAATTCAAATTTTTATTAAATGTTTTAATGACATTTGGATGGGGAAGACCTTATCCCTTAGGCTTGTAATAAATATAAATAAGTTTTACTCTCCTTTATTCCTCACAAGTTTTACTCTTGAGGTTTTTATTGCTAAATAACGCAGATTCCGTCCTTAAAATAAATAAAAATATTTAAATTATTATATTTTAAAACTTTTTTTTTTTGGCTTTTAATAAAAGAGACGGGCCAGACTTCATTTGATACTATTTTTTGGTATGAGGAACTTGTGATATCATTAAATCTTATGAGTAAAAGGTAAAATGGTTTAATGATAGAGAGCCCATTGGATTGGATATAAAAATTTAATGGAAGAGTTTTAATTTAGTAGTAGTAGTAGGTATTGAATTGAAATTTTCTGTTGGTTGACAGTTGCATCACTGACATTCTATTTTACACAGAGTTTTGGCATAACTCTGAATTGACTCTGAGACCTTGACACTTTAAAGTGTTGATTTTATTTATGCGAACTAACTCACAAGATTTTATAATATAATATATTATAATAATATATATTATATTAAATTAAAATAAATATATAATAAATTATATTTTATTATTAAATAAAATAATAATAATAATAATAATAATAATTATTATTATTATTATTATTATTATTATTATTATTATTATTATTATTATACATCATTTAAAAATGTTATATAAAAAATATATTTACAAACTCTTTAATTATTTTTAATTTTATGATGACGCTTCCATAGATTATAAGTTCAATTCTCATAAAATAGTCGAATGAGTTGACATGTTTCATTTTCTATGACCAAAATGCTTAAAATTTATAGCTTTCACAATCCACAATTATTCAAAAAATTAGATGTCTGCAAAAAAATTAAAAATATTTATTTGTATGGTTTTTTGCATGTGCCCTGGTATCAAAGATATGTAAATTAATATGTATCACAATTTTTTTAACAAATATCTTTTTCAAAGAATTGTAAATTGTCCGCTCATTTGCATTTTCGATTTTATTATTCGCAGGGTTCCGTGGTTGGGAATATACTGATGTATGCATTTATTCCCAGCCATATTTAAGGTATTTATTTCCTTAGCTTGACTGGTAATTTCAATGTTATAAATTTTGCATTAATATTCTGGGCATTTATTTCCTTAGATTCACTGGTATTTTTCAATGTTAATATTGTACACTAATAAATACGTTGAACATTTAGATTGGACTAATGATACGTCTAGAGGAAAATATGGTTGTGGCTTAGCCATAAAAATGCTTCCAAAGAAGATGACAAATCATTTTTCTTCTTATTTTCATATGCAGCTTGACAAAATTATAATAGAAAATTTGAGAAAACAAACCAAAGTGAATCATTATTTCAAACAATCTTCACGTGTTTGTACTTCTTCTTTTCATATCCAGCTTGACAAAATCATAATAGAAAATCTGACAAAATGAAATATTATTTCAAACAATCTCGATGAGATTGTTTGCAGGTCTAGAAAATGATATAGTTGTACCATTATGTGCGGATCATGCAAATAAGCCAAAGATTCATTACCATTGAGCATCTTCTGGACAAATAAGTACCCTGTATATTAAGTTTGTAGATTGACACCTGTACCCAATTTTGGGGGTTTAGCTGCAAATCATGTTGCAATTTCTATTTCTTTCGTAAACTTTCACAGGTCATAAATTAATGTATGGTCCTGCCATTAACATTTTCGAGGTGCTTATATTATCTTAGATATGACAAAAGTATATTGGATTTGTGACATAAACAGAAAAGATATCTTGAAGATTATATATATCGGTGTCTTTTACATAGATTTATCTAATAATGGGTTTATGTATTATATAAGTAATTCAAACTTAAAATATTTTAAAGTTTAACAAATATATATTTAAGATATCTGAGTTAGTAGTACTTATCATCATATAAGGTAACATTAAATGTTTATTGCTCATGGAAAAATATTTAATATGATATTTTTTAATATTTATTTTCATTTAATTTAATGTAATATTGAAATTGAAAATAGAGCGCATCATAATATTAGTAAAACATGAATATATTATATATTTCTAGTAGAATAATAAATTTATGATATCCATCCTCATGTATACATTTGTTCCTCCAATAACTGAGGTATTTGTTTGTCTTGCTTTCTCTTCTCTACTCTTCAATATTTTAAACTAGTCATAAGTGAAAGGTGGTAAGATCCTAACCCATGTAATGATTTGACATGTGATATAATAGTAAAAGTCAAACATTTCCTTTTGTTAGTCTTATATCTATTATGTCTTTGTTAAGTGTTAAGACGTGTGATTTGTAGACAATCAATGTTCGTGCCAATTAAAAAGTGATCATTTAAAAGTGGAGACAAAATTCTAAGTCCTCTTATGGTCATATGTGAAAGGGGGAGAGATTCTCAATCCATGTAATGACTTTCCACATGATATAAACATAAAAGATCAAACTTGGTCTTACTATAAGTCCTATATCAATTGTGTCTTGTTAGGTATTAAGCCACTTGACCTACAAATTATCAATCCCCATAGAAATTTGAAAAGTAGTCATTTGGAAATGAAGATGAAATTATAAGTCCTATTAAAGTATTATGTTGGGAGGTGTTCTGTAATGACATTTGGGTGGTGGTGGTGGGTTGTAATTTAGTGAGTATTCATTTATAATTTCCAATTTAAATTTGACACCCATTTGACTGTCACTTTAAAATAAAAATCATCTTAAAGAAAACTCAACTGACATTATTATACTATATTAAATTTTATTAAAAATATAATTTTATGAATGAAAACTATTACAAGCTAAAACTTGATTGAAATTATTATACCATGTTAATTTCTATAAAAAATAAATTATTATGAGTTAAGAACTTAAAACTTATTTTTTAAAATTTCAACCCACCCTCCATTGTTACACATTAATTTTATTTTATTTAAAATTTTAGGGTTGTAAACATATAATGTTATACCATTATACTTATCAATAATACTAAATTTCATTTCCATTCACTCTATGTAGTGCTAAGTCCAACTAAAAAATTTAAGTTTCAGTTTGAGAAATAAAATTGATTATTTTTATTTGTGTTTCAATGTTGGTGTGTATTTTCCAATTTGTGCTTCCGTCTAATACTCCATGTAGTGTATTTTGAGTCGCATTATAGTAGCTTCTTCAAATATATTAAATGGTACTTATAAAAATAGTTTCATTTCTATACTACAAAAATTATTATTTTGATGGATTGGTAATTGTACTGTTATTTTTCTAAAGTGAGTCTAGGGCTAGATTTTGAGAGAAGAAGATTTTTTTTGAATATGTCATTTATACTGCAACAGCCCTAGGTAACAATAATTTTTTTTAAGTTTAATTATCTACAACTGAGATGAAAAGAATGTTGTTATTAGGTTTTTAAACTAAATTTGATTACCATATGATTCATCGATTTATATACACTTGGTTTTTCTAAATTAAAATAAAAAAGTGTTTTAGATGCAATGTATAATTTTTAGCACATCGACTATTAGAACATATATGTATTTCTTTTAGTGTTTTCATCTTTTACTGTGATTTAAATGGAAAATTTTGAATAACAAAACTTTCTGCACCCATTTGAATTAGACATATCATATAATAAAATTATAAAACATCATCATTCATTGATTTAAGTTTATTATGGATGAATTTGGAATAAAATAAATTTTCCAAATTGATTCTCAATCTTTATGACTATTGCTGTAAATGATAGACAAAGGTGTTATACATGGTTATTGGGTGTAACTATATATATACAAGATAAAATGTGTTTAACAAACCACATATGAATAAAAAAAAGTAATTTAATTTAAAAAGTTAATAATTTAAATATCATATTAGTTAATCTTATTATTTTGTTATTTTATTTTTTATTTTTAAGTTACTAATTAACTAGCTTACATATCTAAAATAATCTATGTAAAGTACATTGAGACATATCATTCTCAAGGCACCTCATTCCATTTATTTTAAAAATTCTAAAATCATATAGGTGGCTCAAGAATGATATCTCTCAGTATCTTTTACATAGATTTATCTACGATATGTATGCTAGTAGTTATCTAAAATATAATTTGTCAAAATAGATTAATATTATTATAAAGTTTTTCATAGTGGCTCAATCTAAGGAAACCTTAGTTATTCTCATCAATAATTTTCAATCATCAATTATCATATAAGGATTTTTAATATTTTTGAGAAGTTGATGAAAACTTTATTTTTCCTTAGTTTCTCATTTGTGTCTAAATACCTTATGCAACATAACTACTACTCATAAATCTTTGACTATAATTGAGTCCAAGGTTCTTTTCAGTTTATGAATTAAAAAAATATTCTCATTGATTTTCCATAGTTTAACATAAATAAACTCTAAAATGTTATGAAGAGAGTTAACCATTAACTGCCTTAATGCTCTAGTAATATAGTGTTTTCTTGTGAAATGAGGTGATATCCTTAGTGCATATAATGATCTAACATGCGATATAACAACAAATTCTAGATCTAGTCTTTTTTTAATTCACACACACACACACACACACACACACACACACACACACACACACACACACACACACACACACACACACACACACACACACACACACACACACACACACACACACACACACACACACACGTGGATTCATGCATGCACACACATAGGAAGACAGTATTTCTTAAGTATTAGGTCATTTTATTTTTGGATTTCTCGACCCCCATGCCAATTTTAAATAATTCATTTTGAAATAGTGATAAAATTATAAGTCATTATATTATGGTTATACACTTAGATAATTTATTATGATTAAATGAATAATATTTTCCAATTCTTCCTCATTCACTTGATCTAATGTAATAAAAATTCTTCTCATCAATAATGTCAAATTATTGATTTTTTGATGTGCATCTCTAATAAATTTTAGGTAATTTTATGAAACCTATATTGGTCCTCACTTTCTCATTGATGTATAAATATATTATCTTATAAGCCAACTATTGATAAAATGCTTGATAAAGACATGAGTCTATGTTGTAGCATTTTTATCGTATGAAGCTCATTTTGTCAATTAATATATGTGTGTGATATGTCAAATATCCTATTGAAAATATGTAAGCTTTGTTTCCTCTAATAAAAAAAAATCAAAGATGGATATTTCAAATGTTGTATGGATTGTTTCACATAAAATGTTTAATGTGTATAATATTGCTAGTGTAATTAATAGAGGAGGGAAATATTCTAACAAATTTAATTGTCACAATACAAATATAAACAATAAATAAATTGGCTAACATAGACTAATAAAATCATTAATAAAAAATGTACAAAAAACATTTCTAGAATGTCATGTTGTTTAACCATATTCATTGGTTGCTTCGACCATACACATAAATATAAAGGTAGGAAGGAGTGGATAGCAGGTATGGTTATTGTGCCATACTGTACCCATTATTATAGATTAT
>JARHVA010005091.1:662500-682500 GCA_037957365.1 Torreya grandis
ATAAATATCATAAGGACTAGTATGTGGATTTTATTGGAAATGATAGTAGTAATGAATCTATATCTTTGGGAGATGGTACAACTCATTTTTTGAAGGGATATGGTAATGTTATAATCAATTTTAGTGGTGAAATTTGGTATATATTTAATAATGTTAGGTATGTGCATAATATGCAAAAAAAAACTTTTAATTAGTAACATCAATTCAAAATCTTATTTTGTTGTAAAATTTCAAAGATAATAGTATTTAGTCACTACCAAAAATAGCAAGATTATTATTGTTGGGATTGGTGAGAAAGGCTTGTATAAGATTTTGAATGCATATAGGGTAAAGGAAAGTGCACTTCCAGTGGTTGATAACATAATTTCACTATGGCATGAAAGGTATGGGCATTTGAATTTCTAGTAATTATATACATTAATCAAGACTATGATGGTTAAGGGGATTCCTTCTATTTGGGATTATCATAATGTATATATTGGATGTCAATTGGGGAAGCAAGTTAGACATTCATTTGATGTTGGTAAAGATTTGAGAGTTAAGGGAGTGTTGGATATGGTACATTCAAACATGCATGGTCATCCAATGTAGACACCTACCCCTTTTGGAGACCATTATTTTATATTGATAGTAGATGATTTCTATATGAAAAGTTTGGTATACTTTCTAGCGAATAAATTTGATTATTTTTCTAATTTCCATACTTGTAAAGCTATGGTTTAAAAATAGGAAAGATGGTCAATGAAATCTCTTAAAATGGGTAATCAAAGTGAGTTCATCTCAAAATAGTTTAAGGCTTTTTGTGCCACTAAAGTTATATATAAACAATACACTACCCCTTACACTCCATAATAAAATGGAGTTATGGAAAGGTGAAATAAGATGGTAATGGACATGACTCACTATATGGTCTAAAGGGAAAAATGTCCCATATAGATATTGGGTAGAAGCAGTGAATACAACAGTGTATATCCTCAATAAAAGTCATACAAAAGCATTTGAGAATATGACTCTAGATGAGGATTGGCCAGGTTGAACTCCAAATATAAGTACTTTTATAATTTTTGGTTGTGTATCTTTTGTATTTATTCCTACTCAAAAGAGAAGTAGGTTCGATGCAAAAATAAAAACATAAATGTTTATTGGGTACAGTGACTAGTCAAAGGCCTATAGATTACTTAATGTTTTTACTAACAATGTTGTGGTAAATAGAGATGTCATAGTAAATAAATAGATGCCATGCTTCACAACAACTGGCACAATTTTAGATATTTAGTCATTGTTGTATTCTAATAATCCTATTATAATTTGTGATGTGAAAGTTGAGTAGGATCCTAATTCATTAGTGGAATACAATTTTAGGGAGGGTATTGTTGCAGGTTATTATGAGGTTCTAGTAGAATAACCAAATAGTCCAAAGTGGTATTCTACTACAGTAGAAGCACTAAAATATGGAAACTTGCCATAAGGTATGGAAGGAAGAATATTGAGATCAGGAAAGTAGTTTGGTAACAGAGGTGAGCATGAAAATTTTCCTCTAACAACTATTTTTTCACATGTATTTGAGGCTAATTATTTTTTAGAGGCCAGAGGGAATCATTAGTGAGAATTAACCATGTAATTAGAATAAGATTCCTTGATGAAAAATAAGAAATGGGAGCTCATGGAACTACCACTAAGAGGAAAGAAATCCATTGGTTGTAAATGGATTTACAAGATAAAATGCAAATAAGATGGCTCTTTAGATAAACACAAATCCAAAATTGTTGAAAAAGGTTATGCAAAAGAGGATGCGGTTGATTATGAAGATATTTTTACTCCTACTACAAATATGGTAACTTTTCATTTGATTGTTCATATTATTGCCCAATTTGGATGGTAGGTGCACCAAATGGATGTCAAGAGTGCTCTCCTAAATAGAGATCTAGAGGATAAAGTATACATGGTTAATCCATAGGTTTTTTAGGTTCCCGATAAGAAACATCTTATTTTCAAGTTGATCAAGTCCTTGTATGGACTTAAGTAGTCTCCTCGATCCTGGTATATGAAAATAGATTCATATCTTAGGGAGCTTGGTTTCAAAAGGTGTAATTATGAACCAATTCTCTATGTAAATGTGTCTAATGATGATGTCTTGACTCTCATTGTATATGTTGATGATATAGCCATTACTGGGAGTAGTGTTGAACTTATTTAGAAAATGAAGGTTGATATTTGTTGTGATTTTAACATGATAAACTTAAGACCACTAAAATATTGTTTAGGTGTTAAGTATTGGAAAGGTGATTCTGTTGTATTGATATCACAGAATAAATATGGAAAATCAATATTAGAAAGGTTTATAATGATGTATTTTAATCCAAATCACACGCCTATAGAAGTTAGAGATAAAATTTCAACTAACACTACTTCATCTCTGATCAATGAAATAATGTATTGGTAACTATTGGGTAGTTTCATTTATCTCATTACCACTAGACCAAATATTTGTTTTACAGTGAGTTTTTTTTATCTCACTTCATGTCTAAACCATAAGAAGTATATTGGTTATCTATAAAATGGTTATTAAGATTTATCAAAGGTACTTTTGACTTTGGCATACTGTATATGAAGTCTATATATTTTGATCTTTTAGGATATTCTGACTTTAATTAGGTAAGATCGATAGATTCAATAAAATATAAAGTAGGATATGTATTCACTCATGGTTCAAGGTTTTCTCATTACAAAACAAACTAAAAACTATATTGGAATTATATTTAATAACAAAAGAGTATAAATCTATGGTTAGTATAGGGTATGAAATTATATGGATAAATAAAATCTTTGAGGATATTCCATGTGAGTCATCAAATCCTACTCTAATTTTTTATGACAACCATAGTGTTCTAAAGATGGTGAAGAATTTATTATTCCATGTTAGGACCAAACAAATTGAGGTTTACCATCATTACATCTAAAAGTTAGTTACAAATGAAGACATCAGTCTTTTCTAGTACCCCAGTATAGAGCAACCAACTGATATAATGACCAAACCACTTGGTTTAGAAAAGTTCATAAAATTTAGGAAAAAACTTGGTATTTTTCTATTTTAGTCATTAATGCAGGGTATTATTATATTATTGTATTACCTTAGGCTATTTTCTTAGTTATATTCCCTATGATTATGGTTATAGTGGTTTTAACCATTTAGGTAGGTAGGTTTCACAAGCCTAGCTATTTTATGTGACCCGATGCTTTTGGTTCCATCCACCTCCTTATTTTTATGGTGTTCCTTTTGTTCCTATATAATAGGCTTTCCATTGTATTGTTTTTTATGCTTGTATGCTAGTTAATATAAATTCAATCTCCTTTTTGGTTCTAGTAATAGGAACTTTATAGACTTTTATTTCATTTGGATTGTGTAATATATATGTGATATGTAGGAGACATCCTTCCAAAATAAGGTTGAATAATCTCAATTATGTAATTTTTAACCTAGAATTATACCCTTTATTGAGGACCATAAGTTGGCCTTCAATTATCACTGGTATGTTTTTGGCCATAAATAATTTTTCATTCACACAAGACCTAAAGGACTATTAGAGGGATTTAAAATGGCTAAGAAGCTTTGTACATTACCCAACCACACATTTATCCCAGTAGTAAAATAATATTAAACTATTTTAATTAATCAAAGAAAATTTAATGGTGATTGTCTATGATTTGGACTGGAAAGAGAAACTGCTATACATAAGGATACTCAATTTTAAGCACAATCCACTATGTTTTATCATTGATTATGGAATTAAATAATATATATCATTTACATCATGTACCAAAATAAGGATAGATGAATGTGCATGCATTTTCATCTCCACATAGGAAGAAGAGGTATAATCATCCATTCACACTACACAAGAATTACAAGGGGTATAATCTGAGCATGCATAATATATATCTATAACTCCCTTGACGCTGATGTACCCAATTACTTCTTCCCCTCTCTTTTAAAAATAATTGTGTGGTAAATTGGGTCAACAATATAATATTAGTCAAATTAGATAATTATGACCATAAATTTATGGAAAATACTATATATAATTGTATGAAATTAGATAACACACTTACATAATAAAAATAATAATAATAAATATGGTACAGTATAGATTTGACACATCAAAACATATTAGACAATAACAACATAGGGGCTTATTCAGTCCCTGAATATTTACAACACATATTTGATGACAGGATAACATGCACCAAATCTATGTAGTGATAATCAAGGTTTTAAACATTAAACATAACTTCATCATCACTTGTATACCAATGTCGCATATGATAATCTCAAGATTATACTTAAATACAATCATTTCTTACCTTTTTATTATTTGCAGCCACTAGGATAGATTTGATTCACTATTTTAGACTACTACATGTTAAATATCCCTTTTGAAAATGTTATAATATGTTGAAATAGAGTTATTTATCATAGTGCACTAAAATCTAATTGATGGTCAAAATATATTTCCATATACTATTCATTTCCCTTCAGGGGCATATTTAACCTTAATTAAACTAGCTATCAAATGAGAATTTTTATTCAAAATGCAAATATTTTAATGTTAGGAGTATTTAGAAGACAAGATAAAATTATCCATATTAAATATCATTACCCTCTATTTAATTAAATAAAACCATTATTATATGAAATGTATGTAATAACATCCAAGGTGTATAGGCAATATTGTATCACCCAATTTTTTTATGATTTTTAATAAGTGGAATTATATCACATTTTTGGATCAATGAGTTCAAAAGTATCATATATTACTTGGGTCATAATTTTTTTGTATTAGTGGTCACAATGGTTGCATTTTAAGTGCACACAATCACATTTTATATTTGTAACCTAAGTTACAATGTCTTGGTTGCCATTTGAAAATTTAAAATTCATAATAGTCACATCATTACTTAATTATATAATGAAAATGGTAGGTGAGTGTTTTATAAATTACTAAGTTTATTAACAATTAAAATTAATTATAAGTCACAAGTGTAATGACGGCCAAAGTCTCCATGTTCCTTAAAGACACATCACACACACACACACACACACACACACACACACACACACACACACACACACACACACACACACACACACACACACACACACACACACACACACACACACACACACACACACACACACACACACACATTCAAATAGCCACACATGTTCTAAGTCATAAGATCTATTGATAGAAACACTTTAATTATTTGATTGTGTCTAAGTCCTATGATAATTTGACATGGAAAAATGGATGCCAAATTTGATATATTATGAATGGGAAAACTCTAAAATACATGAAGTAACATCACATGGTGCTTGCTTCACATGATGATGGTTTGTTTGTTGGTGAAATTTCAAAATTACATCCATGTCTTAGAAATTGATTTATTACCATGGATTACCTATATCATCACGTGAGTATGGGATCCCAGGATTATGACAAGTGTCATAATTTTTGCCTATTCATAAGTGACTAGTTAGTGGTAGGACCACTTTGGTATACACATTAAAAATTATAAATAAAATTAGATGTTTCCATGGGCTTATGGGGAATAGAAAATTTCAAGAGATTGGATCCTATTAAGATAATAGACCAATATCATTCCATTTGGAATTGGGAAACTCATGATCATTATTATAAGATTACTCATAATTGAAGAGCAACATATGGGATCTTTACATGGTCATAAATATCACATGGGGTACAAAATTTAGAATATAAGACATCATTAGAAATATCTCTAAGAGATATATAATTTAGTCATGATCATGGGGCATAAAACTCATGCATATATTATTTTTCATCAAAAATCACAAGAATTTGGAAAAACACATGACTACGGGATCTCATGCAACCTTTAAATGGGAATTTTTAGGCATGATAAAATGAGAGTAGAGATCAAGAAAGAGATATTTTTTGGGTGAGTTTTGTAAGGATTGGGAAATCAAGATTTGGATCATGAATTTAAGGATCAAGGAATTGATAAAGCTGAGAAAAAAGAGTGAATGCAGGGAAGAAGCAAAGCTTTGAGCTTGCAATTATAAAAAGAGATTGAGTCTAAACTTTTTCTATTTTAAACATAATATTATCTTTGAATTAATTAATTGAGAGGTTTTATCTATGTGTTGTGCTGGCTTCTTCTTGTGTTGAGAGCTTGTGAGATCACTACTAAGGATTTAAATAACTATTAATGTGGTCCCCTATATCTCCCACTTTCACCATTTGGTATCAGAGCATAATATTATGTTTGTTGGGACATTTTAGTGAAGACTCAAATTGAGTCATAAGTGATTTGTGAAAAATAATCTTGAAATCAAGTGAATAAATAGCACATAAAGGAAATCCCATTAAAAGAGGTGAAAGATCAAGAGCACAAGTTAGAGATATAAAATTGGTATAAATAATGAGAAGAATCCAAGTGAGACTATTTGAAATAGAGACAAGACAAAGGATATAAGTGCATGTTGAAGATGTAATTGAAGATGAAGAATAAAAACATCAATAAGGAACTTAAGGACATAAAGTAAAAGATATGGAAGATCAAGATGAGACTAAATTTATAAAATTAGTTTTAAGGCTTGGTATCAATCAAAATTTAAACACACCGTATTAAAATGGCATTTTTAACTCTAAAGAGCATGAGCATTGGATTATAAAAATGAAAAAATATTTTGTCTATGAGTCCATGGAGGATACTAAGAAGGTTAATTTTTCATGCATAAATTCTAAAGGTCGTGAATATATATGGTGGGATCATGTACATATTTAGAGATAAAGAAAAGGTAAGGATATAAATTAAGTCACAAGATAAACTAGTAAAAAATTGAAGCTATATTTTTACCTACACATTATCAGATCAATTTGTTTAGAAATCCACAAAATCTTAAATACATTTAGATGAGTATCAAAGAATATATTTATGAGTTTTATATTCTCATTATAAGTGTTAGACATGTTTAAAATGACAAAGAGAAGGTAGAAAATACATGTGAATGGTTTTCATATTGATGTTCAGAATAAGTTTTGTTTTCTTAACCTAAGAGCTATCAAAAAAGCCTATCAATGTGCATTAAGGGTAGAATAATTTTTTTATGATTAAAATATGAATTTTAATGGTAGAGGATAGTCTTGAAAAGGAATGGGACAAAGTAATAGTAGAAAAGGACATCAAGCTTATGATGGAGAAATAATAAACTCTCAAAATTAGAATTCAAATACTAGAGGAAGAGGTTATTCTCCTGCTAGAAGATGATATTTTGGAGAGGAAGAGGAAAATGATTTACAAGTAAATGGTTTAATTTAAATAAGTGTGTCAGACATAAATATTTTGAGTGTATAGAAAAACATTAAAAAAATGTTATAAAAACTAAAGGGACATCACATATTGCTCATGGTAATGAATAAAATTTTGGATCCCTAGTACACACAAAAGAGTCAAAGAGTGCAGATAGGTTTATGATGAAGAGGGTGATGTTGAATCCAATAAAGGATGTGAATGAACCATTATAGAAGAAAATTCTATTTTAGATTATTAATAAGTTTTGGGGTAAGTATTGTATAGCAGTAATTAATAATGGAAACATAAATTAATTTTGCGACTAAAAAAATGGTAGACAAACCTAGGTTAAAAAGGTTAATACACCCTAATCCATACAATTAAATGAATAATTCATGATGAATTTTAAACTTAGTCTATTTAAATATGAGGTTATATGTGATATTATGCCTATGTATGTGTGCCATGTGTTTTTGGGAAGGCCATGGTAGAATGATATAATAGATATGCATGATGGAAGAATAAACACATAGACACTCATGAAGGATGGAAGGAATTTCACCTTAATTTCATTAAAGGAAAAAGGAGAAAAAATGGAAAAAAGTTTAAAGATGATGATAATTTTATGAAAACAAAATTTGAAAATAGCAAATGAAGAGGTGAAAAGTTTTGAGTTCATTAAAAAATCCATATTAATAATGATAAACACTAAGGTATTGGATCTTTATATTAAAATTTAGAATTTCTTGGATGAGTATTATTACATTGCGAGAAATAATTTTCTTGATGGATTACTACCCATGTAAAGCATAAACCATAATATGGATCTGGTGCAAGGGGAAAACTTAGCAAATAAGGAATTTTTATAAGATAATCTTAATGGATATTGCAAAAATAAATATATGGGTGAAAGAGTTTATGAATAAAGGCTTGATCAGAGATAGTGTTGGCACCAAATAAGGGATGAGAATAGAAAATGTGTAAAAATTCAAGGGTAATAAATAATACCACCATTAAGATAGGTTTTTATTACAAAGGATAGATTGTTTAAACAAATTCAAATACTTCAACATGGTACATTTAAAGAGTGGGTAACACCTAAACTTGCTAAGAGAAAGTATCAAGTGGAAAAATGTATTTTAAACAAATGATGTGTTGTATGAATGTTTGTTATGCCATTCAGATTGAAAAATGCTCTAGGTGCTTATATGAGGATCATGGATAAGGTGTTGATTCCATTCATTGGTAAATTTAAACTTGTTTATTTATATTATATTTTGATTTTCACCATTATAAAGATGAACATTTAAATCCCTTGAAGTTGGTCTTGGATAAGTTGAAAAATAAAAATTTCTTATCAATTTGAAGAAATGTATCTCCATGAAAGAGGAGATAATGTATATGGGATTTGATGTATAAAAATATGGGTTACATATGGAACCTAAAAATGTGACATGAATCATGGAGAGGTCTTGTCCAAAGAGTATGTTTGAGGCCAAAAGTTTTCTTTGATTAACAAAGTTCTACAAAATATTTATTATAAACTTTAACAATATATGTGTTCCTATAAAAATTACTATGAAAAGAGATAAGTATAAATATTTTTTGATAGTTATATCATAAAATAGTAATAAGATTTTGAATAAGAAGATAACAAAAGAGCCATCATTGGGAATGCTTGATTTTTTGGAATTACTCCAAGTGGAAAAACCATTGGTGTGGTACAAAGTAAAGAAGGTAAACAAATTGCATAATTTAGTGATATGTTAAAGGGATAAAATATAAAATATTATATTTATGATCAAAATTTATATACTATAGTTCAATCTCTTAAGAAGTGGTAGAATTATTTGTTGCCAAAGGACTTTATTTTATATATAGATCACAAGGGCTTGTAGTTTGTAAACATCGAAGGAAAATAAAACTAGAGTAATATAAAAATGGTATAATTTATCTATAATTATTCCTTTATCTTTAAACATAGAATTTGGGAATATAATAAATTTGTAGATGCCTTAAGTAAACAAGCTCTTGTCATGAATGAACTTAGCATTAAAGTTTTTAATTTTTAATTAATGAAATAATTCTATGAAGATTATGTGGAGATTTTAGACTCTTAGGAAGTGTGAAATAATACCATAAAAATAGACAAAACACCATGGTTTGAATACATGAATTAGTATTGAATTATTTTTAAAAGGAAGAGGTTATGCATACCTCAAGACTATGAGGGAAAACCTATTTAAGGAGAATCATAAAAAAGTTTTAACTGGTCACTTTGGGCATTAATTTTTTTTTAGACAATTGAAGAGATGATATTATTGGCCATATTTTAATGAAGATGTGAAGAAATATGTGCAAATATGCATAATTAAATAAAAAAGGAAAGATATTGAATACAATTTTATATAAGTTATTACATATTCTAAACATACTATGGGATATGTTGAGTATGGATTTTGTTCTTGGAATATTGAGAACTCAGAATGGTAATGACTCTATTTTTTTTGTTAATATATTTTTAAAAATGACACATTTTATAACTTTTAAAAGACAAGTGAGGCCACAAATATTCTTAACATGTTTTTCAATGAGGTTGTGATAGTGTGGGGATTGCCAAGGAGTATTGTGTCAGATCGAGATACTATGTTTGTTGGTAATTCTCATAGAACATTATGGTATAAATTGGGTATGAAATTGGATTTAAACTTATCTTATCACCTTGAAATGGATCGGTAAACATAAGTGGTGATTTAGAGTATTGGTAATTTTTTAAGATGCTTAGTTGGAGGCAATCCCAAATAATGAGATTTAATATTAGCACATGATAAATTCAAGTTCAATAAATCAAAGTATGACTATGAATCCTTTAAAAGTTTTATATGGTAGTAGTCCCATGGGTGTTTTTAAATTAATAATTATAGTCAATTGGAGTAAAATAAGCATCAAAGGTGAATATTATGCATAAGTGATGTATCATATAACTTTGGATGTCAAAAGGATAATATAGGAGAGTGGTAAGAACTTAAAGAATGTGTTAATTATTAAAAAATAAAACATAGATTTGAAGTTGGAGTCTTATTTTTTTTCCATATACATAACTAGAGATTCATGAAAGGTTAATATAAAAACCAAAAGTTGAATAAAATTGGACCTTGAAAATTTATCAAAGAGTTCAAAGCTAATGTATGATAAATTAAATTTCCTGATGGAATAAATATTTGTTGAATTTTTAATGTGTCAAATTTATATCCATATGTGGTATAACACAAACAAGAAAAAGACTCAGTGATGGATTTTATAGGTATTGATTGGAAAGAGAAACTATCAGCCAAGAATAAGGAATAATAAAAACCATTATGGATAGATAAATTGGTAAGAATAAAAGAGGTAACAAATACTATGAGTAATTTTTAAATTATAAAAGTTTATCAAAGGAAGATTCAACTTGGATGAGTGTATATGAGATTTTAAAACATGTAACACCTATTGAAACACTTGAATATGGGAAATTATAATTACCCTAGTGTCTGGTGCAAGTGTATCCATGGTGTATGAGTAATCTTGCATCAGTGTAATATTTAAACAAGTGGCATTGTGTAACATTTTAGTTTATTAGATTCAATATTCATCACATTTTTAGATAAATGGGATCATAGGGATCATATCTTCCTTGGGTCATAATTGATTTGTATTGGTGGTCACAATGCCTGCATATGAGGTTCACTTAGTTACCTTTTATATTCATAACCTAAGTTGTAATGTATTGGTGGCCACCTCAATAATAAATTTCAAAGTGAGCACATAGTTTACTAAGTCTCTAAGGAAAATTATGGTTTTATATTGCCTAACTTCTTAAGGAAAATAATGATAAAAAAATATTCTAAGAGTCAAGGGTAATAGTGGCCATAACCTTCACATTCATTAGAGACACTTCATACACATAAATGCATACACCAATGAGCAAAAATGTATTATAATTCTTAAGATATATTTCCATCCACACTTAATATATTTCATTGTAGCTAACTCTTGTGATAAGTTGATATGTAGTGTTGGGCATTAAATTTAAGACAATGTAAACAACGCATCTCTAGTGTACATGCAACAACATTATACAGTGTTTGGTTCATGAGATGATGGTTTTATGGGTAGTAATTTATGTCATATTTAAAAATATGTTCACAAGGTCATGAGATTATATTTACTCTCACTAAAAAAATAGGCAATAATTTGAGCCTAGGAGCTTGGGATTGTGATAAGTGTCACAATCATGGCCTACTCATAGGTCAATTTTAAATTATGGGACCACTTTGGCAGATACATTAAAAATTATAAATAAAATTGGATGTTTCTATCAGTGCATAGGGAATAAAAAAGATCATGTGGAATATTGGATCCCATTAAGGAAAGGCATCAATATCATGCCCATGTGGAAAAAACATGGAAAATGCATAATCATCATTCAAATATTAAACATAGTCAAAGAGTGACACAAATAGTTATAATTTAATATCAATTTATAATTTTAACTTGAAATGACGAGTTTAAAATTTTATATATATATATATATATATATATATATATATATATATATATATATATATATATATATATATATATATATATATAAACTAGAACAACAATAAAAATGGAGCCCTTATAAGCCATTAAAAGGGTTTAAACCCATCTTAGAAGTAAAGAACCCATCTTATAAGTATTATTTAAAAATAATCAATAAAAGAAATAAAATTTTGAACAACTAATTTTTGGATTAAACTATGTACAATATTTTGATTGGTGTTTCAGATCACCATCTATGACTCATCACCAGTAAGTTTCAAGGTGAAATTTTCTAATGATGAATCATAAATAGTGAATTGAAATGTGTGGATCAAAATATTGTACACAATTTCACCCATAAATTAAATTTTCACTCTTATAGATTGTGAAACATCAAAGATATTAATTAAAATTTTATTTCACTTATTATTTATGAAGGATTTTATTTAATATAAAAATTCAAAAGAAGCGTAAAACCTAGGAAGAAAACATAACACTTTTATAAGATATTTATTATTTACATATTAATATCCCTCAAACATTTAGGAAATGAGTATATTAGTTAACACTTATACCTATATTAATATAATTTCATAAAAATAAAAAAATTAAGTGGTCAATATCTGTAATCATAATAATGTATTTTCACAACATTCAAAATGAATGTGAAGAGTTACAACTATTAATTATCCACTCATTTATCATTGCAAAGCTTAATTATAAATTTTTATTTATTTTGTATTCAATTGATATAGGGATAATTTTGTCCATACTTTTTCCTTCATTATCTTCCTATGGATTTATGATAATAAAAATATGTGTGTTCCATTCATGTTACAACTCATATATTTTAGTAATAATATGTTAATTATCATTTAAATTTTTTATTGATTTATTTTATTTTACACATTTAGAGTTTAAACACCTTTAGGAACCAAACTCCATAACATTTAATATGATATAAACTATATTTATAACTGGTAGACCATATTTTCTGTGTTGGTATATTCATTAATTGAATTCATATTAGTACATATATAAAAATGGTTAATATGGGTTTTAGTTACATTGAAGTATAATTAACATTAATCAAAATGGCTATATTTTATTAGTTATGTACCTTAAATTAACCTCTAAAGTCACTTTAATGTATCCTATTTAAGTCATGTATTCTAAGGATAACCTAACATCACCCTATAGAGATGCCTCCTAAAGCAATATTAATTCTACATCAAAGGCTCTAATTTTAAAAAATAAAATTGTAGGTGACTTTAAAGTGACTTTGGATAGTCAATTTAACTGGTATAAATGTTTAAATAATTCTAAGATATAATCTTGTTATTTTTTTGATTGATTTGATACAATAATTTATAAATTATGTTTTATTATCTACGTGGGATTTTCTAGTGTAAAAAAATTGTTTATGTAAGGGTTTATGTTGTTATTCCTAATTGATGGAAATAGTTGGGAAGGAAAATATCCTTATATTATGAATATAATTGGGATGGAAAATATATTTAAGGTGTTTATAGGTTAGATAATCATAGACCTTATAGATTAGGCTCAAGGAGTTACTTGGAATTGAAAGATTTTAAATTTATATTCTAATTTTCAATGTTTAATCTATTTCATTATAATAACCTAAGTATTTGAAGATTTGAATAGAAGTACATAAAAAAATAATTATGTGAAATAATTTTGGATTATGGATTATGGGCATCTGCATACATGTGGTACAAAAAAACTCATTTATTTAGTGCAAAAATCCACTTTCAAAAGAATTTAAAGTATATTTTATTTTATTAATTCTTTCATGTATAGGTCAAAGTTGATGGTTGAGTTTCCTTGTGAGGTAAAGATTTTATGATGGTTTTGAATTCAACATATCCATTCTAAATCTATGACGTTGAAAAATTAAACACCAAAGTAAGTGTGTGTATGTGTGTGTGTGTGTAATCTTTTAATCCTTATTATTTATTGATAGTCCAACTAAAATTTATTTTTTCCTTATATAATGTCTTTAAAAATTTCCACTATATATTATAATTAAAAGTGTAAATATATTTGTATGACTGTCAAAGTCTAATCCTCCAAGTTGTAAGGAGTTCAACCCTATCCTACAAGTTGAAATATGTTAAAATTTGAAGAGACAAATTTTATTTAACATATTTTTTAATGTTTGTGTATACTTAATCTACTATTCCTAATTGAAATACAAAATTTTAATTTGGGTAGGATTCATTTAATATATACCACCCAACATGAAATTAACATTATTCTTTGAAATTTGATCACTATACTAGAGGCCAAGAATGACCAATATTAGGATTAAAGAGGATTTTACATGGACCTTGTACATAATGGGAGCATAAAATGAATTTAGAAAGTATGTAGAGAAATAAAAAATTAATCTATGATAAAAATGAATTTATAAAAGACACAAACAAAGAGAAAAGTACATTCTAAGAAAAAAATATTTATAAAATATTCAAACATTTAATGACTAAGTGGTATTTGATTAACCCTTATCTCACCTTGGTGTTAATTAAATATTTGTTGAGTGTGGATCCCTTTAGGGATATCACATGACTATATGAATACATTTTGGCAGCCTAGAGAGCTCCAAAGATGTGGGGAGTGTAGTTTTCTCTACTGCACCTTTTGTGGAACATTGCTTCACATGTGAAGGGAATATTCCTTATATTTTCTAATTTTCATGTTTCCATATCTTGAGGAGTTAGTTTTTAGATGTCTCTTCCCATGTTGACTTCCTTTATCTTAGGGAACTAGTTATTTTTTGGAAAAGGGGATGCCTTCCTTGTTGCAAGATGTTGGTTGTGATCACATGGTGTTGACAAATGTGCATTTCAAAGGTGGAAACCCAATATTGGGAAGTTTATTTTTAGGTAGGATTTTGGATGAGTTTTATTAGGTGGAGTATGGTTTTCACATGTTAGATAATGATTATATTAGATAAGCATTACACATTTCTCCTCTTTTTGTGAAATTTTCCTCATTTACTATATATACAGGGTGTGGTGTGGCCTTTAGAGGTTGATGGTTTATTTGTAGGGTGTGGATTTGAAGATCAGAGTTAAAGTGAACATGTTTTACAAAGTACAATTTTTCATTATAGGGTGTGGTTTAGCAACTTGTGAGATACAGTATTATGTAGGTGTAGGTGAAAGTACAACATTTTGTGCAACATTTTCTACAAGAGATTTTTCAATCTCTATGAAAGTTTATTCTAGTCTTATGTTTTGATTATAGTTTATATTGAGAACTTTATTGGTGGATGTAGATCACATTAGGTGAGCCGTGTTAGATCTGTGTTATTAATTTATTCTCTCATTTATCCTTTCATAATAATGGTGAATTAAGGAATATTTCTGTGATACATGTTATTGCATAATTTACATCTAGTTTATGGTCATATTAAATTTGGTTTAAAAAGTTTTTAACTCCCAAAAATTGGTATCAGAGCTATTGGTTGTGTGTTTTATTGAAGTGGTAAATCATACGAAGGCTATTAGCTTGAGTGGGAGCTATGGGAGAAGAGATAAGATTTAGGGTTGAGAAGTTTGATGGTAAGCATTTTGGTTTGTGAAAAATGCAAAAGGAAGATTACCTATATCAGAAGGAGCTTCATCTCCCCTAAGAGGGGAAAGGAAAATAACCTGTAAGTATGAGTGATGTGGATTGGTCATTGTTTGACATGAAGGCATTTAGATCCATTCAATGATGCCTTGCATCTTCTATTGCATTTAATATTTTTGATGAGAAAACCACAAAGGATCTCTTGGATAAACTGGGAAAGTTATATGAGAAACCCTCTACTTCTAATAAAAATTCTATTATGAAAATATTGTTTAACGTGAACATGTTTGAGAATGGTTCAGTAGTTAATCATCTAAATGATTTTAATATGGTTGTAAGTATGCTCACCTCAGTTGGAATTAAGTTTGATGATGAAGTTAGAGCTTTGATAATCTTATGTTCTTTGCCTGATAGTTGGGATAGTTTGGTTGTGGTTGTAAGTAATGCATTACCTACCAAGGGAAGTTTGAATTTTGAGGATATTATAGGTGTGACTCTTAACACGGAGATGCAAAGGAAAAACACTAGTAAATCATCCTCAGGTAATGGTTTATCTATTGATATTAGAGGGAGGCAGAAGGATGAGAGAAAAAGTAGCAATGGAAAGTTAAAGGGTGGATCTAAGTCTAGGTCTAGATCCAAGATGATATGCTAGCATTGTGTGAAGAGTGGACACTCAAAGAAGGATTGTTGGTCACTTTAGGATAAGAATGCCAACAAGGAAGGAATGAATGAGGTAAATGTGACATTAGGTAAATTATGTCAGGATGCCTTAATTATTTTTATAGATAGTTACTCTGAGTTTTGGGTTTTATATGTAGGGGCTTCTTTTCATGCCACCCCACATAAACATTATTTTACTGATTATGCTCAAGAGAATCTAGGAAATGTTTATCTTGGTGATGATGAACCATGTGAGATACTAGATAAAGGTTATGTTTAGGTTAGAATTTAGAATGGGAATACATGGATCCTTAAGGATGTTAAACACATGCCTATGTTGAGATAGAATTTGGTTTTAATGGGACAATTGGGTAGTGAGGGATGTTTTGTATTATTTACTATAGATTATTTGAAAGTTATCAAAGGTGCTCTTATGATTTGGAGAGGTAATAAATTTCGTATTTTATATTTGACTAGTAGTGTTTATTTTATTAATTTGGTTTCTACAGATGGAGATGGAACTATGTGGCACTATAGGCTTGGTCATATGAGCCATAAGGGCATGCAAATCTTAAAAGATAAGTTGCATGGATTGAAATATCTAGATCTAGATTTATGTGAGAATTCTATGTATCAAAAATAGAAGTGGGTTAAGTTATTAAAGGTTAGACCCACAAAGAAAAAGCATAAGTTAGATCTTGTACACTCAGATGTATGGGGACCAACTCATGTATCTTATATTGATGGATCCAATTTTTATGTTTCTTTTATTGATGATATAACTAGGAAAGTTTAGGTTTATTGCATTAAAAATAAATATAAAGTATTTGACACTTTTAAGAAGTGAAAAGCCTTGGTTGAGAATAAAATAGGTGTCAAATTGAAATGTCTTAGATTAGATAATGGAGGTGACTATTATAGTAATAATATTTTCATTATTGTTCTAACAATGGAACCGATAGGCAAATGATAGTTCCAAGAACTCCATAGTATAATGGGGTATATAAAAGGATGAAAATAATAATAATGGAATGTGTTAGGAGCACAAGGTTACATACAATGTTGCCTTTACATTTTTAGGCAGAAATGGTTAGCACGATAGTATATTTGATTAATAGAATACCTTATATGCCTTTGGATGGAGGCATTCCTAAACAATATTAGTCTAATAAGAATGTTGAGTATTCTTTTCTTAGAGTCTTTAGATGTGAGGCTTTTATTCTCATTAAGAAAGAAAATAGGACAAAGTTAGAGGCTAAATTAGATAAATTCACATTTGTTGGTTATGGTGAGGATGACTTCAGTTTCCATTTATGGGGCATTAAAGATAAGAAAATATTTGGGTCTAGAGATGTATTCTTTAATGAAAAAGTCATGTATAGGTATTAGTTGTAAGAATAAGATCAGGAACAGAATGAGAACATAGTATTGGATGACATTGTAGATGGCAAAGTATAAAAGGACTCAGTTTAGGAACCTTATACACAAGGAACCTAAACTCCTATGGTGAGAATATCTTCTAGGGTAAGAAGAGCACCTAAACATTTTTCTCCTTTTTTGAATTATTTATTACTCAATAAAAATGAAGAACCAGAGTGCTATAAAGAGCAATACATGTAGATGCCAATTTAAAATGGGAGCAAGACATGGGTGAAGATCGTAGATCTCTCAAGGAGAACCAAACATGGGATTTGGTAAGGCTAGCCAAGGGCAACAGTGTATTTCCAAACCAGTGGATCTTCAGGATAAAAGAAGAGGATGAACTGATAAAAAGATATAAGGCCAGAATGGTGGTCAAGGAGTTTGTACAAAAATTAGGTATTGATTTTGATGACATTTTATCTCCGATTGTAAAAATGACTTATAATAGGACTATTCTTGGTTTAGTTGTAATTAAGGATTTGCACTTAGAACAATTACATGTGAAAACTACTTTACTTCATGGTGATTTAGATGATGAGTTGTATATGAAGAATCCACAAGTATATGAGGTCAAAGGGAAGGAGAACTACGTGTGCAGAATAAAGAAGAGTTTGTATGGACTAAAATAAGCTCCATGGTAATGGTATAATAAATTTAACTATTTTATGTTGGAACAAGAATATCAAAGGTGTCATTATGACCATTATGTTTACATCAAACATTGTGATTATAATTCCTTTTCTATATAATTATTGTATGTTGATGACATGTTAGTTGTAGGAAAAAAACATATAACATATAAATATGATCAATAAATAACTTAGTGACTCTTTTTATATAAAGGATTTTGGTGATGAAAAGCAAATATTTAGTATGAGGATTTCTCATGATAAGGAGAGGAAATTGATCTTATCCCAATCAAATTATGTGAAGAAATTCTTGGAAAGGTTTAACATGTTGGATATTAAAGTTGTTAGTACTCCTTTGGTAGGCCACTTTATATTATCAAAGGAGTAGTGTCCCAATAAAAAATTTAAAAAACTTAAGTTGTCCAAGACACCTTACTCATCGGTAGTTGGAAGCTTGATGTATCCTATGGTTTGTAATAGGTTAGATATTGCCCAAGAAGTGAGAGCTATGAGCATGTATATGAGTGATCCAAGTTATGAGCATTATCAGGTAGTTAAATATTTTCTTCAATATTTGAGAGAAATCATGGATTTTGTATTATGTTATCGTGGATCAGAGACCACTTTGCATGGTTATATGGACTTGGATATGGCAAGGGATATTGATAGAAGGAGAAGTATAATAGACTATATATTTACCATTAGAGATACAATGGTTAGCTAGATTTATAAGATACAAAAGGTTGTGGCTTTTTCAACCATAGAGGCAAAGTATGTTTCTGCCACTGAGGCTAACAAGGAGATGATTGGTTAAATGATTTATTTCAAGAGTTGGGCCATGAGTATAAATTTGGGAGACTAAATAGTGATAGTTAGAGTGTTATTCATTTGGCAAAAAACTCCACTTTCCGCTCGAGGATGAAATATATTCATTTATGTTATCACTTCATCAGGACAACTTTGGAGGAGAACTTGGTGAATATGGAAAAGATTCATACTAGCCAAAATCCTATGGATATTATGACCAACGTTGTCATATTTGATAAAATGAGACTCTATTCAGATTTGGTTGTCCTTAGTGGTTATAGAGCAGTGATAGATTTTGTTAAGGAGAAATGGTCTCCAAGTGGGAGATTGTTGAGTGTAGATCTCTTGGGGGCTATCACATGACCATATGAATAAATTTTGGGGGCTTAGAGAGCTACAAGGATGTGGGGAGTGAAGTTTACTCTACTCCACCTTTTGTGGAACCTTACTCCATATGTGAGTGGAATATTCCTTATATTTTTTAATTTTTATGTTTCCATATTTTGTGGAGTTACTTTTTAGATTCCTTTCTCATGTTGACTTCCTTGCACTTAGGGAGTTAATTGTTTTTTATAAAAAGGGATGCATTCCTTGTTGCAAGGAGTTGGTTGTGTTCACATGGTGTTGAAAAATGTGCCCTTGAAAGGTGGACACCCAATATTGGTGAGTTTCTTTTTGGGTTGGATTTTGGATGAGTTTTATTAAGTGGAGTAGGGTTGTCACATGTTAGATAATGAATATCTTGGATAAAAATTTCACATTTCTCCTCTTTTTATGGATTTCCCCTCATTTGCTATAAACACAGGGTGTGGTGTGGGCCTTAGAGGTTGATGGTTTATTTGTAGGGTGTGGCTTTGAGGATCAGAGTCAAAGTGCAAGTTTTTTACGAAGTGTAGGTGTTCATTATAGGGTTTGGTTTAGTAACTTGTGAGATACAACATTGTGCAGGTGTAGGTGAAAGTGCAACATTTTCTACAAGATATT
>JARHVA010005091.1:687500-745000 GCA_037957365.1 Torreya grandis
GGGGACTCCAAGGAAGAACCACCAAATTCAGAAGTGAAGGGGCCAATCTTTGTTTTGGAAACCCCTATTCTAATTATCACTAAGGGTGTTAATATTTATTTTGAAATTCTAAGGTCAAAACCATTGGTTGTAGTTTCAATGGAAGACAAATCTCAAGCCTTTGATTCTTTAAAAATACTAATTCCTTTAGCCATAAAATTAGTTGAAAATAAGGGAGCATGGAAAAGAGTGTAGAGGAAGAAAAATGGCAAAAGATCTAAGTCGAGAACTGCCCTCAATTCCATGGGGAACTATAAGACAAATAAGAAGTGATATATATTATTCTAGGGTTTTGTGGATTTTTTTGTGTAGAAGTTAAGTGGAAGTAGGAATTTGGTTGAAGATTCTTTATTTCCTCTTTTTGGTAGCAGAGTTTTTCTACCTATTTTCAACAAATGTTTAATTGAAAAATGGTGGTAGTTTATTATCAACACTATCCTGATTTTTTTGTTCCACCAATTTGATGTTGTGAACCTCATGGATGTCCTAGGAGGTCTATTATTTCTCTTTCATTTTGTTATTATATTATGTAAGTAGAGAATTGGTTAATTTTTATCTAGTTCCTATTGGTTTCTATATTTTTATGAGCTTTATTATTTTATCTTTTGATCTATTTTGTATTGGGAATGGGAAACTTAACCCATATTTAACCTATCTAATAAAAAAATTATTTTATTTTATCATTTAGTTAAATATTCATGAAAAGTTTAAATATTTTATTTCAATTTTATATTCTAAATATCAAACTAAGCAAGCTATCCCTGACTTTACCACATTGTATTCTCTTCTAATTCAAGAAGAGAAAGTTATGACCAATTTTGATTCCAAATATAATGCCATTCAGTCACTTCTCAAATTAAATATTAGTTTTAATAATAAGAAGAACCATAAATCTAACCCAAATTTTAATTTTAGCTCAAATAGGAATAATAAATCTAGGCATAAGACTCATAAACCTATGTTTAATGAAAATTATAATTTGTATGGTAAATTTGGTCATAAAATTGAAACTTATTATAAAAATAATGGTAGACTTAACAATAAATAATTTCAAAGTAACAAAGAGAATAAGTCTAATCAAAACAAGCAAAAGAATCAAAACCCTAATCGTGATAGTATTTAGGACTAAAATGTCATTACTTTATAGCCTATTTTATTTACTTCAAATGAAAATTGTAAAGCATTGTAAAATTATTTCTCTATACTTCTCATTGTAAAGAATTATATAATTTATGTGGAAGTTTTACTTTTCTACCTCGATACATTTAAAACATTACTTTATAATGGAGGTCTTTATGTTGTAAAAGGATCAAAATATGCTTATTGATTATTCATGAGAAACATTGAGATGTAGTCTCATGATCATACTAGTCTAAATTTAATTTCAATTGGTTTATGGATTATAATTCCATTTTTTTCAAAAGGTAGTGTCTGACATGATGAAGATTTTTAAATCCTTCAATTATGTATATAGTATAATTCCTTTTTTTAAGGTGACTATGACATTTTTCCCCACTCAACATTAAGGGAGAATGATAAAACATTTAATGACTAAGTTGTGTTTCATTAACCCTTAGTTCACCTTGGTATTAATTAAATAATGAATAATATATTATTTATTAATGTGATATAAAAACATTGGTATAATAATAATAATAATAATAACAACAACAACAACAACAACAACAACAACAACAACAACAACAACAACAACAACAACAACAACAACAACAACAATAATAATAATAATAATATAGAAATTTAATTCTTACCATATTTTATTAAATGTGATTTTGGGATGGATGGACCCACTATTTCACAATGGTCACCTCCACTAAAGAATTTTATTAATTTAGGGTCTTATCGCTTTTGTAAATTCATTTGATCTTGATATTATTTTGAGTGAACAAGATTTTGTGAAAGCATAGAGAAGAAGTGAGATCAAGAGGAATTGTAATGGGGTTGGATTGGTTTCTCATATTGAATATTCTTTTGGTGGGTTTTTTACCTCTCTGAGGTTTTCCCATGGTAATTATTTTGTAATATGTCATTGATATGTGAACTCCATTTATGCTCTATAATTAATTTCTTTCCTAAATCTTGTAGACTAAATTATTAAAATAATTTCATAAAATATGCATACAAAAAGAAAAATTAATTGCTAAGACAAATACTTATTTTGATATTTGAAAGAAATAGATCTTGCAATCAATTAAATATGTTACGTTAAAAATTTGGATCATATTATTAGTCCAAAAGGTATATTAAGGGATTCATTTTCTTTTAACCTTAGATTAGTTACAATGAATTTACCCCATCAAAATTAACTTTTATTTAAATCATTTAATTTCATAATGTTCAATCCTATAAAGTTACATTTTATTTAACCAAAAAAATAGTTATTTTGTCAACATCAGATTGACTCAAAATTTTACATGTTATTGTTACCTTTACACATGAGTTAATGTAAGCAGGGCTAAATATTATGATGTTATTAAGTACATTATGCAATAGAGATTACAAAAAAACAAATTAATATGTTGTTTAATGTCATTACTTTATCAATTCTTTGCCCCTTACTTGTGTTAATGTATATTATTATAGGAAATATTTTCACAAACCACATATATATATGTTGTCTATAGACATCCATAATTTATGTTGTGTATTCTTTCCATGGATTCCTCTTCACTCACTGGTAATACTTCCACACTAATACTTTCTTCATATTGGGTTTACTCAACTTATGCTATAAACAGTAATGGTTTCCCAGCCTTTACAAATCACTAATTGATCTCGATATTCAAAAGATGGTTATATTTATCCTTATGACTATGGATTTTAGCCTAATTAAATATTAAAATTATCAGGTATCAGTGTCTAATTAATTAAAAAGGAAATGCCCTATAAATCAAATTATCCATGTGGTGCACCCTAAGTCTTCCAAGGATGAGAAGAGTTTCATTATTTTTGATTGATGTATGTCCATACCTTGCTTTAAATTCATGTGCATGGGTGAGGATGGCTGAAATAGACCATTATTATTTGTATTAGGCATCATATATAATCAATTTATATTAATCCAAGGTTTTTGTACTGATGATGTTTTAGCTAAAAAGGTGTGTAGTTTAGGTTGAATTTATATTATTTAATTTGATATATTTAATATTGTATTATTTGCTATTTATATAGAGTGAAGTTGGATTTTATTTAGACATTTTATTTGGATTAAGGCATTCATTTTTTTCAAAAGTATTTTTAACCCATGTCTTCCAAATTAATATCCCCTATAAAAAAAAAACTACATCTATACAAATTTCCTAAAATGTCTTTTTCTACTTCCAATATTAAAATATTTAAAACCCATATCTACCCAATCAATCAAGATGCCTTAAGCTAAATTGATCTGTAAACCATGTCAAACTTCATCTATTAATTAAGTTTATTGATGGTTTATACTTCATATCAATTTCTAATTTTTTAAATAAATTCTCTAAAATTTGTTTAATTCTTTTATTTAAGATTTCATATGCTTATGGATTTTTACTATGAATATCATCTACTTAAGTTACATCTCTTATAAAATCAGATCAAATATTTTAGTGATCAACGTACTTATACTATTTTGATACATTGTAGCTTTGTTTTTCTTAATTTGAATTTTAAACAAACTTAGATTCAAATTTGATTTTAACCATCTTATAAAATTTAAAGATATGGATTAAATAAATGTTTAATTGATCTTTTATAGTCTATTAGTTGTGGGTTTATGAGTAAAAGGGTTTAAACTAGAAGAGGTGAATAAAATGACAAGATAAATTGATCATTTGTCTTATGCATGCCTATAGTATTTGATAGAATTTTGTTTGTGTTATGTATGGTTATAGTCTCTAATTGAATGCCGATCTATTGTAGTCTTACCCTAGTTTAGGCTTTTCTCAAAATATTATTGTTTCTTTATGATTTAAAATAGGTTTCTTACTTAAAAATGACTTCTCTTTTAGAATCCAATGGTACAATTGTTAATTACTTCTATTTGAATTTGATTTTACTACATGTTTTTTTTTAAATTAGGTGTTGAATCTAGGAGAAATATAAAACCTTGTTGATGCTTCTCCTTACTAAATTTTCATGAAATTAATTATTTCATATTCTCTCCTTTTTGGATAGAATATATTTGAGCCTTGATTTTTGTCTTTGCATATTCTAACATTGTCTAATGACTATCATGTATTTTTTGTATTTGAATATTCCTCAAAGGTTGGCTAAATTACAATTTTTAGAAGAAAATAATGGAAAAAAGGGATTTGCTTGAAAACCAAAGGAGATGGAGATCTTTAGGAAAATCTATGAACCAACTTTAGATGCAGGGCCTTGAGGTCTAGATGATAACATTTTATTTATTTTGGTTTTGATAAGTAACATTATTTTATATAATAATATGTTATTTGCCATAGAAAATGTACATTATTCCTTTTATAATATTTTTTCACTTGGCTTTGTGAATAGATATATGATTTTTTTTCATTTCTTCTCTTATCTAATCATCCATAATGTTAGTTGCACCACTAGAATTGGAAACTTGTCTCTACAAACTATTGTTATTTATTATTATTTTTAAAATATTACCAAAAACATTACTACATAAAACATAAAAATTAAATAAATATCCCTACAAACTATAAATATATCCATACCAAATTCCTCACATAGTCAAATTATATTCTTAACTCTAGGAGAGACTTGAATTACACCCTTATTTGAATATATATTCTCTAAAATTTATAAATCATAATTTTTAAAAAATATTACAATGATTGAAATTATTAAAAAAATGTATCAACTTACACAGATTCTTTACCCATAATGGTAGAAGCTTTTTAAGAAACATAGGCAAACCTAAATAGGTTTAATGGAAAAAAATCTCTAATAGGGTTTCCTCCATGCACACCATAGAGTTCCTTGGGAATATATTTGCCTCACATTGGATGCTGGATGTATGAGTCTCATTGATGTGGGTCATCAAGGAGTTATCTTACATGCCCAATGGATTGTGTGAGCCATTGACAATAAAGAAGCTTAAAAGGTGTTGTTTTGACACAACATCTCTTCAGGCCTTCCTAAAAGTAGAAAATCCTACAAAGGGCTTGGCTTCTCTAATCTTCTCATGATCAAAACCTCTATTAAAATTATATGGTCCTTTACGATTAAAAATATCTGCAAAGCATGGGAAATGATCAAACCATTACTTATCTAAAATGGATCAAGTTTTTGAGATGGGTTGTCTATTAACTCACACTCATTATGGTGGTCCCCTATTATCAATTTTAATGAAGTCCTTTTGGATGAGATTCATTAGATCAACGCTCTCAAGTTATTTCTTTAAGGTATTCATCCTATCCAAGACATATTTTGTAAGCAATCTCTCTCTTAGCTATTCTAGGAGGTGAAAACCAAATTCTAGTTAGCCAATGATGATAGAGAATATTTAGAATAAATCTTTAACATTGTTCCACCTTTAATGATTCACAAAATCTCTATTAAATATGTTCATCCTTAGTCGAAGGACTTGAAATGGTATGTTAAAACTTCATTTCAAAATTACACCCCCTGTTCTAGCTATGAGTGGCTTATTCCCTACATGCCTATGGTGGAAAATATTAACTATCGTTAGGGTTTGCATTATTGAGATCTCACATGGTGATTCCATTTCCATACTATTTGGGAGGCTTGCTTGGATCCTAAGCTAGCTCACTTTGCTTGGTGTGTTCTATATTAGGGCCTATATATAGGCATATGGTTTGTGCACTTAGGAATTTCCCTTCCCAAATGCCCTTTTTTTGGCCATATGTAAATGCTCCCTCATATGTTCTAGGACTAATCCAAATCTCAAAAGGTATAGACATGGATTGATGACCTTTTCAAGCCTTTCCAACCTAAGATTTTTTAGTATAAGCATGTCGTTCTTGGAGATAAACTTACATTATCTTTTAAATACACCAAAATCTAACATACTTTTATAATGGAGAATCTATTTTGGTTATGGAAAGAAAGAAAGAATGTAATGTTTAGAAAAGTTTCTTCATATTGTAATGTTTATGATCTTAAAAACTCCTCTATCATTTCCAATATTCTTTTACAGATTCTATTGTAGGAAAATAAAGTTATGATTGAACTTGGCCATCTCTAAGATATTTTCACTCATTGAGGAGATTCTCTTTGTGCTATAGTGAGGATTCTTAATCCTCTATCTAGGGATAACAGAATTTATAGAAGAATTTCTACTCTACCTCAAGGTAGGCACTAATGTAGCTAGCCTTGGTGCTACTCTCATAGTGATAATCTATATCAATACATGTCCGCTCTTAGACAATAATGAGGGTGGAAACTCCCATATCCTTCCCTATTAGGAAATATGGTTGGGGTGTTCCTCGTTTACATCTAAATGCTTGGGGGTGCCACCTAGAGCTCGAATATATATGATGGACAAGTTTCTCGAACTCTCTCTACTCATTTATCTTACTCTACCATAACAAGATGACGAAGACATTGCTCAGGCTTCTAGTTGGGAGCCAATTAAACAATAACTTGACTATATTGGGTTAGGGTATAGTTTTTTTAGTAGTAAAAATTCATTAACTCATAAATATTCCATTTTTAAGATTTTAGTTTTAGAAATTTTTAGGGTCAATAGATGGGATCAAATAACCAAAATTTTAGGTATATATATTTTTGGAAAGTTGGCTCATCAACCATTTATAATAATATATAATATTACACTTAAATTTACTAGATATATATAGTATATCCCCTAAGGGCTAACTTATACCAACCAAAGGAACAAGAAAAATTGCAATCAAAGGAGCATAAAATAAAATAATAATAATGAATGAATAGAATGAACAACAAAACCAAAAAATAACCTATACCATATCACAAAATGGCATAGCCAAATTCTTGAGTTGAATGATACAAATAAATGACATAAATTAACAACATAGTTGAGTGACACAGCTAAATGACCCAGGTAAATAACATAGCCAAATGATAAAGATGAGTGACCAACCTAAATAACCAAGCTAAATGACCTATCCAAATGACATAGTTTAATGATAGAGATGAACAAAAGAGACAAATGATAGAGTCTAATGGTAGCATAAAATGGTAGAGCTAAACAATAGACCTAGGTGACATAGTTGAATGGTAAAACCAAATGATAGTTCTAGGTGGGGGAATTAGTGAACTAGTGGCAAAACCCTTCTATCTAATGATAGTAATAAATGAAAGTGTTAAACAATAGAGATGAAAAGCATAATCCATCATGGCATTTGATGGGATTGGTAAAAGGACAAGCCAATTATTAGTAAAATCATTCGTATTATCTTATTTTAAACAGCCAACCAAAAATTTCACATAATCATAATACACTCAAAATATAGATATATATATTTTTTAGTTTATCATAAACTTTAATTTAACTATTTAATAATATTAAAAAAATTTAACATGTAGAAAACCCCACTATTATATCATAAGATAGAATCAAGTAGAATAATATATCACCCCCTAAATATTTTTTTAATGATGACATGCCACCACTATAAGATGCTCCTTTTATTTTTGATGAAAATGATAATGACACTAAAGTGGTAGAATAAATTAGACCATCTCACCAAACACAATGTTTAGCTGAAACCTTCACTCAGAAATCTTTCCAAAGGAAGAGAAGTAGATGGAAAATTAGAAGGTACTTTAAGGTGGACTAGGTGACAAAATTTATTTTTATAGAACTTGTAGAACCTAAAAATACCAATGATAATCCAAAAAAATGTAAATTTACAATATGTAGATAGAAACTAGAAAAAAAAGTAAAAAATACAACTAAAATTGGACATGATAGACAAATATCATGGAAAAGTATATGAGATAGTGAAGGACCTAGATATAGTGATAACAAGAACACAGAAGTGGAAAACTGTAGAAGAATGCATTCATGTAGGATATGCATGGGATCATGAAAAAGATAAGAAATATGAAAATCGTATTTTAAAATAAGGGGGAACAATTAAAGCAAATTTTGAAAATGTCAAGTAGTCCCATTTGAAGGCAAAATACATACAATTCTCTACTATATAGCATATTCTAGAAAAATAGACCTATTTTTAATTTTTTAGATTATAAGATTTTGTTTCAACATAATGGATTTTTTAATATTCCAAAATCACATTGGCCAGAGAGCAATGCCTAGAAAATGGCAAAATGTTTAGCAATGGTTGAGATATTTGAAAGAAACTTTTCAAAAATCACTATTTATCTCACTATCTATCGATGAGGTCATAACAATTGACAACACAACCTAGGTTTACATTCATGTCTATACATTTGATAATTATTCAAGGAAACCTCATCTACTATCATTTTATAAAATGGTAGAAAATTATAATACAAAAATTCTTCACAAATTGGTTGTATTGAATTTTAAAGATAAAGATGGAATGGATGATTATACAATAGCTATGAAGCTAGTGCATTAGGGTTGATGGTGTATTAGTTATGCAAGGTCATATAAATTATTTATTTATTTAGTTAAAAATAATAATTACCCCATATATGATTCAAATTCACTACATGTTTCATAGGATGAATCTTGCATACGAAATGGTTAACAAATTTGGTAATCTAGCCAAAGTTGAGGAGCTCATTCATGACCTACATGTTTATATGCCAAGCAGTCCAAAAATAATTTTAGAGTGATTGATGGTAAGAAACTATTGAAATATGTTGATACAAGGTAGAATTCTATGTATGACCCTGATTACCAAATTTTTGAAGAATATCAACCATTAATAGGTTTCATGTATAAATATCGTAATGAAATTGACAGGACAAAAGATTTGCTATATTGTTTAATAGATTTGGAAATACTATTGAATTTATGTGGAATTATTCCAATGCTAATGGAAATAAGTTATTTAATGAAACATGCTTTGGAGAGGTTCATTTATATTATGGACTTCGTATAGTTGAGAAAATGAGTATGTCAATCTCTAGACATACTATACACTTCAAATGAAATGTTTTAGGGACTTGTTTTTAGTAGTTGGCAATGCCTGGCCAATTAATCGAACCCTGATAGTTATTTGAAGTTGAATATTAATGATCATGTTTATGTTATTATCAATGGAAAGGAGATTCCAATGTACACTTTCTATAAAAGCCATAATCTTGTGGGAGCTGAATTTGAAGAATTGCCCATAACATGTATTCTATATGACACTATTCTATCTGAAACCCAAATGAAAATAACTATAGTTTCTCAAAACTTATCTTTAGAGACCAGAGATCATTTTCAAAGGGATGATTTTTTACAGGTGATGGAAATTGTTAATCCCAATTTTTGGAATAGTAATAACACTCAAAATATGGTTAGCAGTTTATTTCAAATATATATGTGCTATCTTGTAACGCATTTTTGTAGATCTATAGAGGTGAATGGAATATAGATTAAAGGTATTTTGAGAAAAAATTACTAACATCCTAATCAACCCATTTTGGCATTACAATGTTTGAATAATATCATCTTCTAAGCGAACTAATAAATAATGGGGTGATTACAAGACATTGAATTTTTTGAAATCCTAGTAGTATATTACAAAAAAGTCTAAGCGAATATGTTTTATTATATGACCTCTATCAAACAATGATTCTAAGCTCAATATAAAATGAAAGAGGATTAAGTGAATCATTATTCATAATTTCAAAACATTGAAATAGATTGGATAAAAAATTAGAAACATGTTTGAGATTATATGTTTCACATTATGCAGTGAATATGTTTATGAAAGAGCTATGGTAACATGGATTTATCTTAATGAAAGAAAATGTATCAGTAATACAATCATAAATAAAGAGGATGTAAATAATGACACTGAATATGGAATTGACATGACAGATGCATTGATGATCAAGTTTGTGAGGAATTCTATAAACTATCAGAATTTTAGAAATAGAGTTTTTGAATTTAAATTTCACATGTTTATCAAAAGATGCAATAATTATTATACATTTTTTAAAATTCATTTCCTTATTTTTTGCTATGTGCTGAATGTAAAAGATTAATATATTGTGATTGTGTTAGGGGGAACATTTTATGTTATTATGGTTCTTTATATCTTTGATACATATTTTTTATATATCTATTTCTTTCTTACATATGTGATGTATTTATTATGCCTTCATAGTACATAATATGTGTCTACAATGTGATTGATGTTCTTATTATGTGTTTGATTTGGACTCCTTGTAGTATATTATGTGCCTTCAATGTACTCATTGTTTACTTTATCTAATTATTTGTAAGTAATTTTCACATGTTTATCATAAGATGAAAAAATATTATACGTTTCCAATTGTTCAGAAACTATAATAACTATATCAATTCCAAATCACTTTCATGATATATATATATATATATATATATATATATATATATATATATATATATATATATATATATATATATATATATATATATATATACTCTCTCTCTATGCCCTATATAGGTGCTAGATAGGGCATATATAGTACCTCCCTATAGGGTAGTGTAGGCTATCTACTCCTATGGAGTAGATAGCCTATCTTTAAAAAGTTGTCCAATCCTATAGAGTCCTTTAAACTAATTCTTTTTAGAATAAAGTGATCAAATAAAATATAAACTTTTCATAAATTTATAAAGACCTTACCTCTTGTTTATACTAAATCTTATATGAATAAAAATAATTTCAAGAGTCCTTATCTATCCAAACATCCTCATAAATTTAAATAATCCATTCGCATATTCTATAGTTCATGATCACAATCAACCATGCATATTTTTAACTTTGATGAATCCTCATTATTACTGACTATCACAACACTATCTTCAACATAGACCTATACTAAACATGAATGTGATTTATTAGTTGCCTAAAATGTATCTAAAAATCATGAATTACCCAAGAAATAATCAAAATATAAAAAATAAGAGATCTTCCAAAGAAAATAGCTCATTTTTAAATCATAATATGCAATAAGTATTATACATTTTCTGATATGTATTTCTATTTTTCTTTTTAAATGAAGATTTTAAAACATTTATATATTATGATTGTGTTAGGTAGAACACTATATAAAATAATATGTTGACATTAATATATTTATATTGAGATGTGAGTTTCATAGGTGCATCATAAGTATCAAAATGGGTCCTATCACCATTCAAGTTTAAAACATTATAAAATTGAAATTGAAAATGTAATCTACATGGCTCATCCAGTAATTAAAACTCAATAAATTGATCACCTCATATACAAAATTGAAAATTTCATTCATAATTTATATTTTAAAATAAAACAATGTTTATAAATATATAAAAGTTTAAAATAGATTGTCAATTACTCAGCTAGTTTCTCAACCACTTTTTAGCTTATTTATTAACCACTTTCTCAACTACTTTCTCTATCACAACATCCTCTATTCTATTGTTATCCTTTAATATACCTGCCTTTTCAAGATCTAAATTTGTTACATTAAGACGTTCAATATTTTTTTAATCTTCTTTTCCACCATCTCTTACAAAAAGTAGACTTGGATCGGCAACCATCTTCCAATTAAATAAGACATTGGGATCCCGTCCTTGCTCCTTAATAGTTTTTCATAGTGTATTGTTCTATTTATTCAATAAAACAAACTTCTCCTTGAATTTAATGATAGATTGTAAACTTTTTCATGCATTTTTTAGATCCACATTGAGACCTTGGCTTCTTTTTTCAAGTTCTCATATTTCTCTTGCATTTTAAAATGTAATGTAATTAGATCTAAACAAAATTAAGAATGACATAAAATTTGATTAAAATGAATATACATTACTAAATATTTTTTCTTATCTACATTCACAATCACAACAAGGTTGGTGTCTTTCATCCATTTACTATAATATTCTTGGGATTATACATTCAAATTCTCTAACCTGTTGAGCATGATAGTCAACACGTTATCATTGTAAGTATTAGTAATAGTAATTGACCTAGATTTAGCTTTAGCAAACAAAATATCAATCTTTATGGGTTCCTATTTCACCAATGCAAATAAATTTTCATGCTCAGAGTGGTTGTGATAATAGACATTTATTTCTTTTATCAATTCCTTCATTTGAACCTCCCACACATGCAATTTTTTTAGTTCATCAATTACTCCCTCTTGAAGACTAGTAGTAATACTATATGCTACCAAATTATTCAGTTTAAAAGATGTAAGGGAATCATCATATTGTAAAAATTATCTATTAGGGTGGGACTATTTGGTGAATATCTTAAAGACTCCTAGTGAGCAATCACATGAACATGTGATGCTCTTCCTTGGATAAAATCATGTCGATTGAAATAAGTTTCAACATCATCACCACTTTTAAACCCTATATATTCTTTGTCAAGTTCAATTTTTTGAAAAGAAGTCAATCCTTGTGCACTCGATAAACCTCCAATAGAGAAAGAGGGAAATTAGAAATCTAATAATTACAATGTTGTAGTTTGTTATGGTGGTGTTAATGAAATATCTCCCTTTTGTGAAATTCATTTAAGGGAAGAGATGATGGCATAATGTTATATATAGAAGATGGCCTGTAAAATGTAAGTTATTTTATAAAATAAATAAATTGAAAAAGACAAAGTTATATGCAAAATTAAAATTAAAAGTTTTGTACTTATATTTGGAGATTGTATATCCTCTAATGTATAGTGTGTATTGCCAGTGATAGCGAAATGGGTGTTTTAAGTTAGTATATTACGTAGAATTTTAGTCTAAAAAATAACAATTAAAATCTAAATAATAAAAAAACAAAATATGAAATGTAAAATACCTTCCATAGAGGGTCGAGAAGGCAAAATAGATGTTATTGTTTGTTACTGTGGTAGTTGTTCCACCATCTGAATTCTTATCAAGTCAAATGCAAGAATAAAACAAATAAATAAAATAATGCACTTGAGTCTTTAAAATGAAATTCTCATTTAAATTTTATAAATAGCAACCCTCTACATGGAGATTGCACTGAAGAAACTCGTGGACATTTCATCAGTCGATAAGATTGCATGGATGATTTTGCAGATTATGAATCTTTAGATTCTATAACTGTAGTTGCATGATGTCCTTTTGAGGTAGATTATTTTTTCAAGGCATGCATTTTTAGCTATAAATTATAAAAAAAATATTAAATAGTTATTAATATTTACCTTTAGAATCATATATATATATATATATATATATATATATATATAACTCTAGAATCTAGATCAATAAATGATCAAATAAACTAACTTCTTGCTCATATATAGACAAAGAGTTTATCATCATTTTTAGATCCAACACATTTAGACCATATCTTTTCTAGAGGTTAAAGAAGGCCTCATAGTACAATGCCAAAATAAAACTGGAAGAAGAAATAGTGGAATTGAGATTTGTAGCACCATAATTTAATTCAAGCCTTATTGTAGATGAAATAAAAAAACACCAATTAAATTTATATTTAAAAATAGTACAGAAAATGTAAAATAGTGTCCAATAGGGAATATCTACTACTCTTCCCTACAATACTATTTTAGCTTGAAAAGATTAAACCATTACTTTTTAAAAAGAGTGACTAAAATATTTGACATAGATGCCCCTCTTTTGACGATCTGCAATGAAAGAAAAAAGAAGATTTTAGATCATAAAAGTTGAAACTTGAATTTTGAATACAAAAACAAATTGATAAGTATATACTAATTTGATCGATGTACAAATCAATTTTTTCTCTAAAAAAATCATGTCTTCATCTGTCAGTATTGACATGGAACTCACTGAGTTTACATTGTGAAATAGAAAACTTGTGAGATTGTGAATATGTTATGGTGAAATACCAAATGAAATCATTTTGCAATCTACTTGTTGGGTAAAGATATTCTCGTTAGGGTCATATGAATACATGAGCATTTTTTAAAGCGTGGTGTCTATGTCATACTCTAACATGTATAACATGTCACTAAAACTGCATCCTTGAATCCAATCATTGTAATCATCTAGTTGTTGTATCAGCTTCAAAATGCCTAGCCATAGTAGGTTATTGAAAATGAATTTTCTCTCCATGGCTGTGAAATGAAATTTTTCTATAGGGAGATGAGAAATTAGTTCTACAAAATGATAGAAATGAGGGAAGAGGTGAGTATTTATAGAGCAAGAGAGGTAACCGAACAACTGAATAGCAGACCAGATGCACAGATCACCCATTATCATGTTATTCAGTTGGGCCATTAGATTACATCACTCGATAGAGTCGTTCGGCTCAGCTATTTGGCTTGACCATCTGGCTTAGTCGTTTGGCTCAATTGTTCGGTCCAATCGTTTATTTTAGCTATTCAGTTTAGTCATTCACTTCAACCGTGTCATTGTCATGTTTATTAAAAAACATCAGTAGAGAATTCGCCATCACCCTCTGAGGATTTTCCATGCTCACGAATCAAATTTCTCTAGATTTGCCTAATATTTCTAATAGGTTTTCTAACAAGACCTCTTAAAATGAACCCTAGATTGGGGTCTAGATGATATGGATCCTCCACCTTTCGGCATTACTCTAACAACATAACATTCTGTTTTATATTGTTATGATGACTCATTCCTAAATAGGACCTCGTGTTATTTTTTGCTTCTTTTATTCCCTATTCCTAAACTTAGCTTAGTCTGACTTTGAGAGGTACTTTCATACCGCCTATTTTTTTGTGAATTATTTGTCTATTATATATTTTATTAATATATAGATATATTTCAAAAAAATAAATAAATAAATTCGTTCAACCAAAAAAAGGTTATAAGCCACAACATTATTCATTTCACTATAATTAGTTGTGGCGAATGATATTACATAAAAGATTGAGATGTCATATTATATAAATATAGCGGACTGAACTTGTGTTTTATTTCACGAGAAAATATTTGTTTTATAATTTTATTTTTTAAATCTTAATTTAAGTTATTAAAAAATATTGTTTTGAAACAAACATGCGTCAAAATTTATGTAATCTTAAAATGGCAAGTTGATAATTTAATATCTAATCGAAAGAAGAAAACAAGGAACTCATAAAATATTTGATACTCAAAAACAAACCTAGAAAAGTTGTGAAGTTAATATCAAGCGAAATAAAAAAAAAGAAGTAATTCATCACCACACAGACAGCAGTGTTGAGGAGAAACAAAATAGTTGCTACTTACAACAATGAAATTGCGCATTGATTATTATAGCCGTCGACAAAATCAATCCTGGCTGTCGCCACCAAATGGATGAGGACCGATTTATTCTTTTTTAAGTTTTTGTTGTTGCCGTGGGTCAATATTGCTATTGCAAGTTATTTTTTAAACAGTATTTTGTTCCTTGAAATAAATTTAAAGTTCTCCATTTCTTATGATGATACGAATTCGTTAAGCCATAAATGCAACACATCAAGTATTCGGGCAGAAGGTGAGCAGCTGTGGGGTCCCCCTGTCATATAATACTTTATACATTAAGTGTGATCAACGTGTAAATTTGCATAATTGGAAACAAAATAGTCATGTTTTTATATTATTGTTTCTCGTTTTGATGATGTCTCATGGGTTACATTAGAAAGATCTTTGAAAGCATATCCCGGTTTTGGCGATATAAATAATGGTTATACCACCCCATTCCTTCCTAATATTTATTCCTCTACATCAAATTCAGATTTTCTTCTAACTTTGTTGAGATTATGACAAGAATTGGTCTGCTTAAACGGTTTTCCAACATACTATATTAAGAAGAATAATTCCTAAAACTCGTTTCGTGTCTTAATATATCCTAAAACTCGTTTCTTCCATAAGGGGCAAATGGTAGGGGTAAGATGGCAGCTGGCGCACTTCCCCAATTACTTAGGGTTAGGATCTTGTTTTGAAAAATTCACAGTTTAGTTCTCTGTACTTGAAAAACAAATAGAATTGAAAAACAAAAGCTTTTACCCTAACGTAATGGATGGACGGTTAAAATAAATGCTTACTTGGCTTAAACCTAGATTCAACATTTAACATGTTATTTGGTCATTGCGAAGGTAGGATGATTATAAGAATAACTTTTCAATTACTCTATTTTATGTTTAACAAATAAAATAGTTTAAAATACATATTATTTTAGTAATCATAAAGTTTAACATTAAATTTGACATATAAATATTAGAATATTTTTTAAATATTATTTAAACACATTTTTATGAAATTAATGTAATTTTAAATATTAATCAAATTATATAACTATAAAAGTAGGATTAAAATTATTACTCATATATATTATGTGCAAAAATCTTAATATCCACCTCAATGCATATCAACTTCAAAATACACCTTCCAATTCTATCAATTCCAAATTTCCATATGAAGGCTTTATGTTATCAACAAACATAATTTTTCACTTGCACCCCACTACCAACATCCCAAAAAACTTGCATTATGATAACGACAATAGGTCATGCTTCTGGGCCACTAAAAAATTAGGTTGTAATTGTAGGTTCTTATTGCGATTGATTGTGGTTCATGGACTCTTAATTAAGAAATCATTTTGTTATCCACTTATTTGCATTGATGTGTCCATGGACAAAAGGGCAAAGACACTATCCTTGGACATTGGCCTTTTCATTACTATTCTCTACAACACCCGACCAACGTATACATTGTTTTATTTTCCCCTAAAGGAATTTGTCCCTGGACAGTACATCTATTTTTTTATTTGTGGAAGTGCACGAATATTTAATTCTAAATGTTTACGAACATTGTATGGATGAATACTAATACGATGGCATAAGTTTAAATGTCAATCATCTGTATCATGATTTTTTTAAGATGAAGGTTATCTATTTATAATTGTTTCAAATATTAATATAATTTATCATATAAATTTATAATTCGTTTCTTTTCAAAGGCTTAAATTTTTAATGTAAGCTCATTTTAATAATTTGAACTTAAAAATATAAGTCTACATGCATAGTCAAACATAATTAGGTTTTAATATAAAATTAAGGACTAACTATTAAATGTCCCTTATTTTTATGAAATTTTATGACAAATTTATACATTAAACTTAATAAGCATAAAATATTGTCCAGCAATGTAATTTATAATCGTACAATGTAAAGTGAATATGGTTGTTGCCAAGGATGGTTAATGCAATTATTGTACAATCACAAAAGCTATAAATACTCTACCTCAAAAGTTATATCATTTACCTTAACATTGGAATATATGAGGATGATATTCAAGTATCAAAGAAGACGACGAATTTACATTTTGTTGGTTATAAAAATGATAGAATGGTGTTGATTGGATGTAAGAGCCTCCAAGACTACTATTAGTATCATAAAAATCTCTTCTGCTTTCTATATAAGTCATTATTGCTAGGTAAATGTGTTATTCTATATTAGACAAATGGCCCAATATATGTAAATTCACAAGTATATTAACAATCATATGAAGGGGGATCATATTTTCACTAATGTTTGATTGATGATGAGAGTTATCTAGACACAATATCTATAGATTTATGGAGTAGTTTAGAGAAGCTTGAGAAGTTTATGGAGAATAATTCTCTAGAAGAGGGGAACAACCTTCCTACTAGACAAATATAGAAAGTTTTCTTATAATCCTCTCTTGACCTTTGACTCATTTGGTGTTTAGAATGAGCATTAGATAAACATTATTCCAACACCTTGTAATAATGCTTATCTGGGTAGGTTCAATATAGGTATTAATAATTAGACCTGATTAGATACCTATTTAAAAATCACATTGTATCAACTAATATTGTATATGTACTTCTTTAAGAATAACATCCACAAGATGTAGCATGTCTTAAATTTTGGAAATTTTAATTATAAACAATGCTTTACTAAATAAAAATACACATTAGTCTTCATTTTTGAAACACTTTAGGTCCATCATATTTTTATATATCAAGTCACAAATAAAGTAATGATTTACCCTAATGTTTTTTAAACTAGCATGATATACAATAATTTTCACCACCTTGATAATGCTTTGATTGTCACAAAATATAATAGTTAGATGATTTCATGGTAGATGAACTTATTCAAGCATTATTATTATCCACATAGATTTTTAAGATGCATTTGAAGAACCAAGATATTCATCTTCTATATTTGGGAATGCCATTATGCAGTATTACTTATTGTTTGATTAGATTAGACCTAAATTGAGGTGAAATACATATCTTGAAGTTCATTTTATATCATCTACATAATCTGCATGATCTGTATTAATATCTATCTATTACAATAGTTCATCTCTTTTATTAAATTAAATTCCAAGTTGATACATGTCTCTAATGTATTTTAGTATTGATTTTGTTTCTTTTCAATTATAAATACGAGGATTTTACACACACCTAGAAAAAATTTGGCAACTAAATATATAGTGTTTAGTGATAGTGAAGTATAAGAGATTAAAAATCAATTTTTTATATAATGTTCTATCTAATTTATTTAGGTTTTAGTTGGCACATAGTTTCACTCCAATTTCTCATGGTTTACTGGCTATTTTACACTCAAGCATCGTAATTTTTCTTAGTACATCAAGAACATATTTTTATTGATAAATTAATAATCTACATTCTTCTTTTAAAACTTGCATCCACAAAAAATAGTGTATTAAAACTATGCCACTTATTTCCAAATATTATTTTAGTGTCTATAATGCATTACATATGATTTATTATAATGATTAGATCATCAACATATAATAAAATAATAAAAATTTAACCATCGTATAATACAAATTTAAATTATCTTTACTTCTTTTTAATCTCTATTCTAAAAAATATTCATTTATTCTGGATTACCATACCGTTTGATCTTTGTAAAGATTATATAAGGTCTTATTGGATTTGCACCAAGAAAATGATAAACACAAGGCTATGAATAGTTGCATAGATTCCAAGAAGATAAAACAAAATATAATGAAAAAAATAACTCACAATAACACAAGAATGTGACTTGTATTCAGCTCTAATGAGAAATAGCTTTATAATAGGTGTCTTATATAGGATAAATAACATGTAAATTGCACCTAGAATAAAGGAATTAACTGATAGTAGACTAGTGGAGAACAAATGTGTAATAACCACTTATCTAAGACAAGTGGCAACTAACTACAAAAAAAGTGAAGATAAGTGGTAGTGAACTATTGTAGACTAAACAATCACCTAATCAAGATAAATATACATGTGTAGGAATTATCCATTTAATAAATATATGGAATAATAAATATTCTACACTACCTCCCCTCTTTCATCATAAATTAGGTGGGCAAAAAATAAAAGATGAGTCCTAGTGATAAGGCCTAATGAGTTACCCATGCACAATGAAAATCTCAAAAGTGGAGTAAAAGGAGAAAACCCAATGGGAAATAGCTCCACTAATAAAGAGAGATAAATAAGATAATTTATAAATATAAATCCCTAATAAAAGGTAATAATACTTGTAGCCACCATGTATCTTGGAAAGCAACCTCCCAGAGTGACTATGGATCATAAGTAGATGTAATGAAGAGTGGATCACCATGAAAAGGTGAATTAATCTACCAAGTATCTAATGGTTCTCCAACCAAGGTCTAGTTCACATATAAGGAACTATGATCCTTAGGAAAAGTAGAAATAAAAATTGCTTCATGAAGTGATGGTACATCTAAAGAAAAAGAGAATAAGGAGTGTGGAAGGCCCTATAACTATGTAGAAGTTTTCCCAATGTCTGAAGTGACCTAAATCAAAGATCATGCTCCCCAAAAAGTCTATGATGGACCAAAATGAAGTGAATCCATAAATAACTCCTAAAGCATGAAATTTTATAAGGAGATGGAGGAAATGCATCCCCATCACTAATATAGTGGTGTGGTAGAGGAGAAGTCATCAACATAAAAAATGTGCTCAAGCTCTTAGGTGTCATCAACTATAGGTGAATTTGATGAAGAATATGAATGAGAGATAAAGTGGGTGAAATAATATATTCAAGTATCATGATCAACTAAACCTATTGTAATGATATTATCACTATGAAACTCTTTGACATTCACTGAATCTGGAGTGAATTCAATTCGCATGCCCCGACCAAGATGAGTAATTTGGTAGATTAAAAAGAGATTAGTTGATAGTGAGGGAATAATTAGAATATTTTTAAATGTTTCGTCACTCAAATCGATAAAACCTCTCACAAAAACATGTGTATAAATATTATCACCTAGTCAGTTAGAAGACATGTCACATGGATCCAAGTAATTGAAAACTACATGTGAAAAAGACATATTACGTGATGTATCATATTCAATAACCCATGTAATAACTAGAGGTACTACTACAACTAGTGATACCCCCTTTTGTTTCTTTTTTCCATATTCTTTCCCTTTCCTTTTTTAATTTTCCTTGGATTTGTGGGTTGATGAAGATGGTTTGATAGATTCAGGAACACCTATATTTTTCTTCTCAAGAAGAATAATGAGGTGATTAATATTATTTTTAAAATACTTACTTTCATCATGGTTTCCCATATAATATCCACATTTAACCCTATATTTTTTGTATTTAATAATAGAGTATGAATTTTCCAAGTTTGGTTTGGTGGTGGGTTGATCTTTCTTGCTTTCATGATCCTTGGTGTTCTATTTCTTCTCTTTTGGAAACATTTTTATGTCATATCCTATAAGTAGAGCATATGGTTTAGTGGAATTTAGTGCACCCATATAAATTAGTTTATATTTTTCTCAAGTCAATTCAATAACAAACTCATCAAAGGAGGGCATAATCCATGAAGTACCAAGTGCTCTCTTGGTTTTATATAAAGTGGAGATGAAAAAAAATAGTCAGGTCCATATTTTACAATGATGAAAATAATGAGCTATGAATCCTTATTATTAATTTTACATTATTTTAGTTTCAATATCAATGATTTTAACTTGGTGAATTAATCTTTAAGTTGATAAAATTTCTAAGGCTAAGATTAATCAGCTCATTTTCTAGTCCATGCCCTCTCATCTCATCCAAGTTCATAAAAAGTTTCCTTTTGGTATCTAATACTTCCTTTGGTATTTTGGTTTATTTAATTTGAAAGTGTAGATATAATGACATATGAATACATATAAAACCAAAATCATCATCAAACTTTTCAAACCATTTTTGTTTATATGTAGCTGATTTGGTTTTCATACCCATAGTTACCCTGTAGTGCTTCTTGTTTTATAAGGTAAGTGACATGGAAGCATTCCATTCATGATAGTTTAAGGGTGTGAGAAAATCAAATAAATTTAGATCCATTTTAGATGATTTGATTTTTTTTCAACAAATTAAAAAAATATAGAAAGAAGAAATCAAAATAATTTATACACCCCTTTAAAATTTTGCTTGACCCTCCTAGATTTTGGCACTTTATATTTTAGTTCATTTACAAAAATAAATAGGTCTAATGAGTAGGAAATAAAAAATATGAACTTTTGAAAAATATGGAACTCAATTTTGAACAAGTGATCAAAATATATTATAATATTACTTTCTCATAAATGAGGCATATTTAATAAAATTATGCATTAAAACTTTAAAAACTGCCTTGTGATGAGAGTGGACCTATATTTACAACCACTTTTTAGAAATGTTGTGGAACCATGGTCATCCTCAAGTCAAATATTATTATAAATAACCCTCCTACTTGCTCGTATGTGTTTTTTGGGTGGAAACAAGACAATTAATACAAAATAAACTTGCTATTTAAAAATAATGTTAAAAAATAGCTAATAAGATTAGGATACTGTCAATATTTTTATACTTTTGCCTTATAAAAGATGAAATCTAGGAAAAAATATGTATGACATCACCAATAAAGATGGAGAGAGCATTGGGTTTGATAAAAAAATATTCATTGCAAACTAGCTAATCATTGAGCAAGGAATATCCCATTGTCTCTCATTTTTACATACAATAAATAAAATAACAATCATTTAGATATTGATAGCATTCATTTACAAAGGTCATGAGACCCTTTGAGGTCATAGGTATGTCTAAACACATTTAAATAGAGGATGGTGATTCTTGATGTTACGCCATGAGTTGAAAATAATGTAATTGCAAAAACTCAAATTTTAAGCAAAGGTTGACCTTATAGAAAAAAATATGTTGCCAAGACTCAGCTACATTCAAATACCAAAACACTAAGTCTTAATCACTAGATCTTAAGATCGTTACTAGGTGAGAGGCCATGATTGAGATATGATCTCTTGAAAGAGCAAATATTTGACCAAAAATAAAAGATTAGGTTGAAATTTCTATGGAAGCTAAGATGCCATTATAAAAATGAGGAGGTTGTATAAGTTTAATGTAGTGACCCAAGAGGGTTTGAGGCTATTTGAAAGGTTCTGACTAAATCTGAGTGCATCTACAAAGGAGAACATGTAGTCCTTCATGCCATGGATTAGTGGTATTACAATTTAAGATGCCATAATAGAAAAAAACCTTTGAAAAAAATGACTTTAAACTAGTAAAAATGTCCCCATTGAAAATAATAATCGAAGAAAAACCATGGCTGTACCAATCTAATTGTTGTTAATGGCATCGATCTAGATGGTAGATATAAACAACCTTCAAAACAAGTGTTTTTGAACCAAGAGTACTATTTTCACATAAACTTGTTAGCTCTAAAAAAATAATGCAAATATTAAAATCCATAATTATAAAAAATTGGAAACATTTTACCATAAACAACTCTAGTACCATATTGTATTTGTACCAAGAAATTTATAAACATGAAGCTACGAATAGTGGAATAGATTCCATGAAGAGAAAAACAAATACAATGCAAAAATAAATAATTCACAATAACACAACAATGTGACTTGTATTAATCTCCAATGATAAATAGCTTTATAATAAGTATCTTAAATAGGAAAAAGAACATGCTACCTCCACTTAGAATTATGTAGTTAACTAATAGTAGACTAGTGGATAACAAACATGTGTAATAACCACTTAGCTAAGATAAGTGGTAGATAACTACCGTAGAAGTTAAGACAAGTGGTAGCTAAGTATTTTAGACTATGGAATCACCTATACAAGTTGAAGTTACATGTGTAGGTATTATCCATTTAATATATAAATGACATAATAAATGTCTTACACTAACAGGTCTTTTTTCAATCTTAAAACTACATGTTATTAACTTAAACCCTAGTGGTTTATGAATGGAGATTTATTCCTTTAAATTATCATGTAAAAATTCTTTCTTAAAATACATTTGATGAAGTTTCCATACATATTTATAAGATAACAAAACTATCCTCTGAATTGTATTCATTGTAAGAACTAGAGTAAAATTTATATTACAATTAATACATTATTATTTGTGAGAAAGCTATGGATACCAACATTGCTTTATGCTTCTCTAGAACTCCATATAATTTAAATTTTGTTTTTAGGTTTATCTAAAATCAACCAAGTTCTTTCCATTTCGAAGGGTTGAAAACTCATAAATTTCATTTTTAATTAGAGAGTTGTACTCATCTTAATTAGTAACTAGTAACTCAAAAATAACTTCCTTTTATATGTTTAGATCATCAATTAACATCACCCTAGTCATAAAAATATTAATTATCAATAAGATACATAAAAAGTTATTGGTAAATTTATTGGATACTTATTTTCTTTCTTGTGCTTTCATTAGCACTTTCACTTAATGCCTCAGTTTTTGTGTTCAGGATGCTTCTCCTAAAAAGACACCACACATTCATTTGAATCATTTGTATTAATAAGGTAATTCTCTTCAATTGTTATTAGAAGAATAAATATTCTATTAGAATCACCACTATTAACAAAAATGTCTTAAAAAAACCATATATTTATTTTAATATGGATTATTTAATTTTAGGATTATATAACCTATATGCTTTTGATTCCTTATAATATGAAATCAATATGTACTTCTCACTTTTCTTATCTATATTTTTATTTTTAAGATTAATAATATCAGCATATGCATTAAAATCTAAAACTCAAAACTAAAAGATAGTGGGATTTTTACAACTTGATTCCTCCTATGGTGTTACATAAATGACCACCTCAACAGGTTCCATATGAAGATCATATGCATCTATTTCCATTATTTCAGCCCAAAAACTCAATTTCTATAGTTATAGAGTATAAGATACATTTATCCATTTCCATCATAGTTTTATTATATATTTACGCAACCCAATTTTATTGAGGTGATAAGAAATAATGAATTCTTTAATTATTCCATGTTGTTTTCAAAAATATAAAAAGGCTTTATTTATATGTTTTTAACCCTTTTATGTATTTATTACCCTTATAAATCTTACACTTTATATTTTTGTGAAAACCTCAAACTCTTTGATTTATCAAACATTTCATTCTTCTTTTGGAGAAAATATACATGAATTATTCTATTGTAATCATATATGAATGTAATCACATATATCAATCCTAAAAGTGAAAGTGTTTAAATAACCATTACATCACTATGAACTGAATAAATTCCAACCTTTACTGTATATGAATTTTAATGTGTGAAGCTTTCCATATGTTGATTTTCGATAGAACATCCTTCACAAATGTTAGGTAGTTGAGCAATTTTTTAAATCCCATTAACTATATTTTATTCTCCATTAACATAATAATTTGATTATTGACATGCCCCATTCATTCATTCCATAACATATTGGTGTTATTATGCTTTGTTGTAACACATTTGTCTATGTTCATAGCTAGAAGTGAATTATTGAAATTTACATAATCTATCTTTTACATTAGTAATGACAGTGACCTTCTATTTATCATACACATATTTAATTATGAATTTTTCATCATAAAACATGATTTTATGTCTTTGATTTATAATTCAAAACATTGAAGGAAGAATAGTTTTTAAGTCTAGAAGAAATGTCACCTTTTTTAACACACCATTGTCAACTATAACATAAATTCCATTACCTTTAACTTATAAAACACTATTATTTATAAAGGATATTTTATCTTTATTTTTATCACTAATCAATGATTCAAATTATTTTAATTATGAGACAAGTTTTATATGGCACTAGAATCAATGATAGAAACATCTTTATAAGAACTATTTTATTTGAGAGAAAGACAAATAACATTATATTTTAAATTAGATTTTTTTTGATAACTTGCTTATTTTATTTTCTATGTCATTGATTTTCATTTATCCTTAATTTGTTTTATGACATAACTTACCAAAATAATTATATGTCCATTTGGGCCTATATAAATGATCATAATGGTTCTTAAATGAGTTGTAACTCTTTTCATGCTTCTAATTCCTATTTATAGAATTACGATGATTTACCTAAAATTTATTATATTTTTATTTACTATTGTCAAAATATTGATAATCATCAGTGAAATATTAATTTTCCTTGATTAGACACTTTTACTTCTTACTAGCTTGGCATATTACTCTTCAGGACTGATATTTATTATTTTGTTAGCAATGTCTAAGCCTCTTATAAATGGTTGATAGGACATAAAAGTAGTTTGTGATATTATTTTAAAAATATATTTATCATATATATTCACTTCCAAGATAATAAAGTTCAATTTAATTTTATTTTATCTTTTTGAAATGAGTGACTATCTCTTGTGTATCTTAGAGTTTCAAATTATACAATTCTATAGTGAAAATCTAATGTAAAAAATGAGTCTAAAGTTATGGAGGAGATAAATTTTGATCTGTAGATCTATTTAATCACTCTTTCATGCTAGAAAGACCATTTTGAAAAATTAGATCCAGCCATAATAGACCCTATCTAGTTATGGATGTTTTGGATATTTTTCATAGGCCATACATGCCCATCTAAGGGTCTGAAAATACATTTTAGTAAATTTTTAGTATTTTTCTCTTAATCACACATGAAATTAAATTAAAATTATTTTTATAGGTTAATTTTAGTCTTTATAATATCTTTGTATATTTTAAGGCTAAAACACTTGTATATGAAACTTTCTAAAAACAAAAACTATTAAAAATAATAGTTTAATTTTTTTTTAAGTTTTAAATTTTGCATGTCAACCCAAATCTAGATTTGAAGTTTATTTATTCTAGTTTTTTAATTATTTCAATTATTCAATATGATTAATACAGGTTATTATTTCAAAATTATTGTGCCTATTGGAAAGTTTTGCATTGATAGTGTTCATGTTCATTATTTAGTATCGGAGTAAGTTCAAATCTTAGAGATCTAAGAGATGGTGAAAGGATGAGGATGAATTACTTAGATGGTTAGGACTATGTGAGTGCTCTAGATGTAAGTATAATGATTAACCAAAATTATTAAAAAATCAAAGATAAAGGAGAGAAAAAGATGAAGTAGAGGATGATACAAATCATTAAGAAGAAATTTCATAAGAGGAGGAACAATAGGAACAACCACCATCAATAAAAGGGAGGATGGTTATAATTATATATATAAGTAATGAAGGAATAAAGGTTTACATTCCATATTAAGGAAGAATTTTAAAACTAGAGGAGTTGATAGATTGGATGAATAATATGGAGAAGTTTTTTTAATGGTCAACTATGAGATAAGATAAGAAGGTAAAGTTTACATGCATGAAATTGAAGGGTCATGAAATGATTTGGTGAGATCAATTGAAAAAATAAATATATAAAAAAAGACAAATATAAAATCAACTCATGGAGAATATAGATAAAAATCTAAGGGAGAAATTTATTCATGTGGATTATACACAAACCATACACAAAAGATTCTAGAATTTAAGACAAAAAGATCACAATATATAAGAGTATAGAATTGAGTTTTATATGTTTTTCATACAAGTGGATCATGATGAAATACAAAAATAAATGGTTGTCAGGTATGTAAATGGTTTGAGTTTTCTATTCAATATAAATTAAGCATGCATCTATAATACTTTTCATAGATGAGGATTATCAATTAGATTTGATGGCATAATAAAAAAAAATAGATAGAATTTTAGAAGAACATCTTTTTGGATAAGAAGATGAAAATTTCCTCCAATAATGGGACAAGTGGATTCAATATAAATAGAGGTAGTTTTCATACCAGTAGTTGAGAATCATCACAAGATGTATAAAGACAAGAAAATAATAGACATGGGTTTCAATCCTAGTAAGGAAGAAGAGGATCTTAGAGAGGATGAGGCTATGGTGGTGGTAAATTATTGTTTACAAATAAATGTAGATCTTAAATTTGTTATAGACGTGAAAAAAATAACACATAATGTTTGAGTTTTCACACTACTTAGATAAATACATGACGCAAGAGGATTGTCCAAGAGTGAATTTAGTTGAGGCTAACATATAAGAGAAAAAATAATGAAGCTCTAGTAAAAGATATTAGATTAAATTTCATGATAAAGAAAATAATGATTGATCCAAGGAAAGAAAAGTTGTAGAATATAGAAGGTGGTGGTGCATGGCTATGAACAATTTTTTTTCAAGAAGTTGTACTTTAAGAGATATGATATGCATTATAATTATAGATGATGGTAGTTGTAAAAATATGGTTTCTAAGGATATTATTGAGAATCTAAACTTTTAGCATGAAAATATTATCAATCCTTATTAGATTTCATGATCTAAGAAAGGGAATGAAGTTACAATAGATAAATGGTGCTTAATAAAAAAATTTATATGAAAAAATTATAGTGATGAAATATGATGTGATGTTATATCCATAGATGTAATCAATGTATTATTATGAAGGTCATGGTAGTTTGATATAAAATTAATTCATAATAGAGAAACGAACATCTATAGTTTCTTCAAAGATGGTATGAAGGTAGTTTTTTAACCTCTTAAATGAGAAGGGTAGACTGAAAACATGTTATACACAAAATAATTTATCAAAATTATGAAAATGACAGGTTATTATCATGCACTAGAAGTAAAGAAAGAAGACACATAAGTGGTGTAAATACCAATATAAGGATTAATAGTTTTGAATGAATATGCAGATGTTATACCTGATGAGTTACCATAAATTTTACAACCAAAGAGATATATTCAACATCATATTAATTTAACTCAAATATCAGCTCTACCCAATCAAGTAGCTTATATGACGATTCTAACAAAACATGTAGAATTCAGTAAATAGGTTACTAAATTGGTGAGAAAGGGTGTAGTAAGTGAGAGAATGAGTCCTTGTGCAATACTAGCATTATTAACTCAAAAAAAATATGGAGGGTGGAGAATGTTTGTGAATAGTAGAGCAATTAATAAAATTACAATTAAAGATGTATTTCCTATAATTCATTTAGATGATATGATGGATGTTGCAATATTGATCTAAGGATTGGATACTATCAAATTCAAATTCATGAAGGATATGAGTGGAAAATAACATTCACCACTAGAGATGGTTTATATGAATGGATGGTGATGCCATTCAGATTATCTAATGCACCCAACATGTTTATGAGGGTAATGAACACAATGCTATGAGATTATATTATAAAGTTTGTGGTCATTTATTTTGATGATATTTTTATATTCAGTAAAACTAAAGAGGAGCACTTAAATTATTTGAGAATGGTATTATAATTGATAAAAAATGAGAATCTTTATGTAAATTTGAAAAAGTGTAGGTTTATGCAAAATAATATGGGATCTTTAAGATATGTATTTTTAGCAGATGGTGTAGGAATGAATGAAAAAAATTAAGTCAATTATTGAGTAGACTATTAGAAAGAAAATCATAAAGGTAAGAAGATTCCATGGTTTAACAATTTTTTACAGAAAGTTCATTAAGAATTTTAGTAGTCTTAAATTGCACCAATAACAAATTGTATGAGAGACAAAGAATTTGTATGTAAAAGAGTAGCAATAGAAAGATTTGAGTTGTTGAAGAAGATGATTATAGAAAAGCCCATTTAACATTACCATATTTTAAAAATGTGTTTGAGGTAGAGTGTGATACTTAATTTGGGGGAATTAGTGGTGTGTTAAGTCAATAAGGAAAGCTAGTAACAAATTTTAGTGATAAATTGAATGAGGTAAGAGGAAATAATTCTACGTATGATATTTAATTTTATGCCATTGTAAAAACATTAAGACATTTGATACATTACCCAATGCCTAAGGAGTTTTTCATATTTACTAATAATGAATCTTTAAAGTATGTGAGCACTAAAAAAACATTAAATAATAGGCATTCAAAGTAGGTGGCTTTCTTGTAGGGATATACTTTTATTTTGAAGTATAAGTTATGAATGTAAAAATATGTAGCTAATGATTTGTATAGGTGAATGGGGTTGTCATTGACTATGGTGAGTAAAGTATTTGAATTTTAAGTTATTAATAAATTATATAATACTAATCCATATTTTGGTAAGATGGTTGAGCAATGCAAGAATCCATTAATAGGTGACACAATTAATTTTTAGGATGATTATATTATATAAGATGGTTATCTCTTGATAGAGAAATAATTATGTATTTTAGTCAGGTCTATAAGAGACAATATTATAAGAGAGATGCATGATTGTGGTTTATATGGACACTTTGGTAAGACAAATACAATAGATTTAGTGGAGGAGAAGTATTTTTGGTCAAGTATAAAGAGAAATGGGACAATATATATTCAAAGGTGCAAGATATGTCATGTGTTTAAATGACATACATAAAATATATGATTTTTCAAGCTATTATTGATTTTAAGAGGACCATCGATATATTTGAGTATGGATTTTATGTTGGGGTTACCAAACACATAGATAAGTAATGATTTAATTTTTTTTTGTTGTAGATGGATTTTATGTTGGGGTTACATAAAATATATAATTTTTCATACCATTACTGGTTTCAAGGGGACCATAGATATATTTGAGTATGGATTTTGTGTTGAAGTTACCAAACACATAGAGAGAAAATGATTCATTTAATTTCATGTAATAAAACCAATGATGCCACTAGAGTAGCAAAACTATTTTTTAAGGATATTGTGAGATTGCACAGTGTTCTAAAAACCAACACATTAGATATGGACATGAAATTTCTAAGTCATATTTGAAGACTCTATAGAATAATATGAGAATCAAGATACAATCACATAGTAAATCCCCAATATAAATAGATGGATAGACAAAATTTGTAAACATGATCTTAAATTTTTTGTTGAGATGCATAGTTGGAGATAATCCCAAGCAATGGAACTTGGATTTACCACAATGTGAATTTGCATATAATAGTTTAGTGAATATATCAATACAAAAATTAATATTTCAAATTTTTTATAAGATAAACCCTATGGGTGGTAAAATTTTCAATTACAAAACAAGTAGGTGATAATGTAAAAGCATTTATAGAGCATATACAAAAATTGTAATAAGAGATGAGGAGAAAGCTACATGAAAGTAATGAAAAATATGAAGTAGAAGATGTTAAAAAAAGGTAAAATGTATTTGAATTATGATATTTGGTGATGTTTTACTTTAAAATTGGAAAGAAAGATTATTGAAATGCACATACAACAATTTAAAGTACAATAAAAATGGACCATGTAGAATTGTGAAGAAAATCAATGACAATGCTTATGAGGAGAAATTACCATAGAATTTTTATATCTCTCCAGTATTTAATATTTAATATTTGTATTGTTTCTATAAAGAAAATTGTGAAGGTTAAGAAGATGGAGAATTAGATTGGAAATAATAGGTGCCGAAGAATAATAATGAAAATATAGAGTAGATTTTGAATAAGCAGATAATAAACACAAGGCAATGAAGTTTTGATAATTATTTAGTATAGTGAGAAGGATTATAGAAAAAATAAAACACTAATATTTTATAATGGTATTTGAAGAATATTGATAAAAATAAATGGTAACACTACAATCATAGCAACTCATAGGAGGTAAGTTGTTTTCAACTAGATGAAAATGCTGAGAAAAATTAGTCCAAACTTCCAAAGGAAATAACTTTTAATCCATAGCACCATTTGATATCTTCTTCATGCCAAAACAAATTTATTGAAAATTTTAATGCATCCATAACTTACCCTATCTAGTTATATATATTTTTGATATTTGTCTATCTTTATAAATTATATATTTTAGTAAGTAAATGTGAACTTTAGTTCAAATTCATTTGATAGGTTAATATTAGTTTTTAAAATATCGTTAGATATTTTTAGGGCTATGTGCACTTATAAACAAAACTTACTAAATTAACAATTTCTAAAGATAACATCTATAAAAAATAGCAAGTAAATTTTGTTTTAATTTTTTAGAGTTTTTAATTTTACATGTCAACTCCAATTTTGAGTTGACATTCATTTATGAATGGTTTTTAATTATTTTAATTAATCAATATGATCAATATAGGGTATTGTTTTTAAAATTCTATGCTTATTGGATATTTTTGCCTTGATAGTATCCAAACTCATTGAAATCATAATATATACATCAGTGAAATTCTCAAACATGTTACTAAAACTATCCCATACATTGAATCCACTTTTATCATTGTAAATTTATAAAAATACTTCATTTGAGAGTTAAAGCTTTATCTATATCATTACCATCTTGTCCCTTCTATTCTAAATATCTTAATCTATGCTAGGATGTGGAAAAGGGATTTCAAAACCTAGCATAGATCAAGATAATTGGATATCACAAAAAGTTTTAAAGGGTAGAAATATCTCCATACAAGATACATAATCATAATAAATTTTAATATTTAATCTGATTTCAGATAAAGAAATGTACTAGACTCTATTCTATTTAAATTCCCTTAGAGTAAAATCAAATGACTATATTTGAAGAAGAGACACACAAAAGTAGATTAATTAATTTTATAATCTCGAACATAAAAATATGAGTAAAAATAAAATAGTTTCCTAATTTGTAATCTTGTTATAAACTTTCTTCCCAAATTTATACAACAAGCAGTTTCAAATTAAATGTTTTAAATTTCTATTTTAAAATGGAAATTTAAAGAAAGAAAGTAGTTTTATATAGCTTAAGTTTACCATTGACATTTATACAAGATACATTTATAAATAGCCAAAAAAAATCATCTTTTGTAAATTGTGCCATACACTACTACGTTTGAAAAAGGAATCAAACATATAGTGAATGTAGTTCAAGATTTTTATTTTTCTAATCACTTATAAATCATGTGTATTTTCACTATCTCTATATTAGACTACAAACCTTGCTGTAGTGTCTCTCTCAAACTCTATTTTTCTTCTTTTCTTGTATTACCACAATCATACCTTCAGTTAACAAAGTTTTTTTTTGACATTGAATCAAAATTTACATTATGATAGAGAGGATATTTCACAACTGCCTCCTTGGATTCTCATTTCCCTCTAAAAATTTTCTCCTTAACTTTTGTGAGTTTCCTTCCTCAAATTATTTTTGCAGTGAACAATATGCAACTGCAACATATTTTTTTAACCAAAAAACACAATATCTCTTACATTGAATATAAAATAAAATTGAATTTGGGCTATAAAATAATGAGTATTTACATAGAAAATTAGGACAAAGGAGAACATTAGAGAGTGACATATTTAATAAACTTATTTTGGCACCATATTAAAAAAATTAGACAATATATTTAAATGTGCAATTATATTAACATTCACAATAATTCATTATGAAGGGCATCATATTTACAATAATTATTTATTAATGAGAGTGAGATAGATGAAATAATTATAGAGGTATTGAATATCCCATAAAATTATTGTAAGTATTAGAGAATAATAGTCAAGAAAATGGAAGCCACCTTCCTAATAAAATAATCTAGAGAGGCTACTTACAATGCTCAATTGACCATTGAATTATTTGGAATAGTATAAAAGGAGAATTAAACAAACATTATCCAAACATTATTTGTAGTAGATTCTGAAAACGAATTTATCAAACATTAAAAATATTCTTTAGTGTGGATTTATCACACATATTGTTTGCATGAAATAATCAATTCATCAAATAAAAAGAAAATCTTAATATTCTAAAAATTCATTCTAATGCTACATAAATTAGAAAAATTTCAAATCAATGAACTATTTTATATATCTAAATGTATTGAAAAACTTAGTTACAGGCTTCCATGGTGATTTCTTCTCCAGAAACCTATTACTACCTCCTCCATGCCTGCCAAGCTGGTCATAAGTAGTAAGGATGCCCTTATTATCTCATGGGTTTTATTGGGTATGGATTCATCCATGGGCACCATTTCTAGTGATAATGGTCTAAAAGGGGGTTTGTAGTCTTCTTGCATAGGGGCTGTTGAAGCTATTAATCCAAGGTTTAGGGAAGGAAGCGTTCAAAGCATGGATGCTAAGGTAGGTGTTAACCTACCTGAGAAGGCTATTGGTGCCATAAGGAAGGAGAATGAAGTGACATTGGAGGTTAACACACAAGATAAGTAGATTATTAATACATGTTATATACCTATTATTGATGCTGATCAGGGAGAGGATTTGGTGAATAATTAAATCATCATCCTTGATTTACTTGTTTAAAGGGCTTCTTGGTGGCTTTGTAACTCATTTATTAGGATATTCTATAAAATTCACCCCAATATTGATGTGGTTATAAGGTGGACACTTTAAATTTGGAGGTTAAGGGGGCAGGTTGAGGTGTGTGCTTTGTTGATCATCTTCTTCTAGTTCTCCCATTTTATATCTAAAGATTTCTCAAAGATCTTTACTGGTCCCTGTCTTCTTGGTTATAATGGTCTTTGCCTACAAAGTTAGTCACTGTGATTCAACCCTTTAACACATTATAGTAAGAAGTTTTTAGTTTGGGTTAGGTTACGAGGTCTCCCACTAGAATACTTGGATAAGGAGGTATTTATGAGTATTGTCAATTACTTTAGGCAATATGTTGGGTTGATGTGGTTATGAAATTAATAATATTCTTTTTATTTGCTAGATTTTGTGTGTTTATAGAAGCTAATAAGGTACTCCTTACTAAGATTACATTATTATCTAAGTTTGGTAGACGAGTTCAACATATTGAGTTTGAAAACTCTCATGTTGTTTACATTACCTATTATAAATCTAGTCATTCTGATGTTACTTGTCTAAGTAAAAAGAAGCAACATGCTATGTAGAAGATAAAGGAGTGCATCCCCCCTTAGTGGATGCATCTATGATGAAAAATAAAGCATTTTTGTAAGATAGTAGTGATGGAGTGAGGACTTCGTTGCTAGATATGTGAGATAATAGGAATAAAGACAATGGAGATGTAATGGAGAATCTTTTGGCTAAGGTGCAATGCAATGTTAGGACCTGAAGTGAGTTTCTAGACAATCCTAGGTCTTCCAAAATAAAGAGATCTGAGGGTATTTTATATATTAAAATGTGTACCTAGAGTTTTTTTGGAGAAATTTGGTTTCAAACCACCCTAATTTTTATTTGATGGGCTACTTGGTGTCCGTGACCCTTTCTCTATTTATCTCATTGTTTGGATAGTCTTGTATTGATATACTATTTATTGTTATTTTTAGTTTAATTGGGATTAATTGTTATATTTTCTCTCTTGTATAAGGGTCTGGGCCCTTTCAAAATCCCTTCTTACCCTAATAAAAAACATGGAAAGCATAATATTTACATAAAATAATAAGCTAATAAATATCCGTGCATCGAAAGGACCCTCTTTTATCATATTTCATGAAACTATTTTCTTAACATAAAAATAAAATACCTCGAATGCATGAGGTAATCAAACCTATGCATTGTCTAATGAAAATTTTAACCTTGTCACTCAAATCACCATTTCTCATTGTAAAATACCTCAGAATCATATTTAAACCCTAACATGTAACCAATTTTTTTGAAAATGTCTTATTTTAGAAAATAAAACCCTAATAGTACCGAAAGCACACAATTATCAAGCATAACAACTATTTAATATAGCTAAATCTATTAAAGATCCAGATTGAGATCTATGTAAGTTTAATAGTGATGGTGAATGACTTGGTCAATGTTGTCGAATACATTAACCTTTTATAAGCTCCTGGATCATCATCTAAAAAAGAATAGGTTATCCATGTAGATAACTTATTTATTCCATCTATTTATGACTAACACTCTTGTGTAGATTGGGTTGTCATAAAAAGTTCTCAAGGAATAAATAAATGTATCATATTCTAATAGTGGAAGCTTTATAGAGCTTATTATTTATACATAGTTCAATGCTCATAATAGTCTTGATTTTATAGGGAGTGCATTATAAAATAAACATAAAATCTACCAAGAACATATGGGAGTAATAAAATACCAAGATCAAAATATATAAGATTATTCTATCCCTTAATTAACCTTCTATGCCTATCTATGTTGAGTCCAAATATTTAACTTGCATAATTTATTTATTATATATTAATATGAGTAATAATAGTTACTCATTTATTTACAATGCTTAATTAATCACCCTAATATTTCTCTATTAATTCAACATTGTCTCAAGTGAACAAGAGAGACATTCTCTGAATGACTCAATTTTTTCCTTTGCAAGTGCTTTAGTAAAAATATCTACACATTATTGATCCGTCAGGTAATACTAGAGCTACATATTGTTATTATAAACATGTTCATGGAGGAAATGAAATTTCATCTCAATGTGTTTTGTATGTTCATGAAATAGTATATTACGAACAAGCTCATCTACTCCTTCATTATCTACATGAAGAATTATTGGATCATTCTATGACAATATAAATCCTTCAAGTATACGTCTGAGCCAAAATTATTCAAAGATAGATACTCCTATTATGTGATATTATAATTTTATGGAGGACCTTGAAACACAATTTCACTTCTTATTCTCCCATTATATTGGTCCACATATAAAAAATAATACAAATCCTGAAGTAGATTTCTTATCATAAATGTTCCCTGCATACTCTGAATATAAGTATCCTGTCAAGAAAAAGTTATCATTTTCTTGTATTCTAGGCTAAAATCCATAATTCCTCTGATGTGCACCTTAATACCCACTATGTTGCTTTCTACTAACTAAACTTAGGCTCTTTCATGAATCTTTATAGATAATTGATAATGTAACTAATGTTTAAGCTAGTGTAGGTCAGATATATGATATTCCACATTAATTATCGATATGGAGTTGCATATAAATGTGGTGATGGATCTACTTGAGACATATGAACTTTTGTCTCCATATGTTTGTTAATTAATTTTATATCCATTATGTAAAACTTCTCAAGTGTTGTCTTATCATATTTGAGGTGAGATACCAAAACGTGATTTTTTCTCTTAATAATGTTAAAGCTTGAGATTTGTCATATCGAATGATCGATTTAGATTTTTATTTAGCGATTAAATCATCTTCACCAAACTACCAATTATGACTATATCATAGACATATACAATGATAATTACTATCCCCCCTCACTATTTGAGGAAGAGGTTGGGATCATATTGACTCTTTTTGAATCCTTGTTTCAAGAAATGCTCATCAATCTCGATATACCATGCCCTACGATCCTATTTAAGACCATATAATGATTTGATAAGTCTATGAACTTTATCTTCATTCCCTTATTTGTCAAAACCCTCTTCTTAAGTCATGTTGACTTCTTCATATAGGTATTCATTAAGGAAGGCACTTTTCACATCCATTTGATGGACTTTACTACCATATTATGTAGCTAGAGCAAAAATAATCCTAATATTATTGATTTTTATTGTGGGAGAAAATATCTCCTCATATTCAATGCTTTCTTTTTGAGCATATCCATTTAAACTAACCTTGCCTTGTGCTTATCTAAACTCTCATCTACTTTGCACTTCATCTTTAAGATCCATTTACATTTGATTGGATTCTTCTCTGGTGGAAGGCTTACATGCTATGATGTTTTAATCTTCATCAATGAAATGTGTTTTATATCCATGGCATCTTTCTAAGGTTTCAACTTTATGGATTCATAAATTGTAGAGGGATGGATAGATTCAACAACTATACTCATTAAAGATAAATTAACCTCTCCTTGATCCATATTATGAGCCCCTATTCTAGTTATGGATGTGTCTAGAACATCATCTAATTTTTCATCTCTATCTGTAGTTAAATACCATTCAGGTATAAGTTGAGTAGTTCATATGGGTGGTGGAGATGCACCATCATTCCCATCATCATTAATATATTCATCTAGAAGATACCATATTATATATTTTCTATGGAATTGATTTATTTATCAGGTGAGCTTGTAAAAAGATCCTCAAATTATTTATTTTCAAAGAACTCAACATTCTTATTGGTGAAGATTTTTTTTAGTTAATGGATCCATGAATCTGTAGTCAAGTGCTTATTCATTGTACCCAAGGAACACATACATTTTATCTTTTAGATCATTTTTAATCCATTCTACTTTGGGAATGTGCATTCTTGATTAACATCTAATAACACAAAGATGTTTTATAGATGGAGTTTTCTTTGACCAAGATTCATGTAGAGTTATTCCATCACGAGCTATCATGGGAACCCTATCACACCATTTCTATAATAGTATGATTCTTCCATTCAACAACTGTATTTTTTGTGGCATATGTGGAGATGCCATTTGATGATGAATGCCATTTTATTGTAAAAAATGTTTAAACTCAATATTGGTGAATTCTCCCCCCCATGATCTGAGCAAAGGGTTTTGATTTTTTGATCATATTTTGTTTCAATAGACACATTAAATTATTTGAATGTTTTAAAGGGTCAAATTTTTATTTTCACATATTAGACCCATATTTTATAGAATAATTTTTAACAAAGATCATGAAGTACTTAAACCCAACATGGATAGGTGTCATTGGTCCATACAGATTGGTGTGTACTAGATCAAGTTTACCATTGGATCTATAGGTACTCTTTTGAAATCAAAATCAATGTTTCTTCCCTACTAAGTAATCATGACATTTGTCTATACCCTTTTTAAGAGGTGTAAATCATGTTAGTATGTTGTAGTGGAGGAGTGTGTCGAGATATCTAAAACTAATATGGTCAAATATTTTGTGCCAAAATTGTGGTGAGTTTGTGTCCTTTACTATGAGTGTTTGATTATTTTTTCTAGAGTGAAATCAAGATGAAACATATGGTTTACATTAGAATCTCATGCAATATTTTTTGAATTTTTAGATTTATCTCTAATCAAACACATTTTATTTCCAAATTTATAGTAAAATTCAATCCTCAAATTATGGTCTAAGAGTTGACTAACTAATAACTTTTTTTTTGTTAATTTGGGTACATAGAGAACATCTATGATCCTACATTTTTATGATTAGGAGTAATTTAATTTTGCCAATTATTTACATATTATATGAGGTATCATAACCCAAATAAACATGTTTTTTTTTCTTATGTCCTTCAATGTGAAAAAATAGTCTTTTCTACCTATCATGTGTCCAGTTGCACTTGAGTCAACATAACATATGTCACTTTGTGATGTCAAAATATCATGGATATCTATAGAGTATATGAAGTATTCTTCATCATCATTTTTAATCATTCATAAATATGTCCTTGTTGAATTTATTTGTTCTATTAGGTCCCATTATTTTATCCTTGTGGTTTACTATATGTTTCAAGAAACAATTTTTGGTTAGTGGAATTTTGGCCACTAGAAGATCCTTTCTTTAAGGTATTGTACTAACAATCTTTGATTTCATATTCTTGATAATAATAAATGAGACATTTTTTCTATCATTTTCCTTCTTGTGAAATATGTGTTGGATTATGTTTTCATGAATATTTGACTAGTTTCTTGCCTTTGTATTGATCAGAAGCCAACACATGTGCTTAAAGGTTACCATGAGTATTTAAAGAATTTTCTTGTGGTGATATATTTACCAATTTTTCAAAACTTGGTATCTATTATATGACAATCAAAGTGGTCATAAAAATCATATATGAGGGTGGTAGTGATCTCAAGATAATAGGTACAAGAGATTTATCTAAAACTATCTCACCTAAAGATGGAAGTGATACCCTCAACATTGTAACATGTCTTAAAAAGGCCTCCACTTTGTGACCTAATCTCATATTCAGAGAGTAAAGTTAAATTTTTAGATGCATAATAGTTGGCCTCACATATAGTTTGGAACTCATCCCAAGATTTCTTAGCTATTTTAGCTTCATGAATGTGTCATTGGAATCCATCTGATACTCTAAACATGATTATCAATGTATCCCTCTTGTTGTATTTATCAAACATAAATTACTAATTAACATCTATTACATGTTGGGTATAGAATCCATATAGTATAGACCAAATTTATTAAAATTCCAGTTGATTTCTAAGCTTTCCCTTCCAAATAGAATAGTAGTTACCTTCAAGTAGATGTGAATTTATTAGAAATAATTTTGGATTTTGTGTAACCATTATCAATACTATGGGTGTTATATTGGTGCATTATAACTCTAAAATCTTCCACTTTTTATATGATCATACCAATAACCTAGACCTCTCTATATGTGAACCTCTTATATAACCATCTATACTAGAGTAGTTCATCCTTTCAATATACCCATTAGTACGTGAAAGAAACTTTAATGTAACTGATAGAATAATGGTATTAGTTGTGATTAGAGAAGTTTTACAATAGAGAGGAGGTTAGATGAAGTGTTAGCTTCACAAAAAAATTAAATCAACACACGAACATGCTAACATATCTAAGACTAGATCTTAGGGGGAGATTAATGGATAAAATACAATTGAAAATCCAACTAAAATGGAAAGAAAAACAATATTTACCTTCTTCGAGAGCTCCAAGTGATTTTTTCATGGTTTACTTAGTTTGTGCTCAAGGGTCTTTGGAAATTGAGTTGTATTCTTTCTCATTCTCTCCTTAGCATCATTGTGGCTTAGCTTGTGTCTTGGCTTAATACTTTGGAATTATAAAATTATTATCATGATTCTTATGCAAAAACATGTATTATAACTGTATAATTTCCAAGCTCTGTTTTCAATAGGTAATGGCTTGTATTTATAGGCTTAGAAACTAACCACAAGTCAAGGTGAGCTAAAGTGTAGTTTAAACATGAAATTTGTTCAAACCTAACCTAAGTGAATCAAATAACCCCAATAGAGTTAAAAGGTATAAAAAACTCATGATTTTTAATGATTAGACATGGGTATATTTTCAAAAAATTGACAAATAGAAAAAGGTAATCATGAACAGATAGGATATTTCACGTTTCTAAATTTCCTTTTTTAGTAATTCATTAATTTCACATGTATAATTCAAACAAGATTTTAGTTTTGTTTATCATGTTAAACAATTATTATTAGGCTTTTAAAATTTTTAATATTTGATTTTATGTGTGTACTTGTCCCACTTAATAGGTCTATAGGCCAAATTGCATGTTGTGATGTCACATGATGCTTAGGGATGAATTCATGAGAGGTTATTATTGATTACAATAGGATACACCAATTAGGGATGTCTCAATAATATTTTTATCTTTCATGAATGATGCATAAGTAAATTTATAATGTTTAATTATTCCCAAGCTTAATTTTTAAAAGTTGGTACAAATTAGTCTGGAGTTTGGTCGAAGTACATTGGTGGACAATTTTTAGGTATCTAAGATTTTCCCCTATTTGTGAAGGCATTTCAAGATGGATGCATAATAATATCTTCTCAAATAATGAAAAGGTCTTGTATACCTATGAATTTGATGACAATGGATAAACTATTATTTCCCCTCGAGGGAATGGTTGGTAAAGGGGTTGGAAATTAATCCCTTGAAATGAGGAAATAATTGGACCAAAAAGATGAAATAAGATGGAAAATATTGATTTATCCATAGGTAATTTTAATCAGTGGCATATGGAGCTACCCCAGTTAGGACAAATAAATAAGATGATTTGCCCATATGTAGTTGTAATCATTAGCAAATGTGTGATAAAAAAGGTAATAATTTTACCAAAAGTGGTTATAATCATTGTAAAATGCTTTAGGATAAATATGGGATGATTTGCCTAAAGGTGGTTATAATCATGAAAAAGAAAAATAATGATTTATCCATAGATGGTTATAATCATTGAAAAGATAAAACATGCCCCAATTGGATGGATAGAGATACTACTTTTCCCAAAGGCAATTATAAACATTATCACAATGAAAACATACCCCATTTGGGAAAAATATAGTGAATGATCTGTGTAAAGGTGGTAACAATCATCAACCTTAAAATAGATGAAAACACAATAGTTTTCCCAAAGGTGGTTAGAATCATTGGTAATAGAAATGGGATGGTATACATGATTTTACCAAAGGTGGTTAGAATCATTGGTGATGCAAATGGGATGGTATACAATGATTTACCTAAAGGTGTTTGTAATTATTAGTATCTTGATAGTGGAAAAATGATGTTGAATATTATGGAAAATTTGTACAAAGGAGAAAGATGAAGTTGAGAAACTTGTGAATAGGGAGATGTTCATCTAAACTAGTAAGGTTTAAAACTCTTTCATTATTTAATTACTCTATTTGGGATCTGATTTGGAGTAGATCAATAATGTTTTTGGTACCAAGAAAATATATCATTACTTTAGTGTTGTGTATACTCTCAAAATTGATTTTTACTATAGCATGTGATGGTAGGCATCATGACAGAACACCATGATAACTTGGCCAAAATATACATAAGGACTAGCACACTATCTAATAATCAATTGAAAATAATGCACCAATGATAAAAGAACATGATGATAATTTTGATGCATGAATATGTATGATTCAATAATAATGTATAAGGAATCACCCAATTAACACATATAAACTAAATCAAGGCACAGTAATAATGTAGAAAAATAGACAAACAAACAAATAGAAAAAAATAACAAGAAAATGAAAAATAAAACAAAACAAAGAGAGAAAAATCAAACAAATAATGGTTAAACTAATGTTAGTCCAAATAATGGAACACAAACAAGATAATGAACATTTCCTCTAGACTAGAAAAGATAATAAAATAAATAAATAAAATGGGGGGATAAAGAAAAGGAAGGGGATGGCTAAGCTGGCTCTAGATGCACTAGGCAAGTGGACATTGCCTACATAGTTCCATACACATAATATCTAATAAAAAACATTAGGCCAAACTCATTTCTCTTAGGAAATAGAGGAGACAAAATGATAAGAAGAAAACATGATGGATATTCAAGAATAATAGGATAATGCACTCACAAAATGGTGAGATCATGAGATAACAGGGCCAACAAGGATGGGGAAACTATATTACAAGTGGCTTCTTATGATTTAGTGAGGGTTCCCAAAAACCTTAAGGCAAAGAAGTGGTCAATGTTTCTAGATTTCTTAAATCATTTTACAAATTTTTTTAGAATTTTAGAGAATCTCAACTCAGTTGAGAATAACGAGACACTAAATAGTCCAAGCTCATAAAATGGAGAGAGTGTTCAAATTTAAAACATCATTCATAAAATGGTGAGAGTGTGGCTGAAGTTACTTGAAAAATTATGAGAGCATGGGTAAGGGGTGATTCATTTTAACTCGATGTGAATCAAACACTATAGTTATACCTTACAACACAAGAATTAGACTAGTTAGCAACTAATTCAAACAAAATAGGCTATGTAGGTACATGGCACATTATGACATAGACATGATAAGGTGGTGCTTCAAGTGATGATAAACAAGTGTTACTCACAATTTTCCTATATGGAGTTATAATTAGGAAAAAATGGCATAAGACAATAATACTAATTTTCCCATAGGTGGTTATAATTAGTAGCATGACCATGGGACACTAATTTACCCAAAGGTGATTATAATTAGTCATACTTGGTATAGAATAGAATAAAAAATGAAAGATTAAACTAAAAAACCACTATAATATTACTCCAAAATCATGCCCTCTGTGTAGAATACTTAGAGCAATTACATAACCTTGATCTAAAACTTCATTCTAAAAGTGGCCAGTGAACTAATTGAATAGAATGAAAGCTAAATGGGATGGGTAGGTTATGTAAAAACAATTTGTTCAATAGAAAAGCTATGGTAGAGTACAAATAAGAATGTCAATATTATGGTACAGCTGATATGGGCCTCATAGAAAATACATTTAATTACTTAAGCAATGTAATGCTTGAGGTGTATAATGTTCATTGGTTCAACATGTTCATCCCTATCTGGTGTATTGAGCTTGTATTATCTAGTGCCAAAGTTTGAAACAATTATGAAAGGACCTATCTAGTTAAGTTTGAACTTGCCTTTATGTTTTTTTCTTAGCCATAGTATTCTTTTCATTTTATTTAAGGACAAGAACACGAAGCTCAAATTCTCTATTTTTAACACACTAATTATAGTCACCAATAAGTTGATTTTGGTATGCTTGAAGGTTATTGAATGCAGTCATCCATTTATCATTAACTCTAGCTATTTTATGTGAGCTACTCGATTGTCTTCATCATCTAGGATATGCTTCAAAGAGATGCACAAATAAGGTAACTTGGCTTCAATGGGAAGAATAGCTTCAGTGCCTTGAACAAGTGAGTATGGAGTGGTTCTTTCCAAAGTATGGTGATTGGTATCATATGCCCAGAGGGAACAAAATATCTAAAGTTAATAATCATGTCTGACATCATTGAAAATATTTTTAAGGATATTCATAATGGTTTTGTTAGATGTCTAAGTTTGGTCATTGCCTTGAGGGCAGTATGTTATGGAAAAATGATTTTTAATCTTTTATTCAACACATCAAAGTTTGACATCCTTGATCTTCAATGATCCACCATTACTATATATGATGTTGAAGGGGATATTGTAGCCATAAATGAGACTATTAAATATGAATTTGAAAATTTTCTTTCTAATCACGTGAGGGGTATAACTTCAACCCACTTAGTGAAGTCATATGTGGTGGTAAGCATATGTTTATGGCAATCACAGGAGGTGGAGTTTATCTTCCTAATGAGATCGAGGCCCCATATTAAAATTTCCATGGTATAAGAATTATTTTCAATGTCTTGGCTAGGGCATGAATCAAATCAGCATGCCTTTGACATTTTTCACACATTTTCACATATGCATTTATCATGGGTTGATATTACCCAATACACAAGATATTTTAGATAGGACAACCCCATTAGTGTGGGATCTACATACTCCTTCATGAAATTCTTGTAATGTTAATGTAGATTCTATTGAAGTTAGACAAAGAAGCATAGTTCCATCAAAACTATGTCAACAAAATATTGGTTAAAGTAAGGTATAATGTGTAGCATGGTCAATAAAGGATTTAGATTATTTTTAGAATAGGTCTGGTAGCATTATGTGATCATGAAGTTAAGTGTATAGGCTAAAATAATAAATCAAGATGGGACCAATAATATCATAAGTTATTGCAATAGTTGAAGCTTCATGAGCTAGTGTTAGTAGATTTTAAATGAGGAATTGGTATTCTTTGGATATATCTGTATGATGAATAAATGTTCCAATGGTGGCCATGTCATATGATATTATATTACTAGCCCTTGGTATATGTTCAAACTCTATATCTAGAATCTATAGTTTGATAATGTAGACCATGGACTTATATGAAACTAACTTATCATCCTTTGTCTAAAAATGGTCTATAACCTAGTTAATGATCAACTAAAAATACCATAAAATTTAATATGTTGAGTGTTCCATTTTACCACCTATTATAGTCCTTAAATGAGTGTTTCATATTTGGACATGTTGTTGGTATCAGGAAAGATGATCTTGAATGATTTAGGGATTAAATCCCCCTATTGTGTAATGAACATTAGTCCTACCCCTAATCCATGTGTTGTGAATGATTGATCAAAATAGAGATTCTAGTGATTCTCCTTAAGAGGTGTTTCAATGATGGTCATAATGGATTCATCTTATAATTAGAATGATAGTAGCTCTATATCTACAAGGGGTGCTTCATCAAACTGATCTACAAGAATTTGCCCCTTGATGGATTCTAGTTGACATACTCTATCTGAAACTCACTGAGAAACATGATCCATTTGGCTTTACGACCTTATAAAGCTATTTCTGATAGTAGATACATGAGTGGATCTACTTTGTAAATGACCATGGTCTTCTTTTTTAACATTTAATATCAAAAATTTTAAGTTGTAAAGACCATGCCTAAATAGGTTTTTCTAATGGGCAAATAATTGTGCTCATACATGACAAGTGTGTGGCTTAGATAGTACATATCATACTATTTTTAATTATCATTATGTTGAGATAAAATTGACCCTACGGATTTTTGTTAGTTGATAGGTATAGTAGAAATCATTTTCTCAACATTGGAGGGAATAAAATAGGCATATTTGCTAGATAGTCTTTCATATACTAAAAATTTCTTTGGAATTTGTCATCCCAATAAAATTTGACCACTTTCTTAAATAGGTGTGTAAATGGGTGGAAATTATTATCCAACTAAGATATGAAGTGTCTAATAGATTATATTTTACCATATAAACTATGGAGCTACTTCAAATTAGTTGGTGGTGGTAATTGAGTTATGGCTTGTACTTTGGTTGGATCAACATCAATGCCCTTAAGAGACATAATGAGTCCAATTGAATTACCTAAAGTAACTCCAAAACCACACTTATTAAGATTAAGGTAGACATTATACTCATGTAATCACTCAAATATCCTTCTTAGTACTGTTAGATGATCATCGTTGGTTTTGGATTTACCTAATATGTCATCGACATAGTCTTCAATAATATTATGCATCATATAATGAATTATGATAGGCATGGCTCTTTAATCAATGGTTACATAATTTTTAATATGAAATGGCATAACTTAATAACATAATGTTCCCCATAGGGTGTTAAACACTATTTTATGTTGGTCTTTTGTCTTAATCCAAATTTGGTTCTATTCTAAAAATCCATCCATTAGTGAAAGCATTTCATAACCCATATTGGTGTCGATAATCATATCAATTTTTTGGTAGAGGAAAATTGTCCTTGGGGTAGGATTTGTTTACATCTCTAAAATCAGTGCAGATTGTAATTCCTTTTGGCTTCTTGTTGGCTGGTACAATGTTGGAGATTCATTAAGAATAGTTGATTGGCCTAATACATCTCACTTCCAAAAGCTTTCCCAACTCTTTATTCACTTATATATCAATGTAAAGATACATCTTTTATAATTTTTATTTTAAATTTTGACATCAGAATGTCCTAAAAGGTGGTGTACAACCAAAGCAGGGTCTAAACTAGGCATGTCAGAGTAGGCCCATGTAAATATATAAAAAAACTTACCATATAAGGGTGGTAAAGACATCATGTTCCTCCTCAATGAGGGATGTGCCTAACTTGATCTATTTTAGTTCATATAGAGTCCTAATTTTAACCTATGTAGTGTCCTCTATAAGATGGGTCAAACCATCTTCTAGAGTGTTCAACATATATTTAAACTGACTTACAATAATAGAGTCCTTTGTTAGGACTGGATCCTCAAGTTCTAGGCATGATGAATGATAATCCTCCAATGGTAGGGATGGCCATGTAACAAATATTATTGTAAAATTGTAGATGATCTGAGAAAAATCTTGTTATTCTTCAAGACTAAGCTCAAACCTATAGGAAAGTTCATCATTGGTGGTTTCCTAAGCTATGTTTGAATAAAGTTGAACACTCTCATCTAATGGCACCTAGAATAGGTTTTCACCACTAGATTGGCCTTTCTATTTAATTTTTCCTTGGTCTATAAGTGCCTCAAAGAGGTTTTCACTATGGGGACTTAATGTTTTATTTAATTATTTATGGCTAAAAGTATTCACCCATTTTCCAAAATTGACTTTAGGATCCAAATTGATTGAGAACCCTTATTTATGGGCTCCCAAAAAAATATTGTCCCTTAGGCATAAAAAATCACAAAAGGCCTCATCATTCTAAAACTCATCAACTAAAACTGTTGATTCTCATTATCCCCAATCTATTAGTTAAGGGTAATATAATGGAAGTGGATTATAGGAAATGATTGGTCAAATGGTACAAATGGCATTATTTTGAAATAAAATGGTATTGGATAGGTCATCAAAAGGGATACGATCAGACTCTACTTTGTTTTTGGCATCATAGTCACTATTTGTTGGTGATGGCAAATGAAATAGATATGTGGGGTCACCCCCAGGTAGTTTGAATATAAAAGCACATGTTCCTTTATACTGAGTGGAAAAAATTGGCTCAAGTAGACACTTTTGAATCAGCCCATGGCCTCCTCCTTCATAAGAATGATTCTTCATGATTTCATTTGAAATAAAGTACTTGAAATTTATGTAATAGTTGGCCAATTTGTCATTATACAACCAAGATTTATCATCTACAAGAGGGTCATATTCTTGGCTAGTGGTTGGTATAAAAATTATAGGTACTGGCTTATGTAGTTTGTCTTTGACCTTTCATTTCCATTCTATGCAAGGTGATTTGGCTTTAGGTATTCCAAAAACTTTGAGTTCTATATAAGCTTGGCAATGTGAAAATTATTGTGGGTTAAATATAATCCTGAACCATTAGATGATATGGTATAATGATTACATATTTCAAGAAATGGAATGTAGGAAAGTGAATCTAGGGTATCAAGGTCAGTGTTTTGCCTCTGGTGAATCAATAAGTATTTCTTTCCCTTGTCCTTATTGAAAACTAGATTTAACTGAAAATGGTAGTTATAGCTCTAGTATTAGGGATCTAAATGCTTGTAATGTTTGTATGGATATAAATATCCATGGATAGTGAAATCCATACCTAAATGGGATAGCTTGATATACTAGTGTAATATTGAATAAATTTCACAAATATCATGTCTACGAGTTTACCCCAAAAGAATATTATATGAAAAATCAATGTCTAACACATGGCATAGTGTGTCATGGGTCAAGGACTAAATGATAACTAAAAATTTGATGGTGCCTTATGATTCCTATTCTTCATTATCATATGCCTTAATCATGATCATTTTTTTATAGAAATCATATGTAGATTACCCAAGGAGCTTGATGAGCTTTAGAGACATAATATTTAGACTCGATCTGTTGTTTATTAGGACACATATCACTTTGTGCTAGATTATGACAACTTCAATGTATAATGAATTGTTATATAATGGGCCAAAGGATGACATATCAATCTGGTTGAAGGTTAGTTGTTGGCCTAGAGCTAGATGTCTAACCAAAGCTTGAAATTTGTATGGAGATATATCATTATAAACTTGGGATTCACCATTGAACTCTATCAAGATGTTCTTTTGGATAGTAGACATACGTAACAATTCCAAAATGGATATTTGTGTGGGTTTTTTTTTTAAAAATTGTTGTATAATATCACACATATTTTATTTCATGGTGGTAAATGGACTATTATTAGCAAGAATGGTTGGTTGGATGTGGACTTGGGATGGTAACCTTTGAATACCACATCATGATTACATAATCAAGATTAGATATAGGACCATAGTTTCTAACAAATAGTAGTGGTGGGGGACCATATAGGATAATTCTTGGTTGCTAGTGTAGTTTTTCATGGTCATAGGTTAATGATGAGTTATTAATATGAGCTCTAAAATTAGTAAACCATGTTTGATGGTATGCTTGTATGTAGTTCCAGGTCAAAGAAGGATCACCAACATGGGTTAGTTAAATAGCAATGATCTTGTTTGATAGGTATTTTGTATGGTATTAATAGAGTTGGTGGAAATGTGACCTCTTATAATATTACCTATAACCTTATTGTAGTTATGTATAGCTACATGGTAGGTGTGTTTGTTATTAGCATAATTTTGGCCTTTGTTCTATTCATTTATTTAATTTTGTTAGTTTAACGACTATTTTTTTTGGTTTTGTCTTGACTATTGATATTATTTTTGTTGTTATAACAATAGTTATTATTATTTTTGCTAATTATTATGTTATGAAAAGGGGTTTTGATAAATATCAAGGTTCTGATTGGACATATAAACTCTAAAATCCAATGTGATCTCTTCATTTTCCAACATATTCTCAATCATATGTTTAATTTAAAAACAATAGTGCAAATTATGTTTGTTAATCTGATGATACTCACATAATTCATTTAGACTATACTAGTTTTGATAGTCAATGCCATCATGATAGAGGTTTAGAATAGGCCAATTAATCAGATTAGGTACGACAAGCTTATGAACCATAGATTCAATGGGATCTTGAAGTTCAAATATGAAATAAGTAGGAATAGTTCTCCTTAGAAGAGGGTTTTGCAAAGGTAAAGGTTGTTACATTTGTTACACTGATATAGTTTGTTGTGCTTATTGTGTTTGTTGAAGAGTTTGGTGGTGAGGAGTAATTTACATATGCAATGTAGGCTAAGCAGATGGTGTCTGAACCATTTTTGCATTTAATGACTTAGTTACTCCTTTACCTAAAACATTTTTGTAATTGAACTACTTGGGTTTATCATAATTATTGGCATGTGCTGGTTATAATGCTTACACTAGGACTTGGTTCTAATTTTGGCCATTGTTTGAGTTTTGGTTTTAGCTCTAATTTGATGAGGTAAGTTTATTATCCCTTTGTTAATTAGGGTTATCTTGATATACAAACCTTTTTCAATGATTTCCTTAAAAGTGTGTACATACTATAACTTCAGATGGTAAAATATCTCACTATGAAAATTCTTGGTAAATATAGTGGCTAATTGCTTGTCAAGTAAATTATGGGTAAATCAACTAGTAAGGGATCTTCATCATTATAGATAACTTTCAAAACTTTCTCTAGCTTTATGTTTAACTTGTGTCAAATCTACCAATATAATATCATGCTCTAGATTAGTTGAGAAGTGTTGTATGAGCTTGTTTGAAAGATCATCAAAATTAGAGACTGAATTCTTAAGTAGTCTTAAGAACAAATCCAATGCTTATCCTTCTAGACATATTAGGAATAATAGTAAGAGGTATGTGTCACTATAGGGCACTAGTTAGAATGAAACAAAGAATTCCATTAAATGGGCCTTGGGGTCATCTTTCCCCTTGTATTTGTCAAATTTTGGTGGTTCATACCTCGAAGGAAATGGTATTTGTAAATACTCCATGTTCAAAGGGTAGGAACAAATGCTGTCCAATTTAAACTTTTTTGTTTTATTTTTAGCTTGGATAACGATGATTGCATACTTCATTTTTTGCATTTCTTGGGATAGGAAACTAGAGGGATCATTGACTTGAGGTGGAGGCTACACGTTCACAAGTGGGTTACTTTGACTGGGGTATAATAGAGGCATTTATTGGAGAATTTTGGTTTCATTCGTAAACTAACCAAGAATATGATATGTTGATTAGGGTGTAATTTTTAAAATTACACACATTGTTGTGTGATATTATAGTTAGGATTGGCTATATAGGCCTAATTTTGGGGAAATTACAATTGAGATGGAAGGATATACCTTTTAGATAAGTATAGTGCCCAATGAGGTTGATTAGGGAATCGATACCAACTAGTCATACGTTATTAATTAAGTGGAACTTATGAAAAAAGACCCTATCATTGAGTTAATGACACATTCTACATGACAGGCAATTATTGCCTAATCAATACTTGTGGAACATTGGAACCTCTTAGCTTTATGAAACCTTGTTGGGAAGTAGACGCATGTTGAAGGTTTGACATTTATCATTAGCTAATACTTGTATGTTTTTTATTAGACATTGCTTGTGATTTTAATGGTATGTTGGTATACAAATGAAGAGGTACAGTCATCGCTACCTAATGAAGTGGAACATTGGTTTCCCCTTCTTAAGGTAGTAAAATGTTTTACCTCTATTACGTGGGTAAATTGGACTATGCCTATTGTTATGGAATGTTAGCTATCACCTTTTGGGGTGGAGTTACATTCATCACATTCTATTGAGGCATGTCACTGCTCATTGCTTGACTACTTAATCCTTGAGTTTGGGTTCTTGAAGAAGTAGTTGGTTGAGGATTGGAGGTTATTTATTGTGATTAAAAGGTATAAGCTCCCAACCCTTATGTTTACGAGCCACGCATGTTCTTAAATAAAGGCACATTTTGTTGTTGACTAGTTAGTTATGTGTTTACACCACTTTGGTCTAGATTGGATGTTACTTACACATTATCCATTTGTTTGGCTTAGTATGTTGCATAGAAGTGAAAGACATTTCTTTGATAATTGGGGTATTGAACGTGTTTTCTAATGAAGTGATTTTCATGATTATTTTTATACCTTAATTGTCTTGACCTTTAAACTCAATTAAATACCAAGTAAAATGGAAAAGACCAAATTCAATAAAGTAAATTGTCCTTAGCCCTATAACTAACAAGGTTGCATCGTATTATTAAAATTCAACTATTTACATGCTCTTGGGAGGATTTTAAGTGTTAATCCAAAAAAAAAATGAAGTAGTAGGGTTCTTACACCTCCCTTCTCCCAAGAGATTGTATGGTGACATGGACGTTTGGGCTACTCATCCTGCATCAACAATATGTCTATGACAAGTGGGGTTTATCTAAAACTTAATTTTTTTGACTATTTAGGTGGTCTCAACAATGGATAATGCTATAGATACCTCATATCGATTGAATTCATACTAATTAACTTACTATGAAAGGATCTATTATTTTTCATAGCGAGTCTATCTATTGATTGCTTGGTGGAATCCCCTGGTTAATCAAATCTAACTCAGGTTTTCATTATGAAAGGAAAGGTTAGCTGCTTAACCCCTTAGATCTCATAGTACGCATAATCTGATTTATATACCATCCATGGAGTGGGGTTGAAACAATTATAGGATATGAAACCTTGGGTCAAATCTTCCCTAAATAAATCATGAAGAAGCTATGAACTTCCCTTCACAAGCCAAGTTTCATGGAAGAAATTACTAAGTGGATAGAATTTAGAGGTTTTTTTTAGATCACCCAAACCATATAAGTTTTGGGGAGAGCCTAGACAACATTATTTCCATGCCTTAGACTAGGCACAAATCACAAGTGGAAGGTCACCTTTAGTCCACCAATCTCCCTATAGGGGATGGGGGTAGAGCATATATGCACTCTTCATTTTACACAAATAAACAAACAAGTATTAAACACTTTCAAAAAAATCAATCTAAGTGAATGTTTATTTTAGGCACCAAATGAAATGTTTGATTAAGTTCCTTGGCCAATTAGCTTAAATTTTTAAAGCTTGTAATAATCTACACAAAAGAACTTAACAAAAGTCACCTAGGTTCCTTTCAAGCACCTAAAATCAAACTTTCAATACTTAGCAATTCATTTTAAGCACTCAAATGAGTGTTCAAGCATTTAAACTTGTAAATTTATGTTCTAATCCTATATTATAACTATAATAATTAGAGAGTTTCTTTCTAATTTGAATTGCATTAATTAATGATCAAACACGTTTTGAAAATAAAGCTCTCAAATTTACACAGTGCAAAACTGCAAATACATAGAGCAAGATCACAACTCTGCAAAACTGCACGTGTTAGTACAATAATGTGAATTTTGAGAAAAATAGAGAATATCATGCTAGTTTTCTAGTCTATGTGTAAAAATGCAACATTTATGGAAAAAACTATAAGAATTTTAATATTATAACTCAACCACCATATCTAGCCTAACCATTAGTAGTTTGTTGAAGAATCACAACTATAAAGATGATATCATAATTTGTGAAGTTACAGTATTATGATATCATGAGTATAGAGTCACGATATTATAATATCATAAATAAGTCCTATGAATAGACAAATGTTATTGTAAGACATGGTGGTTAAGGGTAAAACCACTGAAAATAAGGTAAAACTACAATTGTGTAAGTTCTGGTATTGTTTTCCGGAGAACAAATCCAAGATAGAGCAATCTCATGATTTTCCAAAAAATGTCCTTTAGCTTGAATTTTTTACCTTCTTTGGTCAACACGATCAAATTTTAACATGACAATCATTAGTAAAAATATTTAGTATCAACTTTATTGGGTGCATGGCCCACTAGGCATGCCAATTGTGATTATATAAATTTGACAATAGAGAGGATGTGAGATAAAGTGTTAGCTTCATAAAATAATGAAATCAACACACTAACATGATAACATATCTAATCCTAGGGAGAGATTAATTGACAAAATAAAATTAAAAACATAATTAAAATTTAAATAACAATAATCTTTACCTTCCTTGAGAGCTTCAATTGATTTATTTGTGCTTTGCTCAATTTGTGCTCAAAGGGTCTTTGGCAATGGAGTTTATACTATTTACTCCTTGTTTCCTTGGCACCATTATGTCTTATTTTATGTGGCTTAGGTTGTGGATTGGATCAATATTTTATATATATAACATTATTATCATGAGTCCTATGTAAAAACCTTCATTATAACTCTACAATTTTCAATGTCTCTTTTCAATAGGTATGGCTTCTATTTATAGGCTTAGAAACTAACCCTAACTCAAGGTGAGTTAAAGTGTATTTTAAACATAGAATGGGTTCAAACCTAACCTAATTGATTAAATTAGCTCCATTAGAGTTAAACAGTATTAAAAACTCATGATTTTCTTATAACATGCATGGGTGAGATATTTGCAAAGGGTTGGCAACTCACAAAAGGTAATCATGAAAACCTAGGATATTTCACATTTTTGAATTTATTTTTTGAGTAATTTATTAATTACACATGGATAATTCAACCAATATTTTAATTTTGTTTATCATGTTAATTGATTACGATTAGTATTTTAGCATTTTTAGGATTTGATTTTATGTGTGTACTTTCCCCACTTAATAGGTCTATAGACCAAATTATATGTTGTGATGTCATAGGATGCTTAGGGATAACTATATGAGAGGTTATTGTTGCTTATGTTAAGATACCCTAATTATGGATGTTTAAATGATATTATGAGCTTTGACAAATGATGAACAAGAAAATTTAGGATGTTTAGTGATTTCGAGGCATAATTTACAAAGGTTGGTAGGAATCAATCTGAAGTTTGGTAGAAGGTCATTGGAGGCCATTTTTAGGTGTCTTCACTAGTTACCTAGACAATATGAGAAAGAGATTAATTTTATCACTAACACTTGATTATAAGTAAAACTTCCATATATACATGGAAATTCCAACTGTTAAGATTTACATCTTTCAAGATTAATGAATGGGTAAATAAAGGGAAGGCTATGAGTGCAGGTCATTTTTCTCCCTAGTAATTTAAAGGGTATATGCCTATACATTGTTATTATGTCTATGTTAGGGTATTTATATTATAACTCAAGTGTGACAACTTTACCCATAGGCATCACTTGCACTGAAAATTATAAATGAGCTTAAAAACTTGTGATTTTATGCAATATAACTATAATTATAATTTATTACAATATAATCTAAAAATGAATTTTACAATACATGTAGAAATAAATTTGCACTTTTTTTTCCAAAAAAATGAAATTTTGTGTATGGGCCCTTTTTCCCTCTTTTGGAAATAAATTATCAACTTTTTTTAATTTTATATTTGTCATTTAAAAAAAATTATTTAAACTAACTTTTTTGGTAAATGTATGTTTTCTCAATAATTTTAGTTAGATACAACAAAATTTAGTCTAAGTTATAAAATTGGTGGTGTTACTAATGCTTGTTGGAGTATGTTTTAAAATCAAAACATGCACTCTACCAAATATACAACTTTCCACTTGAGCTATGCTCATTAGCATGCATATAAATATAAAATTTTATATTTAAATTTAACTAGCTTTAAAACTGAAGCATATGGGAGGGGGTCAAGCATGGGACTTCTCCCTTATGTAAGAACATAATGTTTACCATCTCACAGCTTGGATGGCTATATTCCTTTGATTACCAAATGAGAAATACTCATTTTAGCATGAAAAAGACAATGTTTTTTTTCATAAGACCATAATAATATATATTTACCTGTCCATACAACATTATTTTATTATGTCTAGCTTGATCATCAGTCATGTTAGAAGTTTATGGTGCCAATAAAAAATTTAGACTCTAAATAAAAATGATGGAATGAATCATATTATGTATCAATCCACCAAAACATGTTTAAACTATATAAAACTCCTATTTGGTTTATAAATCTTGAAGGAAAACTTTGATCACTGCTCCTCTCTTTTCTGGAGACTTTTATATCTACTTTTGGATAAATATTCTAATGCTCAGGTCCACACTTTGCATTATATTTGATGAGAACAATAGACCAAATATACTCCTATAACAATCCAAAAATTATTTTGTAGAGTGAAATGGTTTAATTTGAATCAATAATACTAACAATACTTCCAGCAATCTAAAATTGGCCTCAACTTGATTTTGGTAAATTTATTTAGCCCTAGTTGGACTTACCAAAATACTATATGCTCTGTAAACACTTTAGTAGAGATAAAGATTATCCTCATGCATAGGTTCAAATATTTATATGTTGCTTTGCTACCAAATCTTGAGGAATAAAAAGGGTACTATACTCCAACAGTGGAAGCTTTACATATCTTCTTATTTATACATAATATAATGCTCATAATTGTGATAGTTTTCTAGGGAGAGAATTATAAAATAAGCATACATTCTCCCAAAAACATGTGAGGGTAAAAAATTCCAAGATTAAAACATATAGAATTATTTTATCCCCTAATTAACCTTTTAAGCCTATCTATGGTGAGTCAAAATATTTAACTCGCATAATTTAGCTATTAAAAACCAATATGAGTAATAATAGATTATTGATTTATTTATAAGGGTGAATTAATCACCCTAATAAAATGGCAGTCCTAGATTCAAACCAACTCTTAATATGTCTACGACGGTTGAATAAGATAGTGTTATATTCATAATTTCCCCTAAAGAGATAGTGAAATTATCTCTAATCAAACTAGAGAACTCTTTAATTAGTAAGTTCCTTGGCTCACAACCAGATATAATTTTTTTTAGAGATGAGGTGATTGGAAAATAGATCCTAAGGACTAAGTAGATATCTTTGTATATTATATTAGTACTCTTATATGGGTTTTATGGTTCCTAGTTAATTCCAAAATGATTTTGACAAAATAGGAATTAGGTTTAATCTATATCCAGAACTATTTAATGAAATTACAATTTGGGTTAGACTCCAAAGCCTTCCATTAGAGTTTTTAGAGGTAAAAGTCTTGACAATAATTTATAAAGTTATTGGGAAGATCCCGTCTTTCGTTCAGGTAACCATAAATAAAAGGAGATTGATCCATGATTCATTTGTGCAAGAATTCTTATCATTAATGAGATTATATAAACAATAAATATCTATTTTAAGTTTATGATATGGACATAATTGTTTGAGTATAAATGGTTTTCTATTATTTTTTATAATTCTAAGAAGTTAGGCATGGAAACTAAAACTTGTGTATAAAACTAGGTTTCAAAAAATAAAGTAAACACGCAATTCAAATATGTATGGGAAGGAAACAACCAAGGACAAAAATAAGAGGAGGAAACAACTAGAGAACATGAATAAAATTTAAAGGCTTCAATGACATATAGTAAAGAAAATTAAGAAGAATAAATTGTTGGCATAGTTTAAGGTGGGTCTTGTAGTTTGAATGGATAGAACTTAAATTAATATGAGGAAGATAAAGATATATCTAAGTATACAATGATCAAGGAGGAGAAAGATCCAAAATATCTTGAGGATGGAGAGTTTGGGGACATGAATTACTTGGATTAGGATCATCATGAGGATAATGAAGTTAGCTTGGATAATACAATGATGGGAAAGGAGAGAGAAGATATAGATCTTAAGGTTGGTGGGAAAAAAGACAAGGATAATTAGCTTCAGGGAGTAAAGAAAAAAATGATCCTCTAGTTAAAGAGACACAAATTAAAACTGTAGTTTCAAATCTAGAGATAAATGGTAGGAATTCAAGGATTGTTGATTTTTGGGAAGGATCTATGCATAAAGACTATGATATTAATGGGATGGAAGGTTTAGTAATAAATCTTATCCATGGGGGAGGAGAGGATTATGGTGACTACAATTTGGTATCAAATAGAAAGATCAAGTCTAAGATAATTGTTCATCTAAGTGTTAAAGCAACAAGGATTTCAAATTTGAAGAAGTTGTTACATCTAGATTCAAATACTTAGACAACAATTACTATTGATCAATTTTTTGTTAGTTGGAAATGAATTGAGTTGTTGGCATTTAACTATCATTAGTTTATGCTTTGATGACTTTTTTAATATAGGTATGCCTTAGCATTTGTGGATTAGGCTTAATTGTTTTTATTTGTACCAGTTATTATTGAGATAATGTCATTTCTTTATATATATTTGTGTCAATGTTTTTAGATATTTCAAAACCTATAGTTTATATTTATAA
>JARHVA010005091.1:750000-847500 GCA_037957365.1 Torreya grandis
TTTGTTGACATGACTAGTTGATGTTGATTGAGTAAGATTTTGGTTGAATAGGTGTGTTTGTGCCTCTATTCCATCTGATAGAGTAAGTATCACACACTTAACATGATTCCTACTAATATTAATTAGTTATTGGAAATGGTTGATACAAAATTGAATGGAGAGTAACCGTGAGGGCAATTTATAAGAGTAATAGAGATTGCACTTCATTGTGGAAAAAACCCTCATCAAAATTGTGTTTATTGATATCATAAATTGTGTCAATGCTAGTAAGTAATTTAGAAATTACTAATCAGCCTAAAAAATTAGTATATGTGTAGATCCTAATTTGAATGAAATACCTACAATTTATATTTCAGCCACCCTCATTGGATTGATGTATCATTGTATCTGCATTTCCCCATTAGTTATTCCTTATCACTATTTTTGTTTCTACTACTATTTTAAAAGGTTCATGGATTGACCATAGAAAGGAAATGATTAAATTAAAATCCCAAGAAACTCCAAGTATTTTTATTTGATTTGCTTATATAAACTTGGAGATTGTAAATTTGAAACAATTTATTTTATATATGCATTTGTTATGATTATTGTTTTGGATTTAAATTATATCTTGATTCAAACTTTGATTTAAAATTTTATATGCTTATTAATATTGGATCAAGCAAACTAAATTGACCATTCAATTGGTATTGATTTATGTTCTATGTTTCCATGGAAAAATTGTAATAAAAATCTATTTTTATTTTTATTTTTAATAAAAGGAATTGGGATTCTGACCCATATAATGTGGCTGAAGAATATGAGTATGACATAGAGGTAGGTGTCAAGACTCGACATGACATGTGAAACATATGGAATGTGATAGCTAATGAAGAAGATAAATGGGTGGATATTTAAATTCTTTGAGGCCCACATCATTACAACCTAGGGTCACTTGTAGATATTATCTTTCAATTTATGATTATTTAAAGGGAGTAGGTAGTTATAGGTTCGTTGTTATGAAAAGAGGACTGCCTTTCTCTCTTTTTTGGTATGCTACATGCATTTGACACTTTTTTGTAGATAAAGAATCTAGGTAGTAATAGGAAAATATTAGATTAATCAATCAATACATAATCCTCTAAACTACTACATTCCTCCATTATCTATATATTTAAAGTAGCATACATATCTTAGATAAATATATGTAAAATTTGTCAAGAGATATCATTCTCAAACCACTTATAGTAGTAATATGTTATAATTAAATATAATCATAAAATAAATACTATATTAAATATGTATAATAATATATTATATTACTACAAATGACAAAATAATTATATTATACTATATATTTAGTATAATAATACTATAAAATATTATATAATACATTGTTATATTATAACTAGACACATATTAACATTGATATATTAAAAAAATGTAATAGTGATGATTCAAGTTACACAAGAGATGTGGAGCCTTGCTACAATCAAAATAGCATGCATGACATCTTTGTCCACCCTTGACAATAGAAAATGGCCAATCAAAGGTACCAACATCCTATATAGTGTGGACCTCTCTGCAATGGGTGCAAGTCATGTAAATCTACTAGTTGTCTTAAATCTACGGTTGGTGTATGATATAGTCCCTTTGGTGTACAAATATCATCTAAGATACATTGACTTCAACCCCTTAGCATCATAGATTAGCTCACCTTAAAATATTTCACCACTTACATGAATTGTATGCTTTTGTCCTTCCTCACTACTCCATCATAACTCAAGCTCACCTTGAAATGAAACGTCTCCTCCCAAAATAACACATTGCCACACTGTATAAATAACTAGACAACCTCATTTTCCACGATCACCTCCACCATAAATATAAAAATTATTATTGCGTAACTATTTATACACAAAAGTCGAAAAGGAGCCATGATCACATTGATTAACACTCCTTCATTTTACAAAACCTTAACTTACGAAAATAAAATAATACATCCATTCCAAAGTAACTTGCACCTTTGGGGAAGGTGGAGAGTTTAATTACATTTGAATGCCATTCCTAATTCTTAATGTATGCTATCACTACGACATCAAGTTGCAACGTTGGAGGAAAAGCACTCTGAATAACATAAGAGGTACCTAAGATAATTTGTGAACAATAATTTCGATATAAATCTTATAAATAACATAGTAAGAGGTACCTTAACAGAAGATAATCTGTAAATGAAGGTGGATTTATAGAATGGGTATCGGCAGGAGTCAGGATGCTATTGAAGTTGTCCAGTCCGGCCAGCCAAGCAACACGGTGGTTGCTCAAGATGGTTCTGGAAATTACCAAACGATCGCTCAAGAAGTTAACGCTGCCCCTCAGACGAGCAACAAAAGATAGGTCATCTACGTTAAAGTGGGAACTTACAAGGAGAATATCGACATATCGAAGAACATAATGAATTTGATGTTCGTTGGCGACGGCAAGCACAGGACCGTGGTGACTGGAAGCAAGAGCGTGCAAGATGGCGTTACTACCTTCAAAACACCTATTGTCGGTAAGACTTTCAAACCAGAACCAAAACTAAATATGGTAAAATAGAGTTCAAATTTTCACAAAATTATGACTTATGTGATTGTTTTCTTGTGTGTAGTGGTTTCTGGCAACAGATTCATTGCAAGAGAACAACCTATATTCGTTGCACTCCGAGTGGGCTCAAACCAGTCGGTTGTATGTCTACTCCCTCCGACATTCTACGGCATGGTTTACTTCATATTCGTCAACACGGCGGTTGTCATCCGGGACAATAATACTATCGCCAGACGACCTAGGAGCAACCAGAAGAGCACTATTACTGCCCAATGGAGAACAGATCTCAACGAAAACACTGGAATTTTCATCCACAATTGCAGAATGAGTACTTCCTCTGATTTAGTACCTGTCAAGGGGTCGATCAAGATATACCTGGGAAGGCCGTGGAAGCAATACTCTCGCACTGTATTCATGCAATCTACTCTAGACGATCTCAGCCATCCCGTCAGTTGGTTAGAATGGGACGGAAACTTTGCTCTGAATACGCTATACTACGGTGAATACATGAACAACGGGGGTAGTGCAGGAACATTAAAACACGTGAAAGGGCCTGGGGGAAGAGAAGCCTCCATGTTTACGGTTGGTCAATTCATCGCTGGAAGTTCATAGATTTCTCTGATAATCTGTAACATCACTGTGGGATTTTCTTAAAACCTGCATCATGAGGTCTATGTCCAAATAAAGAATCACTCCCAAAGTGTATGGATCACTCTGATCCTTCATCTATCTATGTAAATTACTCGTATCTTCTTGAATTATATTTTTATATGAATTATCTTCAATAAGTGTGTTAAAAAGATTTGTTATAAAAAAGAGAATAATGGAATTTACTACGGAATGTAGCTTACATTATAGATCTGAAATTTAGTTCATGCCTTCCCGAATAGTGGCTTTTGGTCCCAAGAATTTTTAGAAACTCTATAAATCGGGTAATTTAATTCTCATTTATTTACCCTTTATAGGAGGTGTATTTGTTGGATAATGTTTTATAGTCTTGAGAACTCGTGCATTCACTTTTCTATTCCACTTGCATGGTCTCTTCAATGAAGTCTAATGAATATTAAAATAAAAATTATGAGAACAATTCAATAGAAACGTTTGCTCTTTGTTAGTTAGACATGCCATGTGAAGTATTGCATACACCTATCCCTTTATATTTAAGGAGGAAAGACAACTTGCCAATAAAATTCAACAACCTTTTAAATTGAGTGGTATTTACCAAGGGTAACGAAGGTATCCATTTGTAGGATTTGATAAAGTAATGTTTTACATCCTTCACGAATTGATCCCAATTCCTTCTTCTCGCGAAGATAGAAGCACACGCTTGCATGTAAGAACTGTTAAAGACTATGCCAAAAGCATCAATAGGTCCTACATCCATCACAAATTTGTCAATGAAATGATGACTTATTACAAACTAGACCTTACATTACTTGGAAACCCCTACTCTACTCCCTATTTCACCCATCCTAGACCATAAGGATTATGATGATTATATACTTCCAACCCAATTCTATCTACATTCTCTTTTATTATCGATTTTTCTTAAGAGCAAGAATAAATAAGATCATCTACATTTGTATTCTTAATTTAAACTTTGATATGGAAATTTTAGATTTTTTACATTTTTCTTCAGCACCATTATTACATAAACATACCTTCTCCTGAAGTGAAGTAAAACACAACCTTTCCTCCACATAATACTTGTACCCATCATATTTTTTTTTCTGGGTAAGGGTTATATCTTTATTATTCCTTTTTCCCTTCAAAATTATTTTTGTGTATGCAACTTCTAGTGATTCTCATATGTATGACTATCAACATCACAATGCCCAAAATGCTTTCTACATTTTATTAATAGATCTTTTGACACACCAACTTAGGAAGGGTGATAATGCACCCAACCTCTCCTAAAAGGAAATGGAATCTACACAACATTTGTTATTTCTAGGTCTTGTATTGAAGGGTAACTTAGTTGTTGATGTGAAATGACTCCATTTCAAGTGACAATGTTGAAATATATTTAGGTAAATGATAGCTAATATTTTACCTATAGGTCTATTATCTATAAAATTAGTAAATTTGGATATGTCAAAGAAATATAATGGATTCAATAAATTTTTATTGCATACAAGGGGTTCAACGATGCATTAATCAATAATGAAAAGAGTTTGCAATCAAGACATGCATGTAAACATAGATTATAACTTTAATATTTTTTCTACCCACTCTAATGGATTTATAAAATAAAATAAAAGAAAGGGGAAAAAAGAAAGATGTAAGCCTATTTTGTAGCTACAAAAATTCTAATTCATTTCATTTAGATGAACTCCATGAAACCAATATATTGTATGGCTGATATGTACATAACCATGAACAAAGATGATGCAAGAGTTTAAGATATTGAGCTCTAAATAAATATGGATAAAATCATCATATACATGCATAGATAATGGACATTATTTAATTTTTTTTAATTGATATATATTTACTAAAAAATATTGTTTAAGTCCAATTAAAATCATGGGAATTACAAGAAATACTTCACAATAACATTGCTCACCAAAAATAAAAAAAATATGGAAAGAAAGAAATTGCATAAAATAAGTGTCTATACTTTTATTCTATCCTCTAACTATTAATAAACTAATATTTTAGATGGATTTATATTGATTTTCAATCCAATTTATCCCACCCACCAGGTGGCTAGAAAGATTAAATGACAAGCATGAATAAGGGCCCAAATTTAATGTGAAACTTTATGCCCATGGGAATAGATGCCAAAATAATTAATGATAGACTCACATTAAATTAAAGTGGAGGAAGATTATTTTGAAAAAAAAATATATATTCCAAGCGTCCATGCTTAGCATAAGATCCCATTCGCCCATGTCAAATATTTTTATGCTTTATCTTATTTTCATACTCCTTATGTCATAACTGACTAGTCCTACCTTTAATAATGCACTTCTCTTATCTAAATACTATGAAATATTAAATAAAACATGTTAATTTCCTAGTAAAGGTGAAAGTTATAAAAAATTATAAATACATAGTATTTAAAAGAAATAGACTATTGTGACTAAAATATTAACATGTTTTTCATCTTGTATCATAAAATTTTAAAATAACATCATTATACAGATGAAAATATAGATTTTCAATTCAAAAAATGACTTCAAAAACATGTATGTGAATCGAAATACATGACTTAAAATCAAACACACAATCATGTGCAACCATATTAGCACATTCGAAATACACTAAAAGAAAAAATTGTAACATAAAACATGAAAAATACCCATTATATATTATATTGATAGAAATATCTTAAAAAAACACTCAAAAGGGTATTTTTAGTTATTTTAAATGATCAAATTAACTGATATGCATTACAATTTTTATACCTTCTAGTCAAAAGTTGACTACGTATCAAATCTTCTTAAAAGTATCACTTTGCAACTTAAAAAATTTTCATTGGTAAAATTAATAACTTTGAAACTAAATGTGTTACATTCTCATGTTATCAAGTTACTATCATAAAAATTTAAATCAATTTTTATATCATTTGATAGTGTAACCAAATGTTTGAAAAGTGCACATTAGCCTGATTAGAAAATTGAAAACAAAAAATAACTACGTAAAAATTAGCATAGAAACCCATTTTTAACATTGTGTATTTGACACATAAGATGAAATATTATATGACATTCTATTGGTTCCCAATTGTACATGTATTTCGATTGGCCTTGCACACTTGAAGAAAATGGTAAACAAAGATGAAAAACCCAATGATATGTCATTATAACTAGTGGAAGTTTTAGTATCAAGAATGAACCAAACAGAAAAAATAACGGGAAGGCAATGACAAAGGGTATGATCATCTCCCTACTAATTCTATTTCTACTTGAACAAGGTGAGAGGACCTATGGGATAGCTTACTCATATGGAGAGATTCTATAACTTAACCTCCATGGAGATTATTGGCACAAAGAGACACAAATGTAACCAAGGCATAACCAAACTTGTTCAATCCATTCAAGAAGGGATGTCACAAAGAATAAAAAGTACTCTAGATCACATACAAGCTACTGAAGTAGATATAAAAGTGCTTAAAATATTTATTCTAAATAATTTTCAACAACAGGTCTAGATGGAAGACTGCAATGCTAATCTTTAAAGCACAAAATGCAAACACATGTTATATAGGCAGGATTTTATGCATTTTATCAAAATAAACTAGTAGGTAATATTCTAGTAGAGTGAGCACCTAAGTATTTTGTAACAATGATGACCTTGTCTATATTCAAAAACATGCAAGAAGATGTGCAATAATTTCCTTTTGTATTAAATGCTTTACTTACCAATTATTTATTCAACACTACTTTGCTCTTTTTAATTACGATAGCATGGTGAAGAGAAACATGAAGAAAGAGTAGGGGGAGTTAAGTCACTAGATAAATCATAGTTAGACTGAGTGTGACACACTATGGAACTCAAATAAGAACTCACAATGGTATTCAGTTCAACTCCATGTGGAACTCTAGGTGGAACTCACCCTCTCATCCACTTCACCTCTTATGACACCTAAGTAAAATGAATCTATGTTTGTAAGAATTATACATTTAATAAATAAATATAATAATGAATATCCTACACCAATAGTGCCCTTAAACATATCTAGGGTGGATGAAAAATAAAATATGGGTCCTAGCAACAAGGCCTGATGAGGTACCCACATAGAATGTAACTCTCAATAAGTGAATTAAAAGGAGAAATCCTAGTGGTTAAAAATGTTCCCCTCAAAAGATAGACAAAGAAAAGGAGGTAGGACTATAAATCCCACTCCAATAGCCCCCTTAATCATAGCTTAGATGGGATTTAAAATTAGGTCTTGTCAATGAGGCCTAATGATGTACCCAAGTACACAGTGATCATCCCAGTATCTTAAAAAATATGAAATATGTGTGCCTCCACAAAGAAGAGAGAGAATGTATACATAAAATATCACATGGTGAATGTTCTATTAGGTCCTTCTATAACAAATGATGTCTCTTAATTTTAGAAGTAATAAACTACGAGCTATCAAACTATAGAATTCCCACTCAAGTGGAATACATGTAGGAATCATGATGTAGATCTCTGTAAAATGATTAAATGTCTCCTTACTAGTGCTCAAAAGTGCAAAATTTTGATCAAATATTATAGGAATAACTGTATAAGATGGTAATGACTAAGCATGCAATGAAGGAGATAGAACAACGAGAGAAGAAGATAAACATGAAACATTTGTTGAAAGAATGTCTATGTGAATAGGAGATCAAAGCTCAATACCAATCAAAACTAAAGATTGGTATGCAAATAAATCTCTCAAATATGCAAGATGAATGTCTATAGGAACATTTGAGTCATCAATACTCTCAATGTGTATACTCTCATTAGAAAATTCCTTTGAAATATAAGTCTATGAAGGCTCTAGAAGAGCATCAATCTTCCCAACAATAGACGTAGAATCTATAATAAAACAACTAAGGTCTGATAGAATCTTGTCTTATAGTGTGGGATTGATAGAAAAAAGAGCACTATCCACTATAGATGTGTCATCATAAAGATTATAAGAATGAGGAGGGAGTATAATAGTCTTAGAAGAGATAATAGGAAGTAGAAGAGGAGGTGTGACATAAATCTCAGTAGGATCAACAAAATGACTATGGAGTATGCTCCAAATGGTGTAGGAACTCTTTGTATGTTCTATATGGAAATGGAGATCCATGGAAAAATGAAGTAATAGATTGTAAAAAACCTTGTCACAAGTATTATCCCACTTATCAAATTAAACGAGATCAATGGATGAAAGAATCTATCCATATAGAAATGGAATACGATTCTTGTGTGTGAGCAAGTATTCTATATATCTAATTATATTAATATTTGAATAACATTAATATTTCTATTATATATTTTATTATATTAATATTATATACTATTATATATGATATTAATTTATATATTAAAATAATATTTAATAATATTTATACTTATAAATATATAGTATAATTATCTATATAATATACATTACATATTATAATAATAAATTATATTTATAACTAGTATATATAAATATCGATTATGGAACCTCAATGTCATATCGTAAATCAGTGACATTATAGTGATGGTTCAAGACACACAATAGATGTGACACCTTTCTACAATCAAGTCATATCACATGATATCTTTATCCACCTTTCATAATAGACAATGGCCAATAAGAGGTACCAACACCCTATAAGTTGTGGACCCCTTTGCAATGGTTCCAAGTCATGGAAATCCACTAGTTTCCTTAAATCCATGTTTGGTGTGTGATATGCACCCTATATTGTATAATATCACCTAAAATACCTTATATTTTCCCACTTAGCATCACAAATTAGCTCATCTTAAAATATTTCACCACTTGCATGAATTGTATTGCTTTGTCCTTCCCCACTACTTCACCATCACTAAAGTTTAGCATGAAACAAAACGTCTCTTCCCCAAACAACACATTACCACTTTGTATGAAGAAACACACAACCTCATTCTAAACCATCACCTCCACTATAAATTATATAAATGTTACTTTTTATTAACCAATAACATACACAAAATTAGAGATGGGGTCATCATCATATTGACTGACACTCCCTCTTTTTAGAAAACCCTTTTTTATGAAAATAAAATAGTATAGCCATTCCAACATAACTTGCACCTTTAGGGAAGATGCTAATTAAATTATAATTGATTGTCAGTCTTAATTCTTAATGTATCCTATCACTATGGAAAATAAGGTATCATGTTCATATTGTTAAGTTTATAGTAATGTCCTATCATTATGTAAAATATTCATTTATTGAATATGTTATTCTAATGGTCTTTTATATTGGTTGTTTATTCATCTATTTTATACACATGTTATTATGTCATTAATATCATTAATTAGTAGATGATCATAAGATCTTTTTTTTAAAAATCCTACTTTTTGTCATTGTTTATTCAAGGATTTATTTATGAGAATTATTATTAACTAGAAAATAGGATTATGATGAGCATATAATTTTATGGTTGAAGCATGGGGTATACTTGGATATAGGGACTATTTTCATAAGTATGATAAAGTCTGAAATTTAGTATTTAACCCAAAGAGTGATTTGTTATCAAATATGGGGTTTGGCAAAACATGTCTAACTTTGGTTGTTGATAATGTTATTTGCTCACTATTATAAATTTTAATATTAGATTTATTATTAGCTTAATGCTTATTATTGGAAACATGTTTGTGGTTTCCTATGGTGATTATTATTAGCTTAGATTAGTTGCCCATGAGTATTTCACCTCTTGATGCTATTTATAATTTATTTTTTCAATTAGGTTGTCATTGTTCACTTGAATGTGATAAAATGCAAATTGTTTGTTCATGACAAACTATATTAGATACAATGCCAAAAAGTTATAAAGTATGATTCTAAATATGTATATTATCTTTAATGTTCTCTTTTTTTATTCATAAAAAGTATTAGAAACATTTACTACATAGAATCATGACCCACAATAGAAACATGAAGCCAAATTTGAGAAATAGTGTACTGACATCAATGGAAACATATGAAAAGTAAAAATACTAGAAGAAGAGTTAAGATGAGATATAATATTATTGATGAAATTATTCATTGATTACGATGTTTTTCGCTGCATGGAAACAATTTTCATGCAATAATGTTCAAACCAACCTTATAGTATTGCACGTATAGAAAACTTGTGGCATTCACTATTTTATTTTTGAATATACGAAACTTATTTTAGAATTCACAATTGATAGTTTTTAGCGATGATAATATGTATCCAAAATTTTATCTAAATAGTATGAATCTTTGGTCTAAGTCATTGGAGGCTCTAGATAAAACCTAACATTTCTCAATTTCCCTTCTTCCTAAGTCTAGATGTGCTATCTATTTTTCTTTGAAAGGAGTAATCTTCATTCAAATCACATTGAAATTCACCATTTGATTTATTTAGATACATGTCCATTTGAATTAGAATGAAAAAATCTAAACAAACTTTTCTAAAGTTTAATAATAAATTTGAGTGAAAAAGAAATTCACATAAATAGTATTATAAAAAATCCAAAAAAATTACATAACCTAGATGTTGAATTTAGATGTAAGCCATGCCTAGCAATGCAAAAAAGTATAAGAGTATACACATTGCAAGATTTTTTAGACATGTGAGTTTTTTATTATTGTCGTGTCAAGTAATGGGAGGCTTAGAATTGTACGAGTTAGCTATGTATATGTATATGTAGACACACACACACACACACACACACACACACACACACACACACACACACACACACACACACACACACACACACACACACACACACACACACACACACACACACACACACACACACACACACACACACACACACACACACACACACACACACCACACACACACACACACACACACACACACACACACACACATCCATATATGTATATGTGTGTTTTTGTCATATTTCAACCTAAAATAGGATTTCCACAATGGAATTTTAATCAAGTATCTAATTTAATTTTTCTTCGCCATAAAAAACAATAACATCATCAATGTAACTACATTTGTCTTCACATTGTACATAAATGAATCTTTTAGGATGTCATCTCCTAATCAATCAATGTAAATGAGCATTGGAGGCTTTGATGACATGAATAATATATGTTGATAGATTGATATTTTGACTAAATAGGTATGTCAGTGCGTTTATTCCATTTGGTAGAGTAAATATCAAACACTTTACACTAGTCCTATTAAGATCAAGCAGTTACTGAAAATGGTTGATACAAAATTGAAGGGAGAGTAGCCACAAGAGAAAATTATAAGAGTAATAGAGATTTCAATTCATTTTCCAAAAAGGCCTCATCAACATTGTCTTTATCGAACATCATAAATTATGTCCATGTTAATAAGTTATTTAAAGATTACTAATCAACCTAAAAACCTAGTATACATTTAGATGGTAATTTGAATGAAATACCTATAATTTATATTTATCATCCACCCTCATTACATGTTCTATTATTGTATATGAATTTACCCATTAGTTCTTCCTTATCATTGTTTTTGGTTCTTCTACTATTTTAAAAGGTTCATGGATGGACCTTAAAAAGGAAATGATTTAATTAAATTCCCAAGAAACTTCAAATATTTTTATGTAATTTGATTATGTAAACTAGGATATTATAACTCTGAAACAATGTATTTTATATATATGTTTATTATAGTTATTTTTTGGCTTTAAATTTCATCCTCATTCAAATTTATATTTAGAATTTTATATGCCTATTGATATTGGATCGATCAAACTAAATTGGAAATTTCAATTGGTACTGATTTATGATGTGTTTCTATGGTAAATTTTCAATCAAAATCATTTTTTTCTAATTATTTTATTAACATAATTTGGATTCTAACCCATAGAATGTGGTTCAAGAATATGAGTATGACATGGAAGTATGTGTTAGGACTTGACATGACATATACAAGACATGGCATGTGATAGATAATAAAGAAGATGAATGGGTGGCTATTTAATTTCACTGGTGCCCATGTAACTATGGCTTGGGTTCACTTGTAAATATTATCTTTCAACATTCACTTATTTGAAGGGAATAGCTAGTTATAGGTTTGTTGTTGTGAAAAGAGGACTACCTTTCTTTCTTTTTTTCTATGCTACATACATTAGACATTTTTTTGTAGCTGAAGAATATAAGTAGTAATAGGAAAACAAGAGATTAATCAATACATACATAATCCTCTAAACTACTACATTCCCACATTATATTTATATATTTAAACTAGCATACATATCTTAGATAAATCTATGTAAAATATGAAGATAGGTATCATTCTTGAGCCACTTAATTGTGTTGTGTTTTTGACATGCATGAAATATGTGCCACAATAATGACTTCCCTTAGCATATTTTACATATATTCATTAAAGATATTTATTCTAGTTTATTATACAAATATGTATGCATATAAAATTCAATTACACTTAGATCATACCCAAAAATATAGGTTTAGAGAGTAAAGAAAATAATTATTCAAAGAAATGAATCTAAAAATAATTTTAATATTATAGTATTATATTATATTTAATTATATATTATAATATAATAATATTCTTTTATTATATTTATATATATATATATATATATATATATATATAATTTACTAAAATCATATATTATTGTAATAATTGATATATTAAATATGTTTAATAATATATTATATTACTACAAATTATAAATCAATTATATTATATTATTTTATATTATATACATTTAATATAAAAATATTATAAAATGTTATATAATACATCATTCTATTATCATTACACACATATATTAATATTATTGTATTAAAAAATATAGCAGTGACAATTCAAGTCACACAATAGATTTGAAGCATTGTTGCAATCAAAATAATATCCACCCTTGACAATAGAAACTAGCCAATCAATGTTGCCAAGACCTTGTATATTGCGGACCCCTTTGTAATAGGTGTAGGTCATATAAATTGACTAGTTACCTTAAATCTAAGCTTGATGTATGATATTAGCTCTCTGTTGTACAAATACCACTTGAAATACCTTGTTTTCTCCACTTTAATATCATGACTTAGCTCACCTTAAAATATTTTACCACTTACATAAATTGTATGCCTTTGTCATTCCTTATTACTGAACCTTATCGTGAAATGAAACATCTCCTTCTAAAGCAACAGATTGCCATGTCGTATGAAGAAACACACAACCCTATTTTCTACCATCACCTCAACCATAAATACAAAAGTTATTGTTTCTTAACCATTTATATATAAAATCGTGATTGAGTCATCGTCATACCAATTGACACTCCCTTCATTTTACAAAACCCTACTTTAAGAAAACCAAATAATACATCCATTCTAATGTAACTTGCACCTTTGATGAAACTGTGAGTTTAATTGCAATTGAATGTCATTCCTAATTCATAATGTATCCTATCTCTGGAACATAAAATCAAAACATTCGAGGAAAAAAATTGTAGATAACTAAGTAAGAGGTATCTAAGATAATTTGTGAACAATAATTTCCATATAAAACTTATAAATAACAATGTAAAAAGTATCTTAACATAAGATAATTTATAAATAATATTTTCCACATTTGTAATCAGGATTTAAATTTGATGGCCTTATCATCGTATTTGTATTTTTTAACCCTAAAATACAAAGGTTAAATAATCATTTTAGTTTTCAACTTCGACGAGGCAAAGCTAAGCTGACCCTATTATTCAGCCCTTGACGATGTCCTTAAAACTGAATACAATATTTAACGAAAATGACTAGTTTTTAAGATTTTTGTACATATGTACACTGCTACACGTTGTCATACAATAAGAGCCATACCATGGTTTGACAGGTCATAGGAAACACTAATCTAAGATGAAAATAGAATTTCTTGTAAGTGGAAAGAAAAACAGTGTGAAAAGAATTTTATTTTTTTTGAAGTTGCAAGTACAAGATAATATTTTTTCTTAGTTTGTTTTAATCGATGTCAAGGTGAAATTCCAAGGTTTTTATTTGTTTGAATGTCATTTTTGACTTGATACTATAACCAAATGATTATCTAAACTAGAATTATAAATGGGCTCAGGACGGGCTTAATCTAGAACCTTTTAAGTACAGAAAGCCCTGCACAATTTACTTAATCTAGATCCTATTTAGATAGAAAACCTTGCACGAATTCCTTGATTACATAAATTAACAAGAGTATACAAGCACCATTAAATTAAATGGCTGTACTATCCTTACAGAAATGATGTAAGCGATGATTAAATATCAACGACGTTGGATTCTTAGGCGGTGTGACATTCTGCACGAATTTGACGTCCTCATAGCTGCTGAATTTGACTATGATAGAGTTAACCAAGTAAGCAATTTAACGATAGGTGAATATCTAGAAATCAAAATTTCTATCGCCTTTTCTGAATTTGAATTTCAAAGAATTTCGACGTCCTCCTATCTCATGAATTTGCAATTTGAATTCAAAAATGACAATTTCGTGCAGCATTTCATAAAGACCGAACACGTATCTCATTCTCGACCAATTTTTGACTGACTAAGTCGCGTGAATGAAGATGGATTTCCAAAATGGGTAACGGCAGGAGACAAGAGGCTGTTGCAGTCGTCCGGTCCGGCGAGCCAAGCGAACGTGGTGGTTGCTCAAGGCGGTTCTGGCAATCACCGAAACATCTGCTCTTTGTTACTAGACATGCCATGTGAAGTATTGCATACACCTATCCCCTTATATTTAAAAAGAAGGAAAGACAACTTGCCAATAGCATTCAACAACCTTTTAATTTGAGTGGTATTTACCAAGGATAACTAAGGTATGTCTTCGTACGATTTGATAAAGTAACTTTTCGCATCCTTGATCAACCGATACCAATTCCTTCTTATCGTGAAGATAGAAACACATGCTTACATGTAAGAACTACCAAAGGTTATGCCAAAAGCATCAATAGGTACTACATTCATCACAAAATGTCATGAAATGTTGACTTATTACAAACTACACCTTACATTACTTAAAACCCTTATTTCAACTTCTTATTTCATCAATCTTAGATTATAAAGATTATATACTTCTAACCCAAATTTATTTACTTTATCTTATTTTATCAAATTTTTTCAAAAGTAAGAATAAATAAAATCATTTATATTTGTCTTCTTAATTTAAACTTTGATATAAAATTTTTAAATTTTTTACCTTTTTTCTTGAGCACCATTATTACCTAAACATACCTTCTCTTGAAGTGAGGTAAAACACAAACTTTCCTCCACATAATAATTGTACCCATCATATTTTTTTCAAGATAAAGGTTATATCTTTCTTATTCTTTTTTTTACTTCAAAGAATTTTTTTTTGTATGCAACTTCCAACAAGTCTCATATGTATGACCATCAACATCACAGTGCCCAAAATACATTATAAATTATGTTGATAGGTCGTTTGACACACCAACTTAGGAAGGATGGAAATACACCCAACCTCTCCTGAAAGGAGATAGAATCTCCCCAATGTCTATTATTTCTAGGTCTTGGCTTGCAAGGTAACTCAATTGTTGATGTAAAATCATTATATTTCAAAGAGCATGCTTGAAATATATTCAAATAAATGATATCTATTATTGGTCTTATAGATTTATTATCTAGAGAATAAGTAAAAGTGGATTTTTCAAGGACATATAATTAATTAAATAATTGTTCATTGCATACAATGGGTACAACAATAAAAAGAGTTTAAAATCAAGATATACATGTAAATGTAGATTATAGCTTTAATATTTATTCAACCCAATCTAATGGATTTATAAAAAAAAAAAAAGCAAGAAGGAAAAGAAAAAGATGTAAGCATATTTTGTAGCTAGAATAATTCTAATTCATTTGATTTAGGTGAACTCCATGAAACCAATTTATTACATGTCTAGTGTGCACACAGCCACGAACAAGTATGATGTAAGAGTCTAAGGTATTCAATTATGAGTAATATAGATAAAATCATTGTATAATGCACATATAATGAACAAGTGTCTTAAAAACTATTAAATTGATAGATATTTGTGTGAAAAATATTGTTTAGATCCACCTAAATTCATGAGAGTTATTATGCATCAAATTTTTATCCTAAACGATGTCTACTCTAGCCTCCTTCAATTTGATGTAACATTTAAACCACTCTCAAGTTGTGGGTGACCTATGGGAGAGATGAGTCTCTAGATGTAAGGGCTAGCTCCCTTACACCATAACTACAACCAACCACTAGTCTATTTTCTTTGAAATAAAATGGATAGAAGGGATTAATACTAACCTAATAGAGGTGATGCACCAAGTTTAACTCCACAATACTACCATGAATTTACACTATGAAATGTGATTCATAAAACTGATCTCAACATCTAAGGTTTCTCTAACAAAAGTGGTTCAACATGAAGGTAAAATGCAATGCATTTTTTAGGGCAAATGATTAAAAGATCTAGGTTTAGACACTAGTACTCTTCCTTACACTTAAAGACATAAAAAAATAACTAACTATACTTCATGTGACATGTTATAGGGTTGACTACCTGCACCAAACATGAGAGAGTAAGATGAACATAAGGAGAGATAAATATCACTAACCATTCAGCCATGAACTACTTGACATACTTGGACAAGAAGATGATAACTCAAAACTAAATTGAACTATTTCATTCAAATGAAAAATTAGTACCCAAACTACCAAGGCTTCACCATACCATATGTGGATAGTTTACAAAGCCAAAATGGGTTGCCAAAATTAGTACTCCATCCTCTAATTGGCGTAGGAGTTAAAACATATATTGACACCTTGATCATCCTCTTGAAAGCCCTTCCTTTCATAATAAGAGTGAAAAATAGAATTATAAATCATAAATTTGACATAAATGTCTTCAAACCAAATCATTGGACACCTATCATGGATTAGAAAACTCTTTTGATTTAACATTTCATCATTCATATGCATAGGTCTCTTGAAACTCCTCATTTCTCATGCCTAGCTTGGTCCAAGTGGCTCAAAACTCAAGTTCATATTCTCAAAGTCACTATATCTTCATGGATGAACTTATAATATATTATTAGACCTGAAACAATCTATTTTGGTTCCTAAAAAAATTCCCAAGACTTTATTTTACTCATCAAGCTCTCACTATACCTATTTTCGTTTTAGCACTAAAAACTTGTAAAACTCCATGTGTATAATAATGTATAGATGTTACCAAAAAAATAAGGGCATATATGAGGATACATTATGGCTATATAACTTCATGTCAAATTTCATGTTTAGATTCTAAGTGTAAGTCTCTTTTTTATATGTTTCCCTTTCCTCAATTATGCATCCTTGCTAGAACCTTATTTTTCTACTCTAGACCTCTCCTACACATGCAAAATCATGAAAAATAATATAATTCAATTTACCTAGGATATATTAAAGTATAATTTCAAATTTAAGGCCCTGAGACCCTATAAAAGTGTGAGAACCATGAAATGACCTTGCCACTTAGTTTCATTTAAAATCTATTAGAGATTGCCTTGGAAAATGAGCTTTGTTTGACCACTTACAAAATATATTATATATATTTTTAAATTTAATGTCTGGAACACATATTAAATTATCTCCTTCAATGGTTTTCAAGTTTTCTTTTGCTCAAAACCATGTTCATCACCTTAAAATATATAAACTAGGGCATTTATTATAGTATATACAATTGCAAGTATGGAAAAATTATATATGGAAAATATAATTGGAGTCCTAAAAAAAAAATAATAATAATAAAAATATGTCATTAAAATTGATTTAAAAGCCCATTTGTCTTGATTGGTCACTATCATAGTTATAGGAGCATTTTAGTCATGTTTCATTCTTAAATATTGTTTATAGGGAACATATCCTCTTTATATATCCTTATGCCATAATATTTTTATTATTATACCCATAAATAACCTCAAAATAACATTAGGTACCATTCAAAACCCCATGAAGGTTTCAAGTGTGAGAAGGTACTCCCTAGGTTAGAAGCAAGCCATTTGAGAGGGGTCTGAGATATTGAGCTTTGTTCATGTAGGTCAGAGAATTAATCAAAAAATGGATGCCATTAGAATAAATTTTGGATACCTAGATACCATCATTTAAAATATATTATCTATATACATACCTTTAACATCACATCAAGTGGGAGAAAACTTGCCTTAAAATGCAGTCTTGTATGATGGGAGTTTGAATAAGGTCTCAAGAGGTCAAACTAAAATTTTATTGATTTTTCTATCCATAGATGATCCTGAAGGGTTTTTGATTTATCTCTAAACTTATAAACTCCATTAAAATATTAATTTTACCTCCAATGGGCCTCTTGATTCATGACTATACCTTAGTCTACATGTGTGTAAGAATTAGGCTTTACAGGCCTAAACAAGGTTTCTAGTATTTGTTTCACTTTTGGGTGAACTTGAGGATTTATGAGGTTATTTAAACATTTTAAATCCTTTCTTATATGTTTCAATTTTCTTCTTAGTTATTTCCTCTATTAAAAATAAGAAATTCCCTTTTGGTAATGTAGGTAGGCCTAAAGATGCCACATTGACTATATAGGCAGGGGCAAGGTTATGTTTAGCCATTTTCCTCATGTTTCATACTATCCTCAAGTGACTCTATGATTTTTATTTAAATTTTATATAGGTTTTATTTCTCTTCATACACATTTGTTCCTTATTCAAGATTGGAACTAGTCTGCCTTCTCCCACCAACCTGTAGTTATCCTAAGTGCCTTCTTTGTTTAGGTCCTCACCTTCACATAAATAACCCTATCAATGACTCTTTGATTTTTTTATAATAAAAATTAAGATAATAAATCTTTTCAGACCCTTACCTTTTTTCTTTAGGTCTGATGCTAGACTGATCCTTCTAGTTCATTCATACTTTTAGGTGGCATTTATGGCATTTCAAGTATTAGGCTTGAAAGTTAAACCTCTCACTTGTCATGGTGATTTGATATATACAATTCATAGGATTTTTATTCAACATATAATAGATTTAATTAATTATCTTAATGACATTCTCAAACCCTTGCATCCAACAACATATGCTTTCTTTCTCTTGTCTACACATTTGCAAGTATAGGTCAGAGTAGGCTATGCAAATGGGGTTTTGAGATGTTGATCTAATAATGTCCTATAAATTTTTTCTCTCTACTCATTTGTATTATAAATTACTACTATAATTTATTTACATATTTCTCAATGCCCCAAATAAATCACTATGTATTTGATCTTCTCTTCAAGCCTCATTGTAGGTGTTGATTAGGATAAGAGTTTGACATGAACCTTGGAACATTATTTTTTCACTCTATCATGATACCTTGAGAAGGTTCAAAATTAAAAATATTTTATTTCATTATAATAAAAAGTCTTCTAACCCCTTTTATGACGTTTTTTGACCCATTTTCACTTGCTTTCATGCATAACCCTATAGGTAGTCTCTTAGGATTGTGAACTCAGTCTTATCTAACCCTCATTGGTTTTCAAGTCATTCGATGCTTTCATGAATTTATGCCTTGATTTCCTATCTAAAATTTATATATTTATGATTTTAACCTTGTTTTGACACTATTATTATTTGGAAAACTTTAAAACTAATTTGATAATGAGGTCCTATAGGCCTAAGATGTGTAGGCCTCTTTTACTTTCACATGATGCTAAGAGAGTTTGTTGAGTTATTATACCTATTTAACATATTACCTATATCAATATTGTCCCAATTCCATGTCACTCTTTCAATGGCTAATAGGCGCTATCACAATTCATCATGTCATGTTTAACTTATCTCTATAGTTTGTACAAGCCTATGTATGGTACTATTGATTTTGTATAGAGGTTTGGTCTCTTCACCATGCTATTGGTTATAATAGTGAGGATCATATAATGGTAAATTGTATTTATATGATTTTTTGTTTCCTCTCCCATTGTCTTGACCTATCGAACATAAACCTAAGTTTATGAATTCTCACTCATAGGTCTGTTCATGTGAGTGATTATACTTGTAAATTGCCTTGAGAGTGCAAATTTGAACCTCTAATATCACTTCCTTTCACATATAGTTTTTAAATTTATCTCTCAGGTAAACAAATTATTTATCATTACCATTTAGAGCCAACATGTCACTCAATATTGTGGAATACCATTAATGAATTATACCATGATTTTTAAAGAACAAGGCCTATGACATCTCTTGAAGAATATAAACAAGGATCCATATTTAAAGAGAGAACATATGAATCATGGAATAGTGATGGAGATTTTTTCATGAAAAAATTATTAATGGAAACCTCTGAAAGTGACCAACATCTTAGATAATTAAAACTTGTAGTAGTAGTGACTAAAACACTGTGTACATTAAAACACTCTTTTTCTTATTGAAGACACTTCACAGAGATGAGTTAGCTGATAAAACCACCATGGAAAGGATATGTTTTACCTATGAAAAAATTACCTCAAAACCCATAGAATTTTTTAAGTGCATAAATAAATGCAAAAATAGACCCTACATGGATAGATAATTCATACTAATCTACTGTCACTCTTAGCTATTATTCATAAATGAGGGGCCTTGAATATGAAAAATAATGTCACTAATTTAAAGCTTAAATAGGACCCATAAAATGGTCAATGTTTTATCTCCTACCTCTCTCTCTCTTAGTCATACCATCCACTTCAATTTTACCATAAATAAGTCACCATATGGTGGATGTTTATCAAAGAAAATTTTCTTTTGAAGATGATAAAATGAATTAACACTCATGGAATCTCTTTGAGATGTAAATTTATCACTTTTAACTCATTTTAAGGGTCCTTTTAGCTCTTCTTAAGGTCTGCTTGATAGTACAACCTACTTGATCTCTTTTATGCTCATTTGATACTTCTCAACATGTTTCTTAGGAGTCATATAACCTTTCTTAACTTCACCTTAGTTTTAAAAATGATGTGTTTGATGTTTAGAGGCATCAAAATTTCCTTCTTGTGGATTAACCATATTTTCAAGTACATTAGGTTGATATTCTACCTATGATGCTCTTTAGTCACACAAAATTCTACCCTGAATAATTCTATTCCTCTAAAGTTGTAGTTTGCTTGAAATTGACTTGAAACTCCTCTTTATGATCATTAATTCCATTAATTGCCTTAATTTAAATATCATGTTCCATTTGAAGGAGAGTTAGGATACTTATCCAAAATCTTGCACTATGACATAGTACTACTACCACAGATCATCACACTCTTCCTGACTATCACACTTATAAACTTATTCATCTTGGGCATCCATAATTGCATCATATTCCTCATTATCATGATCTAACACACTTGGGAACTCATTATCATCATCTAAATTTTATGTAAAAAATAGTTAAACCATATAGCTTGTCTAAGGGAATCATCAAGACTTACCTTAAGATAATCCTCATCATCTTCATGAATGATGTATGTAATAAGACATGCCTCTTCAATGTGATTGTATAGATTAAAACCACGTTTATCATCTCCCACTCATCAAGATATAGGTTAGCTATGCCTTCAAGTGGTGTTAGTGGTTGTTGATCACTAAAAGATTTTCCTTCATCATTGATGTTGAAGTTAGTGTTTGAATTATTAGGCACATATGTCTCCACATGAAATGCAGATAAGGGTTTAGAATTGATAGAGATTTTAATGCCATACCTAGTTCTAAATGCTATGTAGGACAAATCTAAATTCAAGTACCCTAAAATGTTGGTAGTGAAATTACTTTCCAAGTAAATGGAAAATTAAGGTAGCACATAAATAGCCACCATATCTTAGCAGATAATCCATCCAATTGTAGCACCCCTTTGCAGTGTGGTTCATACTTCAATTTCAACTGATCTACCACTTATTTAGGCATGACTGATGTACTTGCTCCATTATCAATCAAAACATTATGTAACAATGAGTTTCTAATGATGATGGAAAGGTATAATGGAGTAGTTTAATATTATCATTCAGATTTCTTTGGTTGGTCATCCTTGGTATTTACTTTATTTGTCAAAATTTCCCCTCTTTCTCTAGGCCACCTAGGTGATGCATTAATCTTGGAGAGATCATTTTGGAGCATGTATCTATGACTAGGCATGAATATATATTCCCACATTGTGATTCTTACATTACCCTTCTTCATTTGGTTCATAATATTCATTGGAGAACTACCAATTTTCTCATGCACTATAGAAGCCAAAGTACTCCCACTAGCTTGTGAAACTTGATGTGTAAGAAAAGGCATGGAAGGATCTTTAAGATTATAATTTTTTGATTTACCTAAGCCATGGGAGCTACATTTAGCATACCTAGTCATTGAATTACTTTAGATTTCACATTTGGATCATTACTTATACCTTAGGCTTGTTCAACCGCTATCTTCTTCCATCTTGTATTTGCAGCTATGGGCTTGAACCAATGTTGAGATTACCTTGATATTTGATACACATGATTCCTCTTGGTAGTAATTCATTAAGGTATAATTTGATTGAAATAACATTACTAATATCATTAATTAACTAATTTTCTCAATTTGGGATGAAATTGGGACTAAGCCCTAAATAGCATCTTATAATTTTAATCAGGTTCATGATTCACCAATTGGCCCAAATTATGACCCTGATTGAACCTATCAACTAATTGGTTCAAATTTTAATGAAACTAGGGTTAATTGAGTCTCAAATCACATCTTATATATAGTCAAAATTAGGGTCACATGGCTCAAATTAGTCTAATTCCTAGCATTGACTCCATCAATTAGCTAATTTTCTCAAATTTTTTATGTAATTAGGGCCAATTAACTCAAAAACCACATCAAATAGTCCTTATTAAGTTCATCGATTTCTAATTGGTCAAAATTATGTCTTTGATTAAATTCATCAACTAATTTATTCAATCTCTAATTAAAATGGGGACAATTGAGTCCAAAATCACATGTTATAATCATAATTAGGTTCAATAAGCTCAAATTAGCCCAAATTGCATCCATGATCAAACCAATCAAATATTTAAATCATTCAATAAAGAAATTTAGACCAATTGAGCCCTAAATCATATCCTTTATAATCATAATTAGGCTCACATGAATCAATTTATTCCAAATCATATCACTAATTATACCACTTGATCTGTGATGAAATTGGGGGCAATTAAGCACCAAATCATACCCTAAAGTCAAAATTAGACTCACAAGGCTCAAATTAATCTAAATTGCATCTTTGGTTGAACCAATTAAGCAATTGATTCAATTATTGATACAAGTATGGGAAATTCAGCCCAAAATAACATCATTTAGTTGAAATTAAGGATTTTTGACTTAAATTGGTCCATATTGTATCTTTATTAAACCAATTGATTGATTGGTTCAATATGTGATCAAATTGGGCCCAACTTAGCTCCAAACAACATTATATTATCACAACTAGGTTCATAATGTTTATACTAACCTAGATTATACCCCTTATTGAACCAATTAACTAATTCGTTTAATCAATGATGAAATTAGTGCCAAATTATCCCCAAATTAAATTATATTGATAAATAATTCCTTGTGTGGTACTCAAATATGTGTGATTTCCCCTTAAACTACCAAATATCACATTATCAATATATATTTCAATATTATTTCAAAGAATAATGACATTCAATATTATTTCAATATTATATCCCTTATTGAACTAATTAACTAATTAGTTTAATCAATGATGAAATTAGTGCCAAATTATCCCCAAATTAAATTGTATTGATAAATAATTCCTTGTATGGTACTCAAATATGTGTGATTTCCCCTTAAACTACCAAATATCACTTTATCAGTATATATTTTAATATTATTTCCAAAAATAATGAAATTCAATCACATAAAAAATATGAATGGTGCTTAGATATTATAATTGTGATCTAAATATACATTTATTTATTCAATATAGCACAATTTGAGTTTAAATGCACAAAGTAGTTTAAATAGCATCCCATCACCATAAAATGAAAAATTAGTTCTTAATTCATCAAATTGAGTCTATTAAAGATACATCAAAATGAAACAAAGATAAATAGTTTCATTTATGTATATTCCCCTCTAATCAACTATTTTTCAAATAATGCACTTAATGACGGGCTTTTTCAAGAAAACTATATCTTATTAAAGACAATAAATATAAAAATAATTTTAAATTTCCATCACTTGCAATGCAAAACAATGACCCACTTAAATACTTTTTGGAAAAACTAGATTCCATGCCCATATATATGTCAAGTTAATACCAAGATATAGTGCACATGTAGAATAGTACATAAGTGTTATTAAGTATAAGTAGAATATCATGCACACTATTTTTTGTACATGTAATTTTATGCATGTGTTTATGTTGTGTTAAATTTAAAGCACATATTTATAAGATCAAAAATGGCTTTGATTTTTAATTTTTAGGCCTAGAGTTACATACATATATGAATGGAAGTTTTAGACTTAAAATGAAGAAATATCAATTCAATCATGATCAACACTTTAAATTTTATTTAAGATATTTCCTGAAAATATGTTTATAATATCGACCACACTCTCCTCTTTATAAATAAATAAATTTTCAAACATTTTAATTAATTTAAAGTTTTCATCTTTATCATTTTTTAAGCATGCCTTTATATGGCATAACTACTCATGTATATCTTTATTTATCTATCTTATATTTTATTCATAATTTGAAACTAAAAAAATAAAAAATATAAAAAAATAAAAATATTTAAACACTCATCTATCACCCATCTATCTATTATGATTTTCTTAAAATTATAAGTACTTCTTCAAATTTTAATTTTTTGATCTACTTATATTTCACCATTTTCCATATATATATATATATATAACCAAAATTTCAAACTTTATATTTTTATCACCTTTTTAATTATAAGTACCTCAAATATTTTTTACTGGTTCGAGTTTCTCATTTTTCTAAACCAAAAAAATCACTTAAAACCCCCGCTTTAGACCCCACTTCCATGCTTTTACCCAAATAGTTGTTATTGTGATACATGCAATCCTGCCACCTCAAAAAAGTAACTGAGTCATGTACATTATTGGAGCAGTCATGAACAGCTTGCACTTCACAGTTTAATAGGGGAACCAGTACACGTTATCGTACGAGTAAAAGGTGCTGTTGCTATCATTTTCAGTCCATAAAATAATTTTAAAAAAACTTTCTGGCAATTTGAAATAGTTATTTAGTGGTACCACGGTTGTTAAGTCGTGCCTGATATAACTTTGTTTTTGCAACGTAAACATTTTCACCCATATTTTTGTTGATGGAAATTTTATTTATCATAAAACATCAATATAATTACAATCATACATTTTCAATTTAAGGAAAAAACCATTAGACTTTAACGTTATTATGCTATAGGCATTTTCATTGGCAGAAGTCGAGCACCACTTCATCTAAGAGCATTCTAACGTTAATTTTATTCTTAAACCTGTACTTTAAACCCGCGCATTACATTATATGTTAGCCAGGGATAAAAGCGAAAGATTTTTTTACGGCTGTATTTGACACATCATCAACGCTGAATGTGGCGGGTTTTTTTTGTTTTTTGTTTTTGGTTATTGTTTTGTATTCTGCTGATTTAGCTGGTATTTTTGAATCCCCTCTATTTTAGCATTGTTTTACATTTTCCCCCTTCCTCACTCAGACATTGAAGATTGAGATCTGTATTTCGAAATACATAAAGCTAGCGGTTTAAATGCACGGCTTTTTTATCTGCCATTTTTTTTTTTTTTTTTTTCTGTTTTTAAAGGTTTTAGATGAAATATATATATATATATATATATATATATATATATATATATATATATATATATATTTGAGAAATGGAAAAAAAAAAAAAAAACCGGTATTTATGCTGTCATATTTGAAGTTGAGAAAGACTGGATTTGAATGTCATGTTTTGTTAGACGGCAATATGCTTCCGTCACGGGTATGCATCAAAGCCCTCAACGATCTTATTCTTATCCTTGACAATGATGGTTGACTTGAGAAAATAATTAGATTTGAAAAATATGAGATTACATGTTTTTTTGTGTTCTTTTATTTTATTTAAATTACATTTGTTTGGAAGATTAAAAAGAAATTGAAAGAGAAAATGGATCATGGTTTTTTTTTATTATTATTTTTTGAAAAAAAAATGTTGGAATTTGATATTCTTTTATATTTAAATTGATTTAAGAAAATAATTAAATAGGAAAAATATGAACATACTTATTTTATGTGTTCTTTTCTTATATTTAAATTATATTTATTTGAGAATTCTAAAGAAATTGAAAGAAAAACTGGAACAGAATTTTTTTTTTAAAAAAAAAACTATTAGAATTTGATACTCTTCTATGCGTTAGATGTTTACTTTCTCATGGAGATGTGTAAACCAAAAAAGGGAGATGAAACATTATGCAAAATTTGTTCCTTTTGTTTCGAATCCTAAATATGCATTCGATCTTATGATATATGGCTCCTTGTTTCTATTTTTAAAAAAACTAAATAAGGAATGAATTGTGGGAAGTTCATACTTGATAATCATATCCCGTCCATTCAAAAAAGAAATGCTCTTGCCCATAATTATTGGAATGTATATGTTAGGATTCTCATGGGTTTTATATGATTCGCTATTAAATATTATGGTCATTCCTGATGGGCATTTAAAAATGAGTTTTAATCAAAGATGTTATTAGATTATGTTTCGTTTTAAATTACATGAATATTTTAATAGAATTGTTATAAATTTTAAATTGTTTTCAGTTAAGTATAATATTAATTAAATAACGATTAGGTTGGGTGAAGAAGTTAATTATAGAAAATATGTTATAGGAATATGGTCGGTTTTGAATTATATGAATTTTTTAATAGTATTGTTATAGACTTTAGATTGTTTTCAGTGAAATGTAGTGAGTGTTTGTATAAAAATTGGGTTGAGTGATGAAGTTAATAATAAAAAATGATAATAATTTTTTAACATGTAAAGGAAATAAGTGATTTGTTTAGGTGCTAAAAGGTTGTGTTGAAAAAAGAAAAAAAATAAAGAAAGAAGTAACTATTTTGGGATCTTGTTGAGTTCATAGTGTTAATTACATTTTTCCTATGTTAATGTATTTCAAAATAGTTTAAGACCAAAGGTTGCATTGTATGAGTTTTTTAATCTATGAATGAATAAGCATAATATAATCAGAGGTAGTAGCTTGAGTCATCCATTGTAGAAGAAATCAAGTAGATATCAGTTAATGACTAGTCCCTTGTTTATGATTAATCTAAGTTTGATTACCAATGCCTTTCTATAAAAAATTCTTCATTAAAATTCCTAAGTTAATCCATTCATGCCTACAAAATAAATTCTTTCCATACAATGTGAAATTGAGGAAATCATCACTCTGTCAATGTTTGAAGGGGTAGTAGAGCGTCTTCAAAATTATGATTAACATTTTCTTATATGCCTCCTCACTACACATTTGTGAATTACATGCATCTATGTAAATATATATTAAGATGACAAATGGGTTGGTCTTTCTTTAAAAATAATTGAAGCCTTGTCTAAATTCCATTTATCCTAAAATCTTGCCATTCCATAAAAACACATTTTTGTGTTGTGCTCTTTCAAAAATTCCATGTTCCTTATTTATGCTATTACTATGACATAGGTTGAGTATGTTTTCAAAGGATTAATAATTCAAATCATCCAAAATTTATGGTTGACATTGCTACTTTCCATGTAAATGTTTGATGATGGTTATACATTAAACATTGCCCATCATATGTTAGGTAGTGTAGTTACTGCATACCACCATATAAAAGCAAACATAATAGCAAAAACATTCTCTGATAGGACAAAGTATCCAATATTGATAGTATAAAATGACATATTGGTGGCTTCATTTTATCTTTTCAACTTTCCTACTGTGAAAATCCATACACATTTGTTTGACTACAAAGTAATTGTAACACTTGATTTGGATATTATTATAGCTCTTTGCATGGCAGGCACATGTATCTTAAAATCCATGATGTGTTCTTTTTCATTGGCATTGATCTTTCCCTGAAAATATATGGATTTTATCTTTCGATTGATAGTAGGAATATAATTACATGTTACATGTGGTTTGATGATTGTCCCAAAGTTGAATCCCTTTACACTGATTTACATTCATTCCATTACGAAACTCTGCTTTACAAAAACAAAAAGTTACTTCCCTTATGCTATAACTTGCTCTTTGGTGAAATTTCTAGTATTATAAAAGATTAGGGAAGAATGAAAAGGATATATTTACAACAAATGATAAGTGGGATCACTGATACATAAGATCTAAATTTTAAAAAAATCACACAGAGAATAATCAAATATATTTTAAGAAAATAATAAAATGAATTAATTACAGTGTTTATATTTTATGTTTTATTCTTTTTCAATAAGTCATCACACATATTTGAAGTCTAGAATGTGACAAGGAATCATAAATACATCTTTTTGATCTAATCTATATCCCTACTTGACTTTCCTAACCAAATGTAAGAATATCAAATGATTCAAATATAAAAAATTAATTACAAACTAGCATACATATCTTAGATAAATCTATGTAAAAGATGTTGAGAAATATCATTTTGAAGGAACATGTTCCATTTATGTAAAAATTTTCATATTATATAGGCACCTTGAGAATGATATCTCTTGATGTCTTTTACATAGATTTATCAGATATATATATATATATATATATATATATATATATATATATATATATATATATATATATATATATATATATATATATATATATATATATATATATATATATATATATATATATATATATGCTAGTTTAATATTATTAATGTTATTCATCACTCTTAAGTGGTCCAAGCCACCACCTTTACCTGATCAGAGCACCATATATCATTTGTAATATGCCTAATATTTATAAGTAAATTTTGTTTATTTTTCCTATTCATAGACTATATTTGATGGTTAACCTTATTTGTACCAAAATGTTTTGATGGTGATTATTTATTTAACATTACCCTTCAAACATCAATGTAGTTCATAGTAGAATAAATTACTCACATTAAATTGAAAACTATAATTTCACCTTCACTTAGTGAAAAAAAAACTTTGGAAAAATAATAATTTACACATTAGCTATTGCATGACAAGACGACAATAACATACCCAAACAAAATGAGAAAATAAAAAATAAAAACTATGAACTTATAATTTTAATGTTTATCACCACATTTCACGTTGGCTTTCATGTTAAGATTATGGGCAATTTTTGGTTTTCAAACCCTTAAAATTTTGATACCTACAAATGTATTCGTGATGTAATCATGGCCATTTTGGATTTATAACTTAAGCATGTTTAGATTGAGGTGCATAAACAATGATGAATAGATAAATTGAAACTTAATTCCTTTAGATGGAAAATGACATCCTAAACATTAAATAAAAACCATTTTCCCTTATAAGGAAAATTCTAGTGGATGGTTATAGGTTTAATGGTATCGATGCTATCATGAAATAAATTACAAAGTTTTTGTGATGATAAAAAATGAGGAGAGTTATTTTAGTGGCAATCATATAATTTTCATCATGTTTAAATTTTTTATTTTATTGTGTTTGTATACATATTAATATTTTTGAGTTAGATTTTCAAAATATTGTGTGTTCTCTATTTGAGTTTTTCTTTTCCCACTCATAGTATCGTAGTTTTATTCATCATAATGTCATGAATAAAACTTAATATGGTATAATTATGTCAACTAGGTTTCAACTTGTAAAATTATTCCTCCATAAAATTATATTTTTAATTAAATTTCATTTAGTATAATAATGTTAGCCAAACATTTTTTAAATGAAAAAAATTATAATGTGATGAGGGAAAATCAAATGATCATCAAATTTGAGGTTGGAATTAAAAGTGAACACACTCGCTCCATTACAATCCACTGCCACCCCTAGGATTCTAGTCTATAATGTCTACCGATGTAAATACATTTGTCCTTTTTCCACACTACCCCACCAATGCAAATAATAACCATAAATCCTTTGGAGGGAATCCACTGTTATTAATATTAACTAATGCTTATTACATTAACCTCATTTTATCTCTTTCTCTTAACCTTTTTTTTAATAATTATTGTATGTAGTTTATTTGTAGGCAATCATTTACATGTTTGTACCCTTAATAAAGTTAAACTCTTAGTTAGGGGATAAAAACTAACTTTACATAAAGTATATTGGCAACTTTGAAAAACATTTATAAAAAATACCAAAATTTTAAGATGAATTTTGTTAGTTGTTATCAAGAATTTAAAATATATATATAAAAACATAGTTGGTGTAATTGAAATTTATTTTTCATTTAATATTTTTGAATAATTTATTTACAAATATAATTTATTTTTATGTTGGTATGTTTAATATTGCCCACCCACATTTATTACTTGTAGATTTTTTCAACACATCTTAGAAAAAATATATTTTCATGAAATTAACATTTATTCCTCTACTCGAAAGGACATAGATTTTATGAAATCTTTCTGTAGAAGAATATTGACATGGCTTTTGCTTGTAGATGAAGAAAAAAAAAAAAAACATTAGAAATTTGTAATATTTCTATATTATAATTTAAAAATATATATAAAGAAGAAGAAGAATTACATATACATGTAATAGACCCATTTTTACAAGTAGGAGAGAAATGAAAGAGAATAGAAAAAAATATTATGTTACATCATTTTGTCAATAGAAATTTACACTTGTGTATATCATTACCTTGTGTGCATGTGTGTTTTTCTTCAATACAAATATATATATATATATATATATATATATATATATATATATATATATATATATATATATACATATATATATATATATATATATATATATATATATATATATATATATATATATATATATATATATATATATACACACATATATATATATATATATATATATATATATATATATATATATATATATATATATATAATTACTTGTTTCACACAATTTGTTGAGTTAATTTTCTATCATAATCATATCTAAGCTTTGTAGTGGAGTTTAGAAACTTGATTTAGTCATGACAAGTTTAAGTAGTATCAGCTTTACCTAGCCTCAAATCACTATTTTCAATGGAGAAAATTATTATTTATGGATTGTCAAAATGAAGACTTTTTTTTTTATCAATATGTGCAATATCTGTTTTAAAATGGGTTTCCAAAACCATGAAATCAAGAAATACTCAATAAATTATCACAAGTAGAGAAGAATGCGTTAAAATAGAACAAGAAAAAGGATGCAAAGGCCTTATTCTTCATACATAAATCTATGTAAAAATACATCTTACCAATATTTTCAGTACTAACTACATCCAAACAAGCATGAGACATCATAAAAATAGAATATCAAGGTACTAGTAAGGTTAAAATAGTTCAGCTAGAAATTCTTAGGAGATATTTTGAAAATCTATATATGAAATATTCATATTTAGTTGATGTATTTTCTATCAATGTAATGGGGATGTAAAACAATGTTAGGTCTCATGGAGAGAGACTATAGGATCAAATGGTTACATTAAAAAAATTTAAAATTTTACCTACTAGAATTGATTCTATTATAGTTAAAATTTAAAAATCAATAGACTTAACATAGTTATTTGTTGATGAGTTCATGGGATATTTACAATCCCATGAGAAAAGACTGGATAAAACAACTTGTTCTCTCCTTGAAAATGAATATATAAAATAATTTATAATTAGTAGTAGAGGAAGTTGAATATCAAATTTAAATAGAGGCAGAAGAAGAGGATTTTCTAGAGGCATGGCTAGCAATTGTGATGGAGGAGGTATATAAGGAAACTCTCATAAAGAGAAAACAAATTTATTTTTATTTATTTTTAATTGATGCATGGGTAGTATCCAAACTCATTATCATTATTCCCATGCACAAATTCAAATGTATGAAAAATAATAAATTCAATGCCATTAATTTAAGAAATTTGGACACTATGTAAATGAATGTAGAAAGAAGCAGTTTAATATGAATAGGAAGAATGTAAAATTTTTAGATAAAATTAGAATGAAACTAAAAATAGATATTTAATGTTCATTACATGTAATTTTCACAGGAAAGATTAAAATGAGTGTGGTTTTTAGATAGTGGTTAAAATAATAACATGAGTGCAAATAAGGACATGTTTACAAACATAGATGAATTTGTGAAATTAGAATTGAAATTTGGGGGAAATAAAAAGGTAGATGTAATGGGTAAATGGAGAATAAAAAATAAAACTAAGAGAGGAGAGAAAAGGTACAATCCGAATGTGTTTTATTTTCCTAGTCTCAAACATAATCTATTGAGCATTAGGAAGCTAGTGCATAAGTTATTTAAAATTTACTTTGTTAATAATGCATGTGTGATTGTAGATAGAAATAGAATTATAACGGAACATTATAAATGACACAAAATAATATGTCTCCATTAAATTTGTAAATTTATTTCTCTATAGCATTAAAATATTTCATAAAATACTAGTCATGGTTATGGAATTTGAGCTTTGACCATCTAAGTTTTAGTGGCCTAAATCTATTTAATGTAAGTCACATGGTAAATGGATTGCCTTTGATTGATGAACCAAATTTTTTTTTTGAATTTTGTATTCTTTGTAGGTAACACACAGATTAATTTTCCATTGACAAGTCATATAAAATAATAACTTGACTAGAGACTATGTGTTTATATTTATGTGGACATATGTAAAAACCTGTTATGGGTATAAATTTATACTTCACAAACTTTCATACATGATTATACTAGAGAAACTTGGATTCTTTTTTTTGAAACACTAATAAAAAGCTTATAAATTATTTCAATATTTTAAAATTTTGGTTAAGAAGTAAAGTTCACACTACATAAATGCTAGAAGAATAGATATAGGCCGTGAATATGTGCTCAATGATTTTTTTAATTTTGTTAAATAAAATGGGATAAGAAACATATCACTATTAGGTATACACCACAACATAATGAAATTACAAAATGAATAATAGAACAATCATGTATATCGATAGAATCATGATTAAGGCTAAACATTTGCCAAATGAGTATTGGGATGAAGTTGTATCTTGTTTAGTGTACATTTTTAACCATTCCCCCATAAAGAGCATAAAATACTAGGTATCAAAAGAATCATGGACTAATAATAAACACAATGTTTCTCATTTGAGAGAGTTTGGCTTCATGTGGTATATACATATTCCTAATGAAAGGGGAAGAAGTTAGATGACATATGAGTATGATGTGTTTTTGTGGGATATAGTGAATAGTGAAAATCATAAAAACTATACTAAATATGAAGAAAGTATTTGGAATGGAAATATATCAACACCAATAGCTTGAGATTAGAGAGTTTGGTGAACATTCCTCTATATCAAGATCTCAATCAGAAAGTATTTAAGAAGATCCTACTTGAATGATACATACATTCAATAATGTTGGTTCACATGGATCAAATTCCTCATCAACACCTAGATATCACCCAATGAGATTTTGGGATTAGATGATACTCCCAAGAAGATAAAAATACTAATGGAAATATATGAGGTAACTCAAGGTATTGAGCATTTTTTTGCGTTATGCTTCATTTTTTATCCTATAAGATTTGAAGATGAAATTGAGAATGATAATTTTCAAAAAGATATGGATGATGAAATTGAGGAAACATAGAAAAATCACAGTTGGAAATAAGTGAATCATCCTAAAGGAAAATATGCAATTAGTGTGAAGTGGATTTATAGATAAAGTTTAACATTGATGGAAATGTTGTGAAGCTTATATCAATGTTATGTTAAAATGTATATTCACATATTTTTTCTCCAGTGGCTAGATTAGATTAATGATATTTGTGTTAGTAATATTAGGGCAACATAAATGTAAATTTTATAAAATTAATTTCAAATCAAGTTTTTTGAATGGGATATTAGAATAACAAGTTTATGTTTAGAAAGGACTAGGATGTGAAATTTTTTGTCAAGAATACAAAATTTACAAATTTAAAAAAGCTTTATATAGACTCTAATAAGGTTCAAGAGCTTGGTACAACAATATTGATTATTATTTTACAAAAAATGTCTTTATAAAATGCAATAATGAACTAACATTATATATTTAGATTAATTATCAAGGTAAAAAATTGATTGTATGCTTATATGTTGATGACTTGATATTTAAAGGAGATTTGTAAATTGGCATGTTCAATTCAATAATGAATAAAGCATTTAAAATGGTTGATTTGGGAATGATGAAGTACTTTCTTGGCATCAATGTAAGTGAAATAATTGATGGGATTTTCATTTTCCAGTGAAAATATGTAAACTACATTTTAAAAATATATAGAATAATGAATTGTAAGCCATGATTGACACCATTTGCCACATGGTTGAAATTAAGAAAATAAGATAGGGGATCAAATGTAGATCATTTTTTATACAAAATACTTGTTGATAATATAATTTAATTGATATCTATAAGGCCTAATATTATGCATGGAGTATGTCTAATTTCAAGATTCATGGAGTCACCTATTTTTTTTAAAAAATCATTTATTTTATTTATTCCCAACATTTTGATGAGTCATTTGGCACAACAAAACTATGAAACATGATTTTTCATCTAGCCTCTCCCAAAAATATGCCTATGAGTCTCCAGAAGGTCTAATGTTTTTGGCTCACAGTGTACCAGGTGACCCAACTAGTCTATGTAAAACTATTCTAATATAAGGCATGCTTGTATGAAATTTAAACTTTGAAATATATTAAAAAAGTAGAGGGTAATGTAGGTTTGTTTATTTTATGATTATGGATTTCTTTTCATATGACGATAAATAACAAGCACATACAAAATAGAAATTTGTGAAAATAATACTGTGATATATTAGTGCAACAAGAAATCATGGAATTTTATATTCAACATCAGATGATTTAAACCTGACAAAATAAACCAACAATGATTTTTTTATAAGTATTGATTATAAAAATAGCACATATTGTTATATTTTTTATTTTGGTTAAAATAAAAGTTCATGGGCCTCTAAGAAATAAATAGTTGTCAGTTTTTCAATAGTTAAAGATAAATATATAGCAGCCACAATAGTAGTATGGATGAGAAGAGCATTGTTAGAACCAAATCATGAGAAATAAAAGGCAACAAAGATATTATATGATAAAAACTCAACTGTAAAATTGCCAAATAATCATGTATTTCATAAAAGGAGCAATCACATTGACACAAAATATCATTTCATTAGAGAACTTATCAAAAATGAAGAAATATATTTGGAGTTTTTTAGATCTAAAGATCAATATGGTAATATATTTACCAAGCCATTATTAGAATAAAATTTTAAGCATCTCATAAATAGTTTGGGCATCATTAATATTTAGTTATCACTCTAGTGATTCATAGTCAATATTGAGGGTTATTGTTGGCATATCTATTAGATTGCTTAACCACACTTATTTCTTGTAAAAAACTTCAACACTAGATCTTTGAAAAAATACATTTTCATTAAATGAACATCTTTTGATTTTCTCAAAATTATTTAACTTCTATGAAATATTTTTGTATAAGATGATTCACATGTCTTTTACTTGTAGATGAAGTAAAAAAAATTATATCTTGTAATATTTTAATATTAGAATTTATAACTCTCTATAAAAAAATAAGAAGAAAAATAATTGTTTATACATGTATTAGACTCATTTTTTTCAACTAGGAGAGATAAAATGGAGAAGAGAAAGCACTCTTATGTTGAAACATTTTCATTAATATAATTTTTCATCTATGGATATCATTATTTTGTATATGTGTGTGTGTAAATTCCTTCAATACAATAATATTTTGAACTTTAATATATTTTTTGGCATTTTATCTTGGGTTTATTTTATATAATTTTTTAGAAAATATTTTTATTTAATGTTTGAAATGATAGCCATATGATAAACTATTTTTTTCTCCACCATATTTTCATAATAATAATTGACAATGTAGCTCCCTTTGTATTTATTTATATGATATTGTACTCTAGATTATTTTCATTTTACTTCTATGGAGGATGTGTAGATAGATAATAATTACTTGTTAGATGATTTGACTTCAACTATGGTGAGTGTGAACAATTGTTTAAAATAATAATTTTAGCTAGTTGTACATATTTAATGCACCTACCCCTATTGTTCATAATCCATTTTTAGATCCAAAAAACTAAATAACAAATTACACATATATCATTTAATGTGAAGGACATAAAATAATTATAATGTCAAGTTTTTTAATTTAAAAAGAGTAATAGTAATGAGATGAGCGTGAATGAGACTGAATGCAAGCATAAAAATTAGTAATTGTCAGAGAATATAACATTGTGATATAATGAAATCAAGTTACTATAAAAGCATATAAAAATGATGAGAATTTAAAAATCTCAATATCATACAAAGAAAACCAATTCCTTAGTCAATCAAGAGAAAGAGTATAGTGGGTTAAGATTTTATATAATCAAAAATAGGAGAAGGGAGTGTCAACAAATATAATCTTAGAAAAAGATATCAATAAATGTTTGTAATCATATTTATAACATTCAAAAATAAATAAATACATGCATACATACATACATACATACATACATACATACATACATATGCATAAATACATACATATATTCTATTTTGTTAGTTTATTTCTTATTTTTATGCATATTAAGTTGTCTAATGATGTGTGTAGTAGAATAGGCCTATCTTATTTTATATTTAGTTATTTTAATTATTTTTAAATCCTACCTTACAAAAAACAAATTAGTATTAAAGCAAATGCTTTAGGGCCTATTAGAGAATAACAACCAGTGACAACAACTCATGACGCATTCCCCAACATTTGATGGTAATAATTCTGGCATTTTGGTGTATTAAATTAAATAATATATTATTTTTCCAAGAATTGTGAGGGATTATTGAATGTGGATATAGTCATGTAGTATACCATGCAACATTAAATATTATCACTCATGCATAAAGGAACCTATTGATCAAGAATATAAAAAATGATGCTAAAACTCTAAACTATATTTAGATGGCATTAAGTGATTCAGTCTTCCCAAGGATAACAATAGCCACTCATTCCAATCAAACATTGGGAAATCTTAAAAATTAATAAAAATTAGTGACAAGGTGAATGTGGTCAATCTACAACTAATAAGAAAGGATTTTTAGACACTTCAAATGATAGAAAATGTCAGTGTAGGCCTTTTTTTTTACTTTTTTAGTTTTACATACATAGTTGTAAATCAACTTCCTTAGGGTTGTTAAGGTTATCAGGGGAACACACATTTTTTTCCTAATTATGAATGGAGTTTTTACCTTTATGGAGACCTAATATCTCACTATATAGTGTACTTCCTTTGTACTTTTTGACTAATGCATGCCTAATGAACATTAATGAAGCTCACTTTTGCTCTCCATTCTCGCTCAAACCTATCCTATGGTTTTGTTACAATATATGACAATTAGTTATCTTAGAGTAATCTAACATGGTATCACTACCCTGATCTAATGTTTATTGTGCCATTTCAAAATCCTTGGTGATATATTTTACATGCATGCATTCACAATATCTTTCTTAATTTTTGGGTTTTCATAGGTTTGGAGGGATTTTACAACAATTCATGCAAACTATACATCGAGAGTTTCTTATCAAAAAATGAACTACACCATTAGATCTTGAAGGCATCAAAACCTTAAGATCAACTCTACACTTGACCTAGATCCATGATTGTTATTTTTAAATATTTTTGGAGGGTTTTGAGTTATTTTCAAGCATTTCACACATTTATATTCTATAGGGGTATCAAATCAAAAAATAATTCTAGGTTTTTTTTAGTTATTTTAGGTTTTAAATGGGTTCTTATTATATTTTATGGAGGTTTCACCAAACTTGCACCTCTAGGTATTTTCCAACTCCGATGGGTTTTATGAGCCTAACAAGGAAATTTTGTAATTTAATGGGTTTTCACCCTTACTCAAACACATCCTAGGTTTTGACCCCCTACCTACATGTCCATCAAGTTTAAACCATAATGTTTGCATGAAATGCAGGTTTTAATGCCCCTATCAACACTTTAGTTGGGTCTCACAACCCACGTTTGCATGTTTATATAAGCAAGCTTGTAGTTTTAACTTGGAAGTAACTAATGATAGTTTTGAGGGGGTATTATGTATTTTTGTACATTATTTGGTGTATCTTTTGCACATTATCTTTATATGAATTGTGTTGATTCTTGCACTTGTTGCTCATTTAGACACATTTTTGGTTGTGCACAACATCGTCTTCATGAGACTACCTTATGTATACACATAATATTTTCAAATTTTTATTTAGTACTGACGCTTTGTATATTTAAGGAACCTATTGAGTCTCAATCTCTCTGAGTGTATACCCTAAGGGGTGCAACAAGAAAGGTATGGTTAGACCATCAGTGCTTCACAAGATTGTTGTCCCTTTTACCACTAGCCATATACACACTTGTATCCTAAAATAATTTATCCTCATCTTATTCTCCTACGTCCTACTTATTCCAGTATTTTCTTCTTTCCATCCCTTTTTTTCTTGCCTTAACTTTTTTTGGTTAGTCAACTATACTAGGTCGAATGGGTTGACCTAATACAATTTAAGGGTATCTTTCACTTTCTTATCTTGTTAGCCTTTCAACTGATCTAATTCAGATCTAGTGAATTGTCCAAAAAAAATATACTAGTTTGACCATATACGACCAATGTTTCTAGGAGGATTTAGGGAAAGATATACCTATATATAAAAGTTAATTTCCAACTATTTCATAAGAGAAGAATTAAAAATGAATAAGTGTGAATGCACATCTACTTATTGACCATTCTACTTGAGTAATAAAGCTTAGGGTTCTATACTTTTTTTGGAGATACGGATTTTGTTTTGAAAAAAATACTATTGGATGCTTAAATAGGTTATGTAGCCTAGAGCTAATTTATCTTCATTATCCTTACATACCAAAAAATTCTCCTACAAATCACCTTGGTGATGGGAGAGATTGAGGCTCATCGAGTTTATCTTCAAAGGTAAGTATTCCCAACTTTATTTATTCTTTGTAAGAGTAGATAGATAATGTATTTGTATTCTTCTCCCATGTATTAAGATTATATATACATTGATGTGAGTATATATCATCTAGTACATGTTTAGTTTAGTTATTTTATTTTTTCTAACCCCCACTTTGTGCCATAAGCTTTAGTGTGCACTATATTAGATTTACTGTCTTATTATTATAATAACTTAATGTTTTAAACCTTAGGACTCTACTAGGTTTTTAAGATTGTGTTAGACTATAGGATTTATAACCCTTCCTATCATGATATATTATGATAATTGATCCCCTAATTGGGTATAGCAGATCCCCATATTGGTCATGATTTCATTTAACAAGTGTATCTATAATCAAAAGTGTACATATGCTCTATCTTCTCTGAGCTAGGATTGATTTATAGACATGATGCATTTTTGATTGTTTACACCTTATGTTTAGGGGGTTGTTGTAGCTATTTTATGTAGTTTTTCACATTTATGATGAGGAAATTTGATTATACACTAGTGGTTATTATTGGGAAGATCAACTATGCTTATTGGCATGCCTACATGGAATACTTATTCATAAAAAAGGGAAAGAACCATATTCCATTTCTATATGGACAAATTCCTACTCCCAGTGATCATGAAAAGTATAATATGTTGGCCAACACTTTTGACAAGGTTTATGGTACCATGTTATTTCACATTTTATGAGATCTAAATCACCATGAGTAGTTCAATATGTGTCATAGAACTATTTGGATCATCCTTCAATATCTTTTCAGTGATCCTATTAAAATTTACATCATGTTTCCTTCTTCAATTCCTATTATCTCTTCAAAAATTATTATACTCTCTCCTACTATTTATTATGTTGATAAATCCATGGTGGACTATGCTCTTCATTACATTGAGCCACCACTATAAGATGATATTTTTCCTGGCCTTAGTTGCCCTATTATATATTATACTTCAATTCATGTGCATGATGTTTCTCATTTAGAGTCATGATAGATTGGTACTTTATAAGACTCTATTATTTCTAGTGAGAGTCCACTTTGTGAGAGCATTAATGAATCTTCTCTTCATATGAGTATTCATTCTATAGATTCATGTGATTCATCTATAGTCTCTTCTTTAGATTTAAGGGTTTTTGGACCCTACTCTCTACTTAACATGGATATTCCTTTAGTTAACTTTCCATGTCATTATTATTGATTGGACTCACATGTGCTTGATGACACTTATTATCCTAAGTGCACTTTTGATATTGATGACACTTATTCTAATATATATGAATACAAGAGTGATGGGGACTCATCTTTACCATCTCCTTGTCACCTTCTAAATATTAAGGAGTTATTCTCTGATCAACCTACCTCTAATCTAATTTAAACATTACAAGGTGCGGCTATATTGATATAAATCTCATCAGACATTAGGTTGTCTATTCCATAGTTAGAAGGCATTCAATAATCCTTCATTATCTCTAATCTTATTTCACCATCTTTACGTAGATAAGTTAACCCTCTTAATATGCACGATGAGTACATTTCCTTATTTGGAGTTTATCGAGCACTTAGTAGAGCTATTCATTGTTTCCAGGAGATCCACTCTTCATTTCACCTACCTCTGATAGGTTAACTTTAGAGTCATTACATTTAGTTATTATGCATGATCTTATAAAACATATGCTACACTTCTACTATGGGCATTACTTAGATTTATTTGTATCGTTGTCTCCTTCATCTTCCACTATGGAATGGGTAGACTTCCAGTACACCATTTGTGTTCTTCCTTTGGTGAAGGGAAGAAATATTTTTTTATGTAGTTGGAGCTTATTTAGTCTTTAATTAAAGGATCTCATCATTGACATTTATCATTTTCTGAACTCTTCTGTAGGTAACTTCAACATCTTATATGGGGACTTCTTAATTTTCCTCTCTATGTGATTGTTCTATCTCACTCGTAGATAAATTATCAGTTGTGTCTAACATCCTTATAATATGTACATTCTCTTGATTTAATCTATTTTATAAGTGGAGTCTATCTTACAGGTTTTATCCTTTTATCCACTTTATGCGAGTTGCATTATTCTTGGGTACCTAATTGAGCCTTTTTGTTGTAACCTAAATTTTCCACCCACCTAAGATATATTTCATGGGGGGTGTTAGTGTAGTATTTTTATAGATTTTTAGTTTTACCTACACAATTATTACTTAGATTACTTATTGTATTTACATTTATTAGAGGAATGCACCCATAATGTGTTTTCTAATTTTGTGTTGCTTTGTTACCTTTATGGTGAGATAATATCTCACTATAATTAATGTATCTCTTTTTTATTTTTGATTAATGAATTCCTAATGAAAATTATTGAAGCTCACTTTTGCTTTGAACTCTTACACTCACCTATCCTAGGGTTTTCATGCAATCTATGATGTTAAAAGATCCTGGAATAATTCAAAATAAAATAAGTCAATAAATTATTTATCTATAAAAATAATGAGCATTTTTAATCAAATAAAGATAAATAGAGATGCTCTAGAAGACCATAAAATAATAGATAAGGTCTTGGTAAGTCATGAAATTATGTTTGATATTATTATGGTTTTAATTAAATATTCTAAGGACTTAAAAGAAAGTATTGTTGATGATCTAATGATTTCCTTTAAAACCCATGAACAAAGACTAAATGGATTAGCCTACTCTTCCCATGAATAAACCTTCAAGATAAATGTGAATTTGAGAGGTAGGGGAGAGTAGAAACAATAGAGGAAGAGTTATAATTTTCAATAACTAAAAAGGAGGAAGAAACAACCATATAAAATTAGATTAAAAAGGAAGAGGAAGGATCAAAAACACTTCTAGAGGTGATTTTATATAAAGGTATGATCAATGAATCATTGAATGCTACTATTTCAAAACATATTAATTTTATGCAAATGAATGTAATAATAAAGATAATGATTTGAATAATCAAAATGCATGTTTTTATAAATAAAATGAGGATTAACATGATAATAATGAAAAATTTGGAAATTTATTTATAACTTTTAACATAGCTAAGAAAATTAATCGTAAAATATGGTATTTAGATAGTGGCTATAATAACCACATGACTAGGAGCAAGAAGATGTTTATAAACATAAATGAATCATTTAAAAAAGATTTCAAGATGTGAAACAATTTTAGGGTTAATTTTTTGAGAAAAGGGATAATTCCATGAACACCAATCAAGGGGACAAGAGGAAGATTTAGGATGTTTACTATGTGATATGGTTGAAACATAACTTGATTAGGATTGGGAAACTAGTCCAAAATATGTATAACACGAGATTTGAAGATGAATATTGAATAATATATGATACAAGTGGATTTATTAGGTAGATGATCGTTGTCAAGATGACATAGAATAAATAGCGTGCTTTGACAATGTTAAATGAATTATCTATAACATTTAAAATGGTTGTAATTGACCAATCTACTCTTTGACACCTCAGCTATGGTCAATTGAGTTTTAGTGGGTTGAATATTATTTATAAAAATCACATGGTAACAAAATTTAACTTAATATAACATCAAATAAAAGTCAACAAGACTTGCATATTGAGGAAGTAACATAGAAATGTATTTCTCAAAAGTAATTCATGGAGATCAAGGTCTTCATATGAGTTGGTTCACTTGGATATATATGGTCTAATGAAGACACCATATTTATGAAATAATGTTAATTTCATAAATGAACTTTGTATAAAGGCATGGGTCTTATTTTTAAAACATAAATTAGGTGAATTTAAAATATTTAATCAATTTAAGGCCATGGTTGGAAATCATAATGGTCATTACATAAATACTTTGAGAATATATATAAGAGGAGAATAAATATCAAATTAATATATATATATTTTTTAAGGAGAATGGGATCGATAAAAAATTTATGGTAAATTATACACTGCATCAAAATGATGTAGCTCAGATGAAAATTCAAAACATTCAAGAGATACAAGGAGTATGAAAAATAATAAGGTATTATCAATTGATTATTGGGTTGAAGTAGTTGACAACAAAAGTTAAATTTTTAAATATATGTCCCAAAAAGAGTGTTCATGGCATACCTATTTATAAGGTATAGATTTGAAGAAATCCAAGTGTTGAAAACTTAATATCTTTGGATGCATGTCATATACACATGTGCTTAAGAAAATAATATCAAATTGGGATGACTAATGATAAAAATGCATCTTCATCAGATATAGGGAATAATCAAAATATTTTTGGCTATACAATCAAATAATTAAGGATATAATAATCATCAGGGATGTTTAATTTATATAGGATTTATCATGGGGTGATAGACAAGAACAACATCAAGCATGAAGAAGGGTTTGTAGAACCTTACTTAAAATTGAACCAAAAAGTGGTCTAACCATTAATGGACTAAGTTAATGTCGTATTTCATAAATGTTTTATTCATCTAGTATCACAAACCAAAAATAAACACAAAGATAAGTTCATGATACAACTTCATCATCCTCCACCTCAAGTTAGCTCTTAGGCAGAGCAAAGAGCTTTGAAGAAATCTATGATAAGTCAAGGTATGAATAAAATTAAGGTGAAACTATTAATTTTTCCTTCATTTCAATAGTTTATCCTATTTTATTAAAGTAAATAATTAAATATAGTAACTTGTGTGAATCCATTATTGAATAAATGCATGTAATTCAAGAAAACTAGACTTGGGAGCTAGTAGACCTTCTAAAAGGAAAGTAAGTAATAGGTTTTAAGTTCGTTTACAAAACCAAAATTACTCTAAATAGAAAAATTGAGAGAAAAAATAAATGGTACTTATTGAAGGTCTCAATAAAATTATTGGATGTGAGTACCATAAGACATTTACTCTCATATCAGAGCTAGAGATAGTGAGAACCATCATAGTAGTAATTGCTCAACACAAGTGGAAAGTACATAAAATGGATGTCAAGTCAACATTCTTGAATGGTGTGTTATAAAAAGAGGTACATGTCGGACAACCAACTGATTATGAGATTTCAAGGCATACATACATGTGTGTGTGTGTGTGTGTGTGTGTGTGTGTATACACACACACATATATACACACACACACACACATATATACATACACACATATATATACATATATATATATATATATATATATATATATATATATATATATATATATATACATACATATACATATATATATGCACCATGCCCTTGGTGGTTATTTGAGTCCATACAATTATTTCTTCATATATATATATATATATACATATATATATATATACATATATAGATATATATACATATATATATATATATATATATATGTATGTATGTATGTATATATATATGTATGTATGTATGTATGTATATATGTATATATATATATATATATATATATATATACATACATACATATATATATACATATATACATACATACATACATACATACATATATATATACATACATACATATATATATATATATATATATATATATATATATATATATATATATGTATATATATATATATATATATATATATATATATATATATATATATATATATGAAGAAATAATTGTATGGACTCAAATAACCACCAAGGGCATGGTGCATACTAATAGACACATATTTGTTTAGAAATGGCTTTATCAAAGGTGATAGTGAACCCAAACTCTACATCAAATAAAACAAATAGGGTGATATTTTGATAGATTTTTTGTATTTAGATGATTTAATATTTACTAGAAATGCAAACTAGTCTATAAAAGAGTTCAAATAAGCATTTCATAAGGTGTTTGACATGATTGATTTAGGTTTGCTAATGTTAGTTCTTGGAATTGAGGTTACAAAATGGATAAGGGTATGTTGGTGTCCCAAGACAAGTATCCAAAGTATTTTATGGAAAGATTTAGAATGCTATAAAATAAACCAACATCAACACTAATCAAAACAAGTCTAAAATTAAACAAATAGTATTTCATTAACAATGTGGATCCAAAATTGTACATCCACTTGGTTAGAATATTAATTTATTTAAATACATTAGACCTAATATCATGTTTATAATTAGTTTTTTCTATAGATTCATGGATACTTTGAAATAGACATTTTTAATAAGGTAAAAGTATCTTGAGGTATGTTAATGACACAAGAGGCCATGGAATTGTGTATGTAACAACAAATGATTTTTAATTGGTTGCATATATGGATAATGGTAGAAAGCCCTGATGATAAAAAAAGTGTATCTAAAGATGCGATCAATATTAGGTCAGGATCCATTTCATGGGCTTTAGAAAAACAACCCATTGTTTCACTATCTATGACTAAAGTTGACTATATAATAGAAAATTTAATGGCTATTTAATTAAAAATGACAATTTACACAAATACGTTATTAAAATAAAACCTTGAATACATTAATGTAAACACATAGATATATTAACATAATATAGAATTTAAAATAAATTTATTCAAGCATGCATAATAAATATAGAAATGATTGCAAAACTATGTGTCTATGGGTTAGTATAGACATATAAAATTCTACACTCCATCATTTGATACCAATTATCATTATTGACCACTAATATCATCAATAAGACTAAACCAACATCCACTTTCATCACCTAAACTTATCCATCCCTATGTTACCCTTTATTATAGTTAATTGTCTACTTAGCATCCCACCTAATCACTTATCAAATCCATATAATATTTAAGGAATTTTACATTCATTACCCTCCTACCTCCAACAACCTCCAAAAATAATCCTAATTAATCTTACGTCTAATCCCCACCTAAAAATAATTAATTATTATAACCACATCTAGAATCTACTAATGTACCTTGAGCCACTCACCACTTCCTCTCTATAATCCTCTAGGAATTTTTAATTCCTAAACCTACTTACCAAATCCTCTCCTGAATCCTCAAACATTGATCAAGAGCATCCATGGCTCAGTCCTAGTGATTGATTCCTTCCACGTGGATATATAATTTGAGTTACACTCCTATGCAAACCATATTTGGAACTTTGGATCCTTAAGTCTTGAATCCTTAGAGATTTGATTCTATGTGTATTTAAATATCACAATGATTCTAACTTTCTAATCAATCCATCAACTATAACATAAGTTTTTTCAAACATCAAGAGCATCCATTAAATCAATCAAACATCCAAGGCATTAATCTTTTAATATTAAGCATATATAGATGACATCTATAATGTCAAGGGGGAATAAATCATTTGAAAATTTGATGTAACATATTTTTTATTATATTTTATTTATTTTTATATTTTATTTATGTTCCTATAACTTAGTCAAAGGTGTTTGTGATTTGGTTTAGGGTAGTAATTTTTAGCTGCATACCATTGTTCCTAGCTTAAAACCTTAATTCCATATTGCATCACATTTTTTGGTGACCACAATGGATGTAAATCCCTCAAAAATTACTTACCATTCCCCTAATTTATTTTGGAAATATTGAAGATTCATTGTAAGTTGAATTTGCATATGAAGTACTAAGTTTTGCATGAAATGTTTTGTGCTTATTATAGCAGCAGGTTCTCTCCATGTAATAGTGACTTCACTCTGTGTATTAATATCTTCAACTAATTTTTTGGCAGGTTCACTTACATATATCTCCTATTTTTAGTAGTCTAAAATCATTGTCACCATTTTGGTTTTTGGACTAACTATTTGGTTCACTTGTAGTGAAACTATTATTCTCATATTAGAGACATTGATTTAATCTTTAGTTGTTTTGGCTCAATCCCTAGTGATATCATGATTGACCCTATTTCTATAATTATAGTGGTACTAGTGCTACATAAAAATGGAATTACAATATAGAAATAGATTTGAATAGACTATTAACAACTTCAAGTTGGGGAAATTATTCTATTGTTTTTGTTTTCAACTAAATCGCTACTATTATTTAATGACTTCCACATCAACATTAGTGACTTTGATTAATATTTAGCAAATTTATTTTTTTATTTTTTATTTTTTGGTATACCAGATTTATTATGATTTTTAACATATTTGACATCATAATTAGTTCTATTTCAACTAAATTTAGTCAGTTTTTGATCTATTCATGAGAAACAACATAGTCATCAACAATGGTTTTGACTCAAAATGTAATGATTTGGCTTGTCAATAACATAATTTTTTGACAATTTTCAAATCCTCCATTATCAAACAATGGCTTTTCCATCATTATGACAACTTTGACATAATTAGTGGTGGCTTTGCACTATAATTTTTCATTGAACATCCCTTATTCCTAAGGGCATAACATTTTACTCGGGTGTTTATTTTACCTCCCATTTTTGGCAAAATGAAGATATCAAAAATACAAATCTATATATTAGAAAATTTGGGATTCAAAACTATTAGAATATTTGTTATAAACTTTATTTGTTTAATTAATCTTTGGTTATTTTTCTTTCCTACTAATGACTAACATGTCTATAGCAACTTTACTCTGTATAATAATGGATTTTAATGTATTTTGGTAGCTTTACTCTCTGAATAGTAGATTTGATTTTATAACAATTTTTTTTAGGTTTCCCCTCAATACCATCAATCAGATTAATACAATTTATATTTGTAGGTTCATTTTTAAAAGAAAATATAAGTGAAACCATCATTTCTCTAATCCATATTAATTAATTAATTAATTGATCTAATTAATTTTATTTGGGTGATCCAATTGTGTATACTCTCCCCTCACACCCATAAGGTCACCTTGGGGATAAAAATAAATTGAAGTACTTTGTTTGAGAATAAAAACTTGTTTATAAATCTGTGTGTGTGTGTGTGTGTGTGTGTGTGTGTGTGTGTGTGTGTGTGTGTGTGTGTGTGTGTGTGTGTGTGTGTGTGTGTGTGTGTGTTTTAACCAAGGAATAGATTGTGTATGCTCTCCTCTCACACCTGTAGGGTAACCTTGGGCAAAAATAATTTATGCCTCCTATTTTTATTTTTTAATGGGTAATGTGACGTATATTTTATCCCTGCACTTTTTATAGTCCTTAAGCATGTTGTGATGTGTATTTTATCACCGCACAATAATCCAAACTTCATGTTTTAGCAATGTATAAATATCAATGAAAATTGTTGTGAAGGTAAAATTAATTCAGTGTAAATTATTTTGTGAACTAAGGAGGTTAAACTCCAATATTCAAACATCAAACATCATCTTTACATGGGCTTCGCCCCCATGTATCATAAGTTATTTAGGGGATGTATGTAGAGAACCTTATATAGCATAAATTAAGTCCCTTCTACCACAAATAACTATTAATACATGGTAAACAACATCCCCTAGCATCAATTACCAAAACATAGAGTAAGGGTTGGGAGACCAACCTAGTATCCATTTTATGTGATTATATTAGTGTCTTTTTATTGGTAGATGAAAGATAATGGGGGATAAAAGGTGGGTATAAAGTGACACTATTTTTGGCAAATAACAATAGTTGAAGTTGGAGAGAATGTTAGAGACACCTCGAAAAGTTATTTGACAATGACATAAAAATATGAATTATGGAATTTTGAATTTAGTTTCTAAATTTTTTTTTTTCAATACCTAGATGATAAAAGTGGGAAAAATAGATGCATTTACAACAATAGCTGGTCACATTTTGTGAAAAGATAAGGAGATTGCATGTATATGAACACACTTATTTTGAGTAAATGAGTGAATTTTTATATGATACTTCATATATGGATAGGTGAAATATCGAAGATTGTTGATAATATTTTTTATTTTATATATATATATATATATATATATATATATATATATATATATATATATATATATATATATATAATTTTGAAATAATTGTACAAGTTAAGACAGATGGAAAATTGAAAATGAAAGTGTAGAAACACAACTTTTTTACCTTAACTTTATGAAAATCATTTTTTTTAAAGAATAGTTGACAATGTGTGGATTGTTGAGATACAATTTTTATAATCATTTGATTAATATTCAAAAATGTATAAATGAATTTGTGATGATATGCATATGTTCTATAATGAGGTATGTTATGTAGAAATAAAGTAATAATTATAAACAATATTCTAACATTAATAAAATTATATATTCTAAAACTATGCTTTACACTATACAAACCCATATAATTTTAAAATAATAATAAAATTTTCTTGATCAGACGTGTTAAGAAAGCTGAAAAAACCCTTAAATTTCTTTAAAATATCCTTGGATATTCCATGACAGAGTTTGGACCAGGTTCAAGACCCCCTAGGGCTAAAACTGAGGCAAATTTGGAGGGAAAGCAACAAAATAATTCTAAACTTGAAAAGGGTGTATGCCCTTTGGAAAGGACATGCACCCTTTCTACACCAACTTTTCCCCCAATCAATGTTTATACCCATTTTTGTGTTGATCCCAAAGGGCATGTGTGCTTTTGAAAGCACACATTCCATTTGAGATTCATGAATTTCTCTTGACTTTTCCATGAAAATTACTCATTTGTTTTGTTATTGGCAAATTATAAACTATTTTTTATGTTGTAACTATGTGAATTTTGTAAATTATTCATTCACTTTGTTTGAATCACTATGAATTCTTCAAGCTTAAATATAAAATTATTTTATTTTGGGAAGATAAATAATGAGTTTTGTAATTTGTGTCAAAAGACCAATCAAAGAGCTAAAAATGAGAAAATTGAAGAGAAAAAAAGACAAGCAGATAGGAGAGCATCCATAAGGGCTTCTAGGCAAGGTGATATGCTTCCTCTACCATAGGTAAATCTCAAATGAAAATAAGATACCTAATTCTATAGAATTTAGTTCAGATATGTCTTAAAATGAGATAAAAGAACCCAATCAATCTTTTTTGTATGAGGAAATTCAAAATTTAGAGCATATAAGTAATGAATTTGTAATGAGTGATGAAATATATGGACAAAAACAATATAATGAAACATATATTCATAATGAGATTTTTGAGTATGATGATAATCAACATCAAGTAACAACCCCAAATCATGTATCTTTAATTGAAGAGGAATTTAATTCTCCTGTAGTGCCTAATGTAGATAATCTACCCTCTACTATCTCTACTATGGTTAAAGTGGTAATACCACCTAATTTAATACAAAATATAACTCCTACATCAAAACCTTTGAGGATAATAAGATTAATACCAAGGTATTTAGTTGAAATAAATGAAAAAATAATAGAACCTATGGAATGTAAAATGTCAAAAATATCACTTCAACATCATGCTCAATGTTTATGGGACTATGTATTTGAGAATAAAAATCATACACAATGATGCCAACTATTTTTTCAATTAATCAAAATGAAATAAATGTTCCCTATGATGCACAATTTTGGGTTAATAACATTAAACATGGAGGTAATAAATACTATAATAGTAAATAATCTTTTTAGTGTATTTAAGGCAATAAGTAATAAAAGTCAGAATAAAGATAGTAATGTGGCAAGATGAGTAATAATGGGATCTATAGTGAGTAAGTCAACATCTAAAGCTCAAATTATTACTAAAATAAATATATCCTGAAACTTAAATAGAATAACATATAATAAATATCATAAAAATAAGAACAAGGCTTGATGACCATTCAGTCACAGATTGTTAGGCATCTAGTGGTATACTCCCACAAAAAGATAAGGTGTTAATTGAAAAATAAGACATTTGATTGCATTGTTTAGGCATGACAACACAAGAGTCTCATCTAATGTAAAAGATGTTAAAATAAGAAAAGACTCAAAAAATTATGAGCGACATGCAAATTATTATTCAGACATGACCCAAATAGAATTTTATAAAAAGTTTATTGAAAATTTTACTAGCCAATTGATAATTATCCAAAGGTCATTTGAGATGTACAAGCCTTTCTATGTTAAAATAAACCAAGCATATACCACATGTTATTTTAGAGTACATATTGAATTCACTATACATTTTGATGTTTTTTAATCATATGCATTGTACTTTACATTCTGATAAGATTTTGTAGGAATGTATGTTGTCTTCCCCACCTAATACATCAAGGGAATTAATCCACAATATTTCTTGTCAAAGACTTGAGGGAAAATCTTTTTTTCCAAACAATGTTTAGATGTAACATTTAATAGTTGTGGTGGTTTGTCAAATTTAATGATTTGTATACACGAATATATTTCACTTGAATATATAAACCAAGTAGCTAAATATAAGAATTAAAAATCTATAAAGTATGTGTTAAAATATGAAAATGATTCATCAAGATGTGAATTGGTTATGACCAAAGTTTTTGGATGTGATTTCATACTCAAATTCAAAAAAAAAATTATCTACCAATATGTAAGACATACAAAAAAATAAAAATGGTAAGATAATCAATTCAATGCATGCAAGGATAACTTCCTAGTTGGCAACATTATTTCAATTGTGGAGTTTGATGAGAACCAAACACTACAACCATAGAATGAGGTTCAATCCCAATACTATAATTCAATTCAAGTTGAATTGTTTTCATATTAAGTTCATACATGTACCTGATATCATAGATGACAACAAAAATATTTTGAAGGAATACTATTTTTAGATGAGCAATGATAGATCATATTTTCTAGAGTTATTTTGAGATATTTTATATAAATATGAATTCAAGACAAATCATGTTTGAATTACAGTACATTTGGTCAAAAAATTGTGCAAGGTAATTTAAGAATTCCCAAAGATTTTATTGGTTAAGTAAAATGCATAATAAGAATGGAATTCAACATATTTGGAGCCTCTTTAAGGCTGGGCATTGAAAAGGAGAACATGATGGTGCAGGTGCATGTGTAAATAGAGCCCTTAAAAGAGAGTAGGCAAAGCACAAGGATAGTGATAATTTTATTGATGTTGTAAGTATTGTGACTTGGTATGATTAAAATATTTTTCATGGCAGAGATAAATATTCTCATGTATGAATATTTTTTTGGTTCATCAAATGGACTAATGAGTCAAAATATATGGCCCTTGTTGACCAACTTTTAGCCCATTTTGAGAGATTTGGTAGCAAGATAAACCTCATTACCATGTCTCATCTAAATTAAGTTAGATAAAATACATCTAATATTTATTATAAGACTCATTATTGTGTGTTTAGTAATTGAAGATTTGTCTCCATCCCTCATAGTTCTCTTGTAATGTATGATGAAAGTTCACTCTTTTTTCACACTCAAAGTTGAGTGAATTATTGTAAGGGATACCTCTGACCAACTACAACTTTCACTCTTAGGGATTGATTAAGACTAGAGAAAAATTTATAGCATAAAAATTTCTATCTATATGTATTCATGTAGAGGGTTCATCAGTTGGTTTGACAAGCCATAATATACGTTTGTTATTGACTAAATTTTGACTTGTTCTAAGTTATTTGGCCATGAGAGAAACCTCATTATCACATCTTATCCTTATCTAATTACATAAAATCCTCTTAATATTTCTTATAAGACTCATTTTTTTACATATATGATTTGATAGCTCATATTTATCACTCATAATTCTCTTGCAATGTGTGATGGAAGTTTTCTAATTTCTCACACTTAAGGATGAGTGAATTATCTTAAGGGATACCTCAGAATAATTACAAATTTCACTGTCAAGGGGTTTGACATAGGTTGGATAAAGGTCATTCTAACCTAAAAATGCCTATCTATATGTGTTCACATAGATGGTTCATCGATTAAACTAATGAGTCAGAATATATAGCCCTTATTGACCATATTTTATCCTATTCTGACAGATTTGACCATGAAAGAAACTTTTTTTGCCTCATCTTTTACATTTTGAGTTTGATAAAATTCTCTTGGAATTTCTTAGAAGACTCATCCTTACATGTGTAGGATATAATGACTTATTTATAACCCTTACAATTCTATTTTAATGTGCAACAAAAGTTCACTCATCTTACACACTCAAGGATGAGTGAGTTCTCTTAAGAGATGCCTTTGACCAAATACAAATTTTACTCCTAGAGCCTGACTGAGATTAGGAAAAATTTATTCTATCCTAAAAAAACCTATCTAGTTGTATCTATGTAGATGTTTCATTGATTGGGATGATGAGTCAAAATATATGCCCCCCATTGACCAAATTTTACCCCATTTGGAGAGATTTGACCATGAGAGAAACTTCATTACCATGTCTCATTCATATTTAGTTAGATAAAATCCTCGTAGGATTTCTTAAACGACCCATCCTTAAATTTATAAGATATTATGGATTATCTCTATCCCTAAAAAATAAATTGAATCTATGATTATCTATTTATAACCAAAAATGCACTTAAAACACACTTGTGTATGTACCACCATGTGGAAAATTTATAACACTTATGAAATTAGAGAGTTAGGAGAAATTGAGTTTTTTAATTTGTGCAACATCTTAGTTCCTCAAATCATAGATATGGGAAATTTTTTTAAAGAGTGAATTGAACCATGACTTGCATCAATTTGATGTTGTAATGATGTTAAAAAATCTATTGTGTGCTTGTAAACAAAACATGTTACAAATCTTCTCCCAAATGATGAAAGTGAAAGGATCAATTCATGATTTTTTTAATGATGTGTCTAAACATTATAAAGATATAAAAGTGTCTGATAAATCAATTAAAATAAATTTAGTTTTAAAATGTAGTATTATTTTTTTCAAGTGCATGAACTAGATTATATATTGATAGGTTGTCACTATACCTTTCATTTAACCAATCAATGCACTTATCTCATTTTTTACTAAGGCTAGTATCCAAGGCTATATGTAATGATGTGTTGGATATTTGAGTTAATAATTTGTTATTTTTGGGGTGTTTAATTTATTTTTGATGTCCAAATCCTAAGGGAAACAAACAAGGTTCTAATCCTATGTTGAAAAAAAGGTAAATCTAGAAAGTTTTGCTAACTAAATATCCCCGATGACATTCCTTGTTAAAATAGTTCTTTGGTTCACACCATCAACATCATAAACATAAACATATGGCATAAACACTAAAATGTCATTATTAACCTCACCTGGTTGGGTAAGAAAGTGTTTTATTTTAAAATGTGAGAATTTTGATTTTTTATTGTCACCTAGACTGCTTCCTAATAGATTCTGAATATGGAGATGAGTTTTTTAGTCAACAAAGTTTCTTATTAACTTTAATCTTATGAGAATTGAAAGACACAGTTTTCATAATGGAAACTCACTTGTATTAAATGGAATCAAACTTTACATTTAATGAAATTAGACTTGAATTAAAATGAAATGTACCTGTATCAAAATAAACACACTTTTAAACTATAAACTAGAAATACCAATTGTCCTAATATTTGAAAAGAAGTGGGCCTTTCTCCTTCCTCAAAATAGGATCAACTTTAACTTAGGAGTAGAATAGAATGTTTTACTTTATTAATAATTTATTATTAAAGGAACATATATAGATGCTACAAAATTACACTTGAATGTTTCCTAGTTTTCTTTACTCTCTATTACCCTGAAATGAGAATGAGACATGTACATAAAGCACATCACAATGACCATTATTAGAATATAAAATATGGAAATATAAATATAAAAATATTTTTATTATAAATAGAAGATCTAGGAATCAAATCCCAAGTTTATATGAGTCATTGGAACTGATTCAACTAATAATAAATCGAGTATAACTAACATATATCTGAAGAGCTTATGTCTGAATTTACAAAATAAAAATTCATTTTTATTTAAATCATTTTATACTATTACTATGAATATTAATGTCTAAAAGAAGATATATATATATTAGATATATTTTGAGTTGTTATATTAATCTACAAAGTACAACTAGGCCTTTTTAGAGCACGACTAGGCATCTTAAGAGCATAGTTGGGCAGGTCTTTAGAGCTTCATCAAAATGTCTTCAAATGTTTGTCAGAACATCTTTGAAGTTTTCTTAGTGGATATTTATAACTTAAATATAATATTTTAAAAGCTTCCTAGCTGATCTTTGGAGCTTCAATATAACAACTCCATAGCTCGACAAAGCACCTTTGGAGCTACTTATATAGATCTTCACATCTTGACTAAGGATTTTCATGACTCACTATGTTATATGATGAGTCTTAAAAACTATTTTCAAAACTTTTGATGACTTATCAAAATAATTCTACCATAGAAATGTATCTCTGTATACACAATTGTACTCATTTCATCCAAGTTACACACAAATACCAAGAAAAAGAATCAACAATGTATCACATAAAAATAAAATAAAATTATACTCATTCCCTAATTAGATGAAACTTTAACTATTAAATTTAATTCAATATATAAATAAGAGGCAAAATTTATGGATATTTTATATGATATATAATGAGCTATATAGAATTCTCATCAAATATTGACAAAATTGTATCAAAAAAATATTGATATTCATTTCCAATAAAATGATAAACATGCAAAATCAATTAAATAAAGCTGTATTATTCATTAAAATATATTAAGAGATTAATAAAACATTTGATTACTAGATTTGGAGTGTCAATTATAAAATAGTAGTGTGTAGTGACTTCTTCAAATAATGAATTAAGGGGAGAAAAAACATGTATGTCAATCATGTATATAATAGTGGAAAAAATACTAAGCAAATGTATACACCATGGTAATTAAATCACAATTTGATATGTTTTAAAATTCCTTGAATATTTGAAGCAACAACACATTTATAATTACAAAACAACATGATATATCATCTAATTCCCTGCATAGGCTAGATCTCACACAATAAATAAATAATATTAGAATACTTGAATATTGTACCAAGGCCATATATAGGCTAGATCTCATGCAAAAAATAATTAATAATTTCAATGATGACATATCATCTAATCCCAAATACTTAAAATCCCACATGATGCACAATAATGCAGATAACATGATATGCTTTTAAAGAATCTTTTATCGACATACACAAGTGTATCACTAAACCTCCTAACATTTATTATCAAGTACAATTTATAATATTTACATGTCTATGAAATTTATCACATGTATATTTAAACATCACAATTACAAATTGATATGTAACTAAATGTAAATGAAACAAGTAAATAGTAAATATCACATGTAAATGTGTGTGTGTGTGTGTGTGTGTGTGTGTGTGTGTGTGTGTGTGTGTGTGTGTGTGTGTGTGTGTGTGTGTGTATAATGATTCAAATCACCTAACTTATGAAATAATGTGAATTTTTTAACCCCACATGAATTAATAATTATCATTAACCAATAACATGTGTAAACATTAAATTTTAAAAATAGAAAATATGCATAGGTAAAGGAATCATATTATCAAATTGGTTATGTCGATTGAAAGTATTAAACTAGGATGGCAATCGAGCTGACACATGCACAAACATCCCTCATCAGGAGATGGGTTTAAAAAATAATGAAGCATCATTATGAAAAAGTGAGGTGGATTTGTTGACTAAAGATTGAGGCATCATGCTTTCCAAGTTTATTTCAATCCATTTAAACTAGTCTGTTTTAGAACCTCCTAAGCATCTTCCTTGGGTTGGTTGGCATAAAGCTAATGCATGTAAAAGAGAGTGATTACAGCCTACCTACTATTCTTAGGTGTGGGGATTAAATAAAGTTTCAAAATAGATATGGTGGGGGTGGATAAATGGAACTAATACTTAGGATTATTCATCATGATATTGATGTAGTAAGGGATTTTGTTTCTGGCTAGAATAAGCGTATGGTGGAGATGTGAGGAATTAAGATTAAAATCATAAATGAATTTATAGGTGAATCCATGGGTATTATGTGTGAAGGGGATAAGACTTATAAAGATCAGACTAAAAATTAATAACTCCTCTCATGTTTCTTTTTCACAAATGAGTTCATCAAAATGGATAAGAAGGGTTTCCCCCATGTTGATCTCCCATAGAAATGATTAGAGGTTTGCCTCCATGTGATGAGATACCTAACTATTGAGGGTAAGTATACATTAATTATCATCCACCACTTTTTATTGTTAAATAATTTATAATTTAATAATATTAGTCTCCCATTTTACCTCTTAAAGTATTTGGAATACACAACTCTTTCCCACTAGGTTCATGAATCTAGCCCCATATTACATTAGGGGCTTATATTACTATTGATAAAACATGTTCAAACCTATAAATGTAGGGATTTCCCCTTGGGGAGTCCTTAGTTGAAGAGGAATCCCTATATAAGGACCCCACATTGGTATCTTGCTTCCCTTCAACCAATACCCCCCAAGCTAGCCTATCTAAAACCCTCAATGATGACCTCATGTTGAAGTTGTTTGTCCCTAAGCCCAAACCAGTTATTCTATATGAGGGCACATATATGAAAGTCACCAATAAGGGCAAAATTATCCTTTCTAAAGAAATGAAAAACAATAAAAACTAGTTGGATATGCTCAACACTAAGTTGCAGGAAGTTACGTTGAACCTGGCTAGTCTCATTCAAGAATGGAATGCCTTACACAGGCAAGTGGACATGACTATCTAATCTTTTTTCAATTCCAAATAGGTTAACTAGACTCCTATGAAGTAGCCATTGAAGGTGATATAGACCCCCCCACCTAATATTCCTAGTATGAATCTAATCAATAGAACTCCTTTTCAAGTATAAGGATAGAAAAGGTTGTGTATGATCCTCCTCTAAGACGATGTTGAAGGACCTAGCAATAGGATGAGGAACAAAGTTTCCAAAAATAAGTGGGTTATAGCTAAGAAGATATATGATGATGAAAAGGAACCCCCTGAGGGTCCCCCTTTCTGATCTATTTTTTATTTTGTTGCCAAAGGGGTTTACTAGCTAGCTTGTTATTGCTTCAGCCTTTGAGGCATGCTACCCTTCTATATAACATTTTATAGTTCCTGTATCATTGTAAAACTAGGTTATTTACTTGATAATGTAAAAGAATATTGTAAAATAGTATATATGCGATACATGAAAAGGTATATGCCATAATTTTACATAAATAATATCACATATATCAAGAAAAATGTAGACCATAATATGTACATAGACAAAATGTGCCATATATAAATATAATGTGGGTCATATTGGCATAAAAAATTTATTATACCTACAATTAGACCCTATCAAAACAATTAGCTCTCCTACTTCTCATTGCTTCAAAATAAATTGTGCTTTATTGTCATAGACATAGAGTCAGGGGTGTTGAATACCTCAATACAAGGAGATACTCTCCTCTCAACATGTGAGTCATCAATTATTTCATCAACAACCATAAAAAAATTATTAGGTTTTCATAACGTATGAAATATAAAAATTAATACATTAAAATTGTATATGGAAAATTTGATAAAATTTTCAACAATGTAATATTTTTAAAAATGATTCTATGCTCTCTATATTTCATCTAAATGGTTGTATATGTATATAAGATCACATATACACCAATGATGGGGAATCCTATGGAGCATACATATATCATTAAATATATATGTGTATACAATTATGTAAATATGACATAAAATATCATTGTTTAAAGTTAAAAATAATTTTACTATGTGTTCTCACTAGTCTCCATCCCTGAATCAAGACTTTCTATGGAGATAGTGGATTCTCTGATGTAGTAGCAACATTAGATATACATTATTTTCAAATATGAGGGGTGCCCATATCATCCTTCATCATCTATAAAACTAATAAATAATTAATGTGTGAATCCAATGAACATGATAAATATCTATGACTATAATATATATCTTAAAATATATTTTTTTGTTCAAAATACAATAAACATGTACATGAATAAATATGCAATTTAAAAGTTTTTAAACCTATGTATAGGGTACACATGTGCCAAATGTGGCCTCTACAATACAATCAAGGCTTGTTGAGCTACCCAAAATATCACCAATTATCTATATAAGCAACAAATAACAAGTTTAATCAAATAAATTAGTCAATTAAGTAAACACATACTAGAAAATAAACTTAATATTATTTTACAAACATAAACAAACTATAATTATAATTAAACCTATGTATCAAATAAAGATGGTAAAGTCGATAACTCTTCTGCAATAACATCCTGACATATCTTGATCAGAGTCAATGAAGCTAGTACATCTCACCTAGTGTTTATCATGATAGTGTCTTGCACTATTAAAGCATATGCATGTGGCATATGCTCTGGCATGCTAGTGCTATATAATGTTGAAGCATATATAGATTGCATATGCTTTGGCATGTTAATCTCCATAAATGTAATTTATGTATGTCACACATGAACAAGATGTTCCATACACTCACTAACACCTATACCAACACCACCAAATCCACTAACACCACTACCACTTCCACCAATACCACTATCACCTATAGTGTTGGATTACAAAGAGGATTAGTTCAAACATTAGTCATGAAAAACATAAAAGAATGAATAAGAACTAACAATCTTGGCCAAACAATTTAATGGGGATTTAAAATGATAATAAGAAGTAATTTAAATAAAACATATATGCATGTTACCTTCCCAAATGATTTCACAATCCAAATATGGCTCCAAGTGTGTTTTCCCCTTGATTTGATATTCTTGTCTTTATCAAAAATAGATGCCATGCTCGTCCATTACTTCAAGATCATCATGCATAATCTAGGTTCAAGATAACAAATCAAATCTATACCTATCAAATGAGGCTATCCTATTGGCAAATAAAGCATGATAATCAAACTACACAAATGACTTGTGAAGAGAAGACTACATTATAAGTTTACACACTTTTATCTTAAAAATGATGTTATATGCCCTTCTATTTATAGATTTTTCAAATGGGTCAAGATCAACCATGACCATCCATCATAAGATTGAGATGTGTGGCTATGAACTAATCTAATATTTTATATTAAATCTATAAATATCATCATAAATATTTGGGAGGAAGATGCATTAATTGGGCATAGGTGCTCATAAACTTGATATTTATTGCATTAATGGATTATAGATGTCACCCTATTGACCATGTCATTAAGTGATGAAAATATTTAGAATCAATTTTCAATAAATAAATATTCAATTTTCTCCATGTAATTCTTACTTAATCTCATAATTTGGTTTAATTGGCCTAGTTAAGATTAATCAATTTTAGTGTAGTTCTTTTGAAATTAGGTGATAATTAATCAAAATAATCAAAAATCCATATTATTGGGTCATAATTTGACTCAATAAGAATTAAAAAGGTGATGTTAGATGTTTATGGATATTTATACTATTTAGGATGTTGTTGACCCAGAATAACAGAGGTGATCGCTGTGTACTAACAATTTAGAATAAAAGAGTGATACATAACACCAAAATGTAAAATCATTATTTTGAATAAAAATGATTTGAGAAAAATTAGGAATCACATAAAATGCATTACCCCATTTATAGATACATTAGCCTAAATCGAGATTTGTATATGAAAAGATTGAACCATTTAGCATGTTTAAGTGATTTTGGCCTAAATTATGCATTTGAGTATAATTTTAGTAAGATTCACAATTTCAAAATAAATGGTTTAGGAATTGGATGTCTTAATTTTGCCCCTATTTGGGAAGGTATAGTGAGACATTCAAATAAAGCAACATCTCTTCACAGAAAAGAGGTATCAAGAACCAATTGTAAATGGCCCATGATGACCCTTCTACAGGGTATACTAGGATGAAAGAGAAGGACAGACTCTCAAAAGGAGAGAGAAAGTAAGATTAACCCATGAAATAAATTAAATCTAGATGAGATAAGACTTTCACATGTTGATTCCATCAATGGTCAAAATATAAGTATAATAAAATGGGCCAAAAAGATGGTGGGGGGGGGGAATGGGAAGGATACAATCCAAAAATATAAGCAACACACTTTGATCACACCCAAAGCTAGGGTGCAAGGTGTGCACTTATAAAATGATCAATTTCAAAATAAGTTGCACACTAAAATATTACCACTATGGGTAAAAAGTATGGAGAGCTTGAAATTAGAAGAAAAGGAGAACATGGTCCCTAAATAAAGGAAATAATAATATGCTCCATTATAGCGTATATGTTCATGATTAAAAAAAACCCTAGTAGGGAAATTTTTTATCACTAACAAAGAATGGTTGGCTTGCCCTAATAGGGCTTATTTAGATTTGTGACTGGTTCAAATGTTGTACCCTAGTAAAGGAAAATTGGCAACCAATATCTCAAGGATATAACCTACTATATAAATTAAAGATGAGTGGGTACAAACATAGATGTGATGGTGTAATGGCTTTCAAAAATCCACAAAAAATAGGCATATGAGAATATAAAAAGTGATGAAAAAGATGAAAAGAATATTGTAGATGACCAAGTTGACTCACGTTACATCATGTATTCAGTCGATGCCTAAATAATCTAGATGTACCTCAAAATAATGTAGATTAAATGAAGGATAAATAAAACTAATGAACGCTTTATTAGATTCATGATATATGCTAAGAGATGCACATCTAAACATAGATTCAAAGTGCTAAACCTATTGAACCTAAATAATACATGGTGTTCTTGGGAGTTGTTCATTGAAGCTATATTGATGTTTAGACTTGAAAAAAATAAATAATGTGCATGATATATTAAAATAAATTAGACATCATAAGTATAAACTTATGATAGCATAACATTTTAATTGAATAGAGCTGGTTCAAATATAAATGCCTATAACTAAGGATAATGGTAAAAATTTACCAACACTAGAGTTACAACTATTTACATTTAAATAAAAAACAAAGACAAAGATTAAAAAAAGCATAAATGAACCCAACTTAAAAGCAAGATATGAATAATTAGGATTTAAGTAGGAACAAGAATGTTTATAAATAAAACTAGAACAAATTTATAACATGAGATCAAGGTATAAATAATCAAGATGCATTTGGACCATCAAGATGTACCTAAAAAAGAAAAGAAAAGAAAAGAAAGATCATATAGGAAAACACACGACCAAGAGAGGCAATACATAATAAAAAAGAGAAAAGAAGAAGAGATAAATGAAGAGGAATTAAAACACAACAAAACACCAAGAAAAACAAATAAAAATCAAATAAACACACACAAATAAAAACCAATTTAGTATGGTTTAAACATTATTATTAATGCCCATGTAGTAGAGGTGTTACTTTCTACAACAACATAATAACAATAAGGACACAAATTTATTCCTTAATTAAAGAGGAACAATGTAGAAGAAATGGGGGAAGAGAAGAAAAGGATAGGTTTGGCTGAGTTGACTCCAAATGTACAAGACAAGTGGAATTTGCATGCATAGTTCCATGGATGCATATTTCAACATGTACTTTAGGCTAAATGTTGTTCTCCCAAGAAGTGAGATATAAGAAAAGGTGATGACCAAAAAAAAATGATTAATTTTGTAGAATAAAAGGGATGATGGGCTTGCAAAATAGTGAGAGTGTATAAATGAGAATGGTCTTATAAAATGATAAGTTCATGGGATGATTACCTATAAAATGATAGGATTGTGAGGATCAAAATGTATAGAATCATAACACAATGTTTTTATTATTTTTTGGATCATTTTCTAATGGTTTTGGTGTTTTTTAGATAAAATATGTACAAAGGGGAACCAACTAATCAATGAAATGCCCATCTAAGAGTACAAGTTCCAATAAAAGTTAAGTTAGGTACAATGACACATGCTTGTAAATATAAACAATGGCTTAGTGAACTAACTAAGAGCTCTAATAATGACTATATCTAGCTACAATAACACTCATGAATAGAAATAATGGATCAAATCACTAACTAGGAGCTCTAATAATAGCTAAGATGGTTGCAATGGCACATACTCATAAATTAGTGAGAGTGACAATCCTGATAAGGTAGCAATGCCTAATAAATAGTATTAAAATATAACAATGTGTAACATATGATATCTTTGAATAACTATGAATTAGGAAAAAAACCATATGTTATGGTGTCTATGTTCATTCATGTGTAGAAAAACCTATAAAATACTATCCATGTTGATTTGATTTATATAACTAACATCAAATATGATCACAATGTCGATGATTCATAATCAAGATGATAATTGGTCAAGGGATAAATTATGTTCAAGTTATAATATCCTTAGGATATGAAAAGAATGAGGTTCTCAAAGAGAATGGTCTATAACGAATATGGTTCTCAAAGAGAACGGTCTAAGGTGGAATAAAATATGTTCATAATGCCAATAGTCCAAAAGCCTTAACTATCTAGAGTCATGAAAGTAATAAGGTTATCTGATGAATGGTCCAAGGTAGGTCAAAAGAATATGGTCCATGAGAGGATGATCCACTATAAAATGGTAAAATCATTCAGTACAAGTTACCCCCAAGTAAGGGGTCTTGTAGATAATGGTTCAAAGCTATCAAGTGTAGAACCTCTTTAAGTGTATAATGTTCATGGGCTCTAGAAGTTATTCACCATTTGGTTTAGCCAATTGATATGCCCCTAATCCATAGTTCATCATGATAACATATGGTCCTAACCAATTAGGCTGAATCCTACATTTTTTCTTGTGCTCGACATTTATGTTCTTCTGGTTCTCTTTTAGGACTAAATCACTAATCTCAAACTCCCAAAGGATATTGCACTTATTTTGGCTTCTTTAAAATTTATTCTGATAGGTTTACAATTTTTCTAGGGCAACAAAACACTTACCATCAATAATTTCTAGTTATTTCAACCTAAAGACTCCATACCCTTCATCATCTTTAATATGGTCCAAATAAACTTACAATGATCACAACTCAATCTCAATCAAGATAATAGCTTTTGTGACATAAACAAGGGAGTATGGGGTGGCTCCTATGGAGGTTTGATGACTAGTTTGATAGGCCCAAAAGGTAGGAAAGATTTTTAAGTGCCAATTATGGCCAACATCATTGATAATCTTCTTTAAAATGGCTACAATGGTTTTGTTTGATGATTAATATTATACATTACCTTGTCGGTTATATGGCATAGGTTATATAGTGCATGTTAGGATGCCATATCGATAGATGGTATGGTAATGAATGATATTATAAATTTACTTCTTGATGATGTAAGTGAGAGGAATGGCCTCAATCCACTTGGTAAAGTACTCAATAGTAGTTAAAATGTGTTTATGGCCATCTGAAGATGTTGGTTTTATTTTCTTGATGAGATCAAGGCCCCAAGTTTAGAATTTCCATAGTTTTTTGATTGCTTATAGTGGTAAGGAAGGTGCGTGTATAAAATTTACATTTTAATGTTAAAGTACACAATTTTTCACATAATTTTAAGTATTTTTCTCCATTTTGGGACAAAAATAGTCTATTCTAAAGAGCTTTTTATCTAAGATTACACTATTGGTGTGGATCCCATACATTCCTTCATGAACCTCCTTCAACACTAGCTTGGATTCTCCTAGAGATAAATAATGAAGTAGCATTCCCTCATAACCTTTGTGATAAAGTATGTTTCTAAGGAGGGTATAATTGGCTAGATGGTGATGGAACAATTTATATTGGTTATTGGAAAGGTCAAGTGGAAAAAAATGATCATGGAAGTAATTATAAAAGGCTTGATACAAAGCTAGTTCAGGTGGGGGATTGGGACTAGCTGGCACATACCCTTTCTAAATTTGGTAGAACATGTGCATATTGTATAATATTCTCAATTATAAATTGATACTCTTTAGCTCCACCATTAGTTTGTATCATTGACCCAATTGTTTCCATTATATCGGCATATCGATTGTTGGCTCTTGGTACTTGTTCAAACTATAGAGATTTAAAATGAACGTTTAGATTATCCATGTTTCTTTGTAAGGAACAATCTTGTCATCTATATTTTGATATTGATCAATGGTATCATTAATGATAAATTGGGAATCATCATAAACCATTAATTAATGAATTTCCCACTAAATGGTAAGACATAGTCTGGTATTAACTGCCTCATACTTAGCCATATTATTGATATAATGTGTTGGGTGAATATTTTGTCAATCAACATACTGATAATCAAAATAGGTCTGATCAACCACAACAAGAAGATTGCTCAGCCAGTTATGTATGTTTACCACATCAAAAGGGGACTAATCTCTCCCCTCATCAAGAGGAGGTTCCCAATTGATACGTAGGAGCTATTTACTATATAAATAAGCAAAAAATAACACATGGGGGCAAAATAAACCATCCATCTATCTTCTTTTAGAGATGATGCTCAAAAAAAAAGGAGAAAATTCCTAGTGGAAACACTGAAGGCACTTCTCTTCTTTTAGAAGTGTTCTTACAGGAAACAACTAGAGTTTCTTTCAAGTAGTAAAAGTAACCAAAAGTGTAGAGTAACTAGCAGCATGAGATGTAGCGCAAAGTCTCCACCTCGACTGCCTAAGAGTGAGATACGAAGAACAATGGGGGCACAAATTCATCCCAAGGTCCTTTACACAAAAACAAAAAATAAACACACACTGAAGACAACTATGACATTGCAAAGTCTGAAAGTAGCTAGCTTCAGGACACCTTCCTGATCACCTCCACTAGTTCTGCTTTTTAAAATAAATAAATGAGAATGCTTTCAAAATACAAACATAAGAACAATCTCCTAAAGTAGCACAAGATATAATAACACAAATTCTAAAAGTAACTTGCTTTCTTATTTAATCAAAGAAATATGAACAACAATCTGAGCTCAAAGTCTCAGTAAGGCCTTTCAATTCGGGCAGAGTTTCACTTCTGGTAAGGGGAAGATATCCCTTGTAACAAATGAGAGATTACAGTATATAACACTCCAAGAAAGACTTGGGTGCTTGGTTTCATGAATAAGGCCCCTACTGCAGTCACCATCTTCAATGCACCTTCAGTTCTATTTGGAAGGACCATGCTAGGAACAATGCATTGCCTCATCTACAGCATTTCCATTCATCTAATTTCTCTTCCTTGGTATGGACTATCTGGTCTTTTCTCTAATGTTTGTGTAGTTGTCCAATTCTTCATTACCTCATGGAAGAAAAATAGGCTTGCATCCTTGATTTGGTGTGCTCAGAAGTCTACTTGATCCATTGTTTCTCCTACTAGAAATAACTCTTTTGAAGATATTTCTAGTCCTTTGGTCTCGCTCCTCTCTTCACTGCTTAAGCACTTCTCTGCTCTCTGGTTGAACCGTCACTTTAATTGAACCTTCTTTTGGAATCATCCATGTTGCTTCTTTGTCCTTTATAGCCCTTCTTGTCTAAGCCTTTGGGGGGTCCTTTCTTCATCTTTGACAAGTGGCAAGTTTTGTTGTTATGAAACTCATTAGAAACTTATGGAAAATGGGATTAATGACACGTCTTGCCTGATCAACTTCAAAAGGGGAACACAGATGCAAACACTTGTTACATTCTACTGAGTCATAACAAGACACGTGATGTATTTCACTTAACTTACAGAAGCTTTAGAAACCTTTTGAGTGTCTTGTGGAAGATGACACATGGTGGCTTTTGCTCTACTTTATAATGGACACGTGGCAGCTTTCACTGCATTTTGTATTTTTCCATCAGGCACATTTCTATGGGATTTTCTCTTTATTCAGGCTTTTCCTTTGCTTTCTTTGGGCTCTCTTCTTAGGTGAATTCATTTAGACAAAATGTTTGAAGGAATTCCTTCAGACAATTTATCTGAAAGACTCTACTTTGCCTTTCACCTTCTTCATTTTTTTGAAGGAGTTCACTTTGTTAGTTTTTACTCACTGCCCTCTGCAAGGGTTCTAGGCCTTGACTCACAACCCTCTATAAGGGCACTTGTTCCTTTGGCTTTGGGGTAGCCCCTTGAACCTATCAATTGAACCAACTTTTTGCTGCTTCTTTCCTTAATTGAGGCTACCTTTGAACCTTTGAACCCATGAACCATTGAACTTTGAACTATTTCAGTTCAAGGTTCAATCAGTTCATTGACTCATCCTTTATCCATCACTTGTTCTTTCTAATCTCTTTGATCTTCATCACATTGGTTAAACCATTGAACCCGTTGAACTTGTTAAACATTTTGGTTTAAGGTTCAACAATTCAATTGGTTCATTCTTTTTATTTGGCCAAGTCCTTTTGATCTTTTAGAACCAAACACGTTGAACCATTTGGTCATTGAACCTATTGAACCATTGAACCCATTGAACCTTTGAACCAAAGTGGTTTAATGGTTTAATGGTTTAAGCCTTCTCCTCTTTGATAAGTGTTTTGAAGCTATTGAAGCTTAAATCGGTTGAGCTTTGAACCTTTACAAATGCACTTAACTCTTGCTACTAACATTGAACCTTTAAACCTATAGAACCTGTTAAACCAAAATGGTACATGGTCCAACAGTTCAACGGTTCAATCCTTGCTTAGAAGCTTGTCGATGAACTCTTTTGGTTGAACCTTGTCATTGAGCCAACTTTGAAATCACCTAAGTGTTGAGAGCTTGCTTCTTTCCTATAGAGTCCATAGAAATCAACCTGTGAAGCTCGTAGAACTTGGCTTGCAGAGTCCATAGATTTTCTTCCTACAGAGTCTGTAGATTCAAGCCTTTAGATTCCATACATTCAAGCCTATAGAGTACATAGATTTAAGCTTGTATAGTCTATAGATTTTTGAGAAGCTTGAAAAATGAGGAATTTTAATGCTTAGAACAATTATTTTGAAAGGGGAAAAGAGGATTTTGGTCTATAAGACCAAAATAGTTCAAATGTTATCCCAAAAATGAGTGATATTTTTGGGGAACAACAACTGGCTCCAGTTGGGGAACTTCCTTCAGTTGAGAACTTGGAACAGTTGAGGGGAGTAGAAACCAGAATCTCTGGTGCCTCGAAGTATGCCATTGGGCTATGGAGTCATGCTACCCAAAAGGAAAGGCTCTAAAAATTTAAAATGAAAAGCACAAAACAAAACCAAAGACTATACAAATGTACATATGTATAGGTGAACTTATCTGACACTTCAAGAATTGAAGTGATTCAGACGCTACCCATTGTGAGAAATTGAAAATAGCATTTTGTCCTGATAAACTAGTAGGAAACCATTTTGTCCGCAGAATCGGTGATGGGCAAATGGAACTCTCCACCAGGAAATCAATTTTTTGCATCTTCCTCTTAGACTTTTCTTCTTCTTTCCCCATGGTGGGATGTGGTCTTCAAACTGAAAACCATAACTCCTTGCTCTCTCTGCGAAGAGTTCCTTTTGCTAACTTCAAAATACAGTGGTATGGTCCACCATCATAACTTGTTATTTTGCTGGTCTAGTCCAGCACATGCTTTGATTGTCAGCATTAAACTCCTGACAAACCATCAACTCAACATCTCCTTTAGTGTGAAGGAGTTTGATATCTTCATCTTGAGGAGTCCTTAATCTGAGCAATAAATATTCACATCCAACTGTGTTATTGGTGTTGCTAAACTACAACTTGCATGAAGCAAAAATATCTCCTTGAGGAGATATCAACACAGTCCCAGCTCTAGCATTAGTGGAAGAATCACTGCCATCAGATTCCAGGATCCAAGCATCATCAAAAGTTGATCTTCTATTAGATTTCTCTTCATTAGAGATGGAAGATCTTTCTTGATTTATACTGTGCCCTACCAATTCTTTTGATGTCTTATTTGGATCAAATCCAATATTTCCCGCTACAAGATTTTCATCAGCTGAGACATAAGCATCCTTTATGGTTAAGAAGTAATTACCCCTACCTAATAGCTCAAATAGAATTTGAGATGTAGGGGATGATGTTTGGGTGACCACAAATTTTTCCTCAGATAGGTCCATATTTAGTTCTCCATTAATGTAACTACTTATGATTGGCTTGCAAGAATTCAAATTCAGTCATTTGAAGTTTGGATTTCTTAACATGATCAATTATGTCAGATGACTGAAATGTACTAAGAAGAGAGGATGGGAATTCATCCTTTTGGTTTTCAAGAGGGGGATTACTAGTCTACAAATTTGAAGTAGAAGGTGCAAAAATGTTCGATGTACTTACATTTTTGGCAATCACTGGGTCCTTTGACTAGAAAAGAAGAGGGGTTCTCTGCTTAGCAATTGAAATTTTTGGTTGGGGTCACTCCTCTATCTTTTCTTTATCAACCTACTGGGATGACTGATTCTTAGATCAGGTGAGTATGGCATATGACCCTTTGACTGCTTCACCTTCACTTTTGGATTCATCCTAAAAAATCAAGAAATCAATGTGGGAGTCACCTGCTGATTCTTTTAGATCCTCCCTCAAGAGGTCAATGCCATTTTCTTACTCAAACTCAGGTTGGAAATAGGAAACATGTTCTGTTTCCTGATATCCAACTACTAAGTTGGTTGGAAGAGCTTCAAGGGCAAGGTTCCTCTATGGGGGAGGAAGACAATTTGGTTACCCTTTACCTCTGGTAGTGTTGCCTTGATATGGCTGATTAGGGAATGTCCTCCTTGGTATATATTTATATAGATGATCATAAGACATACCTTGTGCCATTTGCCTTTACAAGGCTAGTAATTCATTTGCCAAATTTTTTACCATTGGGTCAGTGGTGACTGTGGGTGAGTATTCAAAAAATGAAGAGGGTTTGCCTCTATTTGGGTCTCTCCTTATCTTTCCTGAAAAGATAAGGTCATCTTCTATCTTAGTAGCCAAGTCTTGAGTAGTAGCAAGGTCTATGTGTCTAGCTTGTCTCAACAAAAAACTCACTTTAGACAGCTATGAGTTGACGAAGAAGCATTTGAGGTTTTCAGGTGTTGGTTGATCAATTGCAAGAATCTTATACCTCATCTTATCAAACTTTTCTATGAAATCCCTCATAGGTTCATGGGGTTCCTTCTTCATCTATGTGAGTTGGGCCAGTACGGCATGTGCATCTTCTGTAGGCTTGAAACTAGCATCAAACGTGGCTTTAAGTGTGTCCGAGTCAGTTACTAATCTAGCTTGTAGATGGTAGAACCAGTCTATAGTAGCACCTTGTAATGTTTCCATGAAATACCTGACTACCACATCTTCAAATTCCACTCCTATTATGCCATAGGCTATGTTGAAGGCTGTAATGTGTTCATCAGGGTGAACTCTTCCATCACCAAAGAATTTGGGGAAATTTTTCTTTGAGTTACATGGAAGTTCATGCAGAGGTGGAGTCAAGTTGAATGGGCCAAAAGAGTTACCCCAGGGGCCTCTAACTATCATGATTTAATTAAGAAAAATAGAGATAAAAAATATGGATAGAGTGGCCAGATTACAGAACAAAAATGGAAAAGGTCTGGCTCTACTTCAGCTTGAGGCTTGAGGCTTCAAACTGTGCACTCTTTCCCAGTATCTCTAGTTTTACAGACTAGATAAAATAATGGAGGTGGAGGAATATGGTAAGGCTATAATGAATAATGGGTAGCATACGTAACAGAGTCACTAGAGTCTATATAATAGATAAGGGAAAGAACTACTTCAATCTAAAACTTGAGGCTTCATACTGTACATTCATCCCTAGCAAAGTCACCAAAACCTGTTGGGTGAATATTTTGTCAATCAACACACTGATAAACAAAATAGGTCTGATCAAACATAGCAAGAAGATTGGTTGGCCAGTTGTGTAGGTTTACCACATCAAAAGGTGACTAATCTCTCCTCTCATCAAGGGGAGGTTCCCTATAGATACGTAGGACCTATTTACTATATAAATAAGTAGAAAATAACACATGGGGGTAGAATAAACCATCCATTTATCTTCTTTTAGAGATGATGCTCACAAACAAAGGATAAAATTCCTAGTGGAAACACTGAAGCCACTTCTCTTCTTTTAGAAGTGTTCTTGCAGGAAATAGTAGGAGTTTATTTTAGGTAGTAAAAGTAACCAACAGTGCAGAGTAACTAGTAGCCTAAGATGTAGCACAAAGTCTCCACCTCGACTACCCAAGAGTAAGATATGAAGAACAATGGGGGCACAAAGTCATCCCAAGTTTTTTTACATAGAAACAAAAAATAAACACACACTAAAGACAACTATGATAGCACAAAGTCTGAAAGTAGCTAGCTTCAGGACACCTTCTTGATCACCTCCACCAATTTTGCTTGTTAAATAAAATAAATAAGAATGCTTTCTAAAGATAGACATAAGAACAATCTCCTAAAGTAGCACATGCTATAAGAACACAAAGTTTGAAAGTAACTTACTTCCTCATTCAATCAAAGAAATATGAACAACAATCTAAGCTCAAAGTCTCAGCAAGGCCTTTTAATTTGGGCAGAGTTTTGCTTCTGGTAAGGGGAAGATCTCCCTTGTAACAAATGAGAGATTACAATATATAGTGCTCCAAGAAAGACATGGGTGCTTGTTTTCATGAAAAAGGCCCATGCTACAGTCAATGTCTTCAATGCACCTTCAATTCTATCTAGAGGGAACATGTTGGGAACATCGCATTGTCTCAACTATGGCATTTCCATTCATATAATGTCTCTTCCTTTGTATGGACTATCTAGTCCTTTCTTTGATGTCTGTGTGGCTGTCTAATTTTCCATTACTTCATGGAAGGAAAATAGGCTTGTATCCTTGATTTGGTGTGCTCAGAAGTCTACTTGATCCACTGTTTCACCTACTAGAAATAACTCTTTTGAAGATATTTTTGGTCCTTTGGTGTCACTCCTCTCTTAACTACTTAAGCACTTCTTTGCTCTTTGGTTGAACCATCACTTTAATTGAACTTTCCTTTGGAATCATCCATGTTGCTTCTTTGTCCTTTATAGCCCTTCTTTTCTAAGCCTTTGGGGGGTCCTTTCTGCGTCTTTGACAAGTGGCAAGTTCTACCATTATGAAAATCATTAGAAACTTATAGAAAATGGTATCCATGACACGTCTTGCCTGAGCAACTTCAAAAGGGGAACATGGATGCAAACACTTGTCACATTCTACTAAGTCATAACAGGACACGTGACATATTCTGCTTAACTTATAAAAGCTTTAGAAACCTTTTGAGAGTCTTGTGGAAGATGACACGTGGTGGCTTCCACTCTGCTTTATAATGGACACATGGCAGCTTCTACTACACTTTGTCTTTTTCCATCAGGCACTTTTTTGTAGGCTTTTCTCTTCAGTCAGGCTTTTCCTTTGCTTTCTTGAGGCTCTCTTCTTGGGTGAATTCCTTTAGACAAAATGACTGAAGGAATTCCTTCAAATAATTTGTCCGAAGGACTCTACTTTACCTTTCACCTTGTTCATTTTTTGAAGGAGTTCATTTTTTTAGTTTTTAATCGTTGCCCTCTGTAAGGTTTCTAGGCCTTGGTTTACTACCCTCCACAAGGGCACTTGTTCCTTTGGCTTTGGGGCTGCCCCTTGAACCTACCAATTGAACCAACTGATTGAACCAACTTTTTGCTACTTCTTTCCTTGACTGAGGCTACTTTTGAACCTTTGAACCCTTAAACCATTGAACTTTGAACTCTTTTGGTTCAAGGTTCAATCAGTTCATTGGTTCATCCTTTATCCATCACTTGTTCTTTCTAAGCTCTTTGATCTTCATCACACTAGTTGAACCATTAAACCTATTGAACACATTGAACCTTTTGGTTCAAGGTTCAATAGTTCAATTAGTTCATTATTTTTATTGGGCCAAGTCCTTTTGATCTTTTTGAACCAAACACGTTGAACCATTTGGTCGGTGAACCTGTTGAACCATTAAACCTGTTGAACCTTTGAACTAAAGTGGTTCAATGTTTCAATGGTTCATGCCTTCTCCTCTTTGATAAGTGTTTTGAAGCCATTGAACCTTGAAGTGGTTGAATTTTAAACCTTTAAAAATGCGCTTAACTCTTGATGCTGAAGTTGAACCTTTGAACCTATTGAACCCATTGAACCAAAATGGTTCAAGCTTCAACAGTTCAATGGTTTAGTCCTTGCTTAGAAGCTTGCCAATAAACTCTTTTGGTTGAACCTTGTCATTGAACCAAATTTGAAATCACCTAAGTGTTGAGAGCTTGCTTCTTTCCTGTAAAGTCCATAGAAACAACCTATAAAGCCTGTAGAACTTGGCCTGCAGAGTCTATAGATTTTCTTCCTATAGAGTCCATAGATTTAAGCCTACAAAGTCCATAGATTCAAGCTTATAGAGTCTGTAGATTTCTGAGAAGCTTAAAAAATGAGGAATTTGAATGCTCAGAACAATTTTTTTAAAGGGGAAGAGAGGATTTTTGTCTGTATGACCAAAATAGTTCAAATTTTGTCTCAAAAATGAGTGATATTTTTGGGGGACAATAGTTGGCTCCAATTAGGGAACTTCATTCAGTTGAAAACTTAGAACAACTAAGGGGAGTAGAAGCTAGAATCTCTGGTGCCTTGAAGTATGCCATTGGGCTATGGAGTCATGCTACACAAAAAGAAAAGCTCTAGAAAAAGAAAAAGAAAATGAAAAGCACAAAATAGAACCAAAGACTATTCAAATGTACATATGTACAAGTGACCTTATCTAACACTTGAAGAATTAAAGTGATTCAGATGCTACCCATTGTGAGACAATGAAAATAGCATTATGTCTTGATAAACTAGTAGGAAACCATTTTGTCCCCAAAATTGGTGATGGGCAAATGGAACTCTCCACTAGGAAACCAATTTTTTGCATCTTCCTCTTGGCCTTTTCTTATTCTTTCCCCATGGTGGGATGTGGTCTTCAAAATAAAAACCATAACTCCTTGCTCTCTCTATAAAGAGTTCTTTTTGCTGACTTTAGAATACAGTGGTATGGTCCACCATCATAAATTGTTGTTTTATTGGTCCAGTCCAGCACTTGCTTTGATTGTCAGGTTCAAACTCTTAAAAAACCATTAGCTCAGCATCTCCTTTGGTGTGAAGGAGTTTGATATATTCATCCTGAGTAGTCTTCAATCTGAGCAATAGAGATTCACATCTAAATTTGTTATTGGTGTTGCTAAACTGCAACTTGCATGATGGAAAAATATCTCCTTGAGGAGATATCAACACAGTCCCAGCTCTAGCATTAGTGGAAGAATCTCTCCCATCAGATTTCAGGATCCAAGCATCATCAAAAGTTGATCTTTTATAAGATTTCTCTTCATTAGAGATGGAATATCCTTCTTGATTTATACTATGCCCTACCAATTCTTCTGATGTCTTGTTTGGATCAAATCTTAGATTGCTAGCTATAGGACTTTCATCAGCTAAGACATGAACATCCTCTATGGTCAAGAAGTAATTGCCCCTACCTAATGGCTCAAATAGAATTTGAGCTATAGGGGATAATGTTTGGGTGACCAAAAATTTTACCTTAGACATGTCCATACATAGTTCTCCACCAATGTCCAACTGTTCAGGATTGGCTTGCAGGAATTCAAATTTAGTCATTTAAATTTTGGATTTCTTAATATGATCAATTATGTCAGATGACTGAAATGGACTAGGAAGAGAGGATGGGAGTTCATCCTTTTGGTTTTTAAGTGGGGGAGGACTGGTCTATGAATTTAAACTAGAAGGTGTAAAAATGTTTGATGTACTTACCTTTTTGGCAATCACTGGGTCCTTTGACTGAAAAGGAAGAGGGGTTCTCTGCTTAGCAAATGAAATTATTAGTTGGGGTCACTACTCTATCTTTTCTTTGTCAGACTATTGGGTTGACTGATTCTCAGACTGGGTGATTACGGCATATGACTCTTCGACTACTTCACCTTCACTTAGTCGCCTGCTAATTCTTTTGGTTCTTCTTTGAAGAGATCAATGCCATTTTCTTGCTCAAACTCAGGTTGGAAATAGGAAACATGTTCTATTTCTAGATATCCAACTACTGAGTTGGTTGGAGGTGCTTCAAGGGCAAGGTTCTTTTGTGGGGGAGGAAGATGATTTGGTTGCCCTTGACTTCTGGCAGTGTTGCCTTGATACGGCTAATTAGGGAATGTCCTCCTTGGTATATCTTTATATAAAGGAGCAAAAGACATACCTTGTGCCATTTTTCTTTTCAAGGCTAGCAATTCATTTGCCAACTTTTGTACCATTGGGTCAGTGGTGACTGTGGGTGAGTATTCAAAAGATGAAGAGGGTTTGCTTCTATTTGGGTCTCTCCTTATCTTTCCTGACAAGATAAGGTCATCTTTTATCTCAGAAGCCAAGTCTTAAGCAGTAGCAAGGTCTATGTGTCTAGCCTGTCTCAGTAAAAATCTCAATTCAGGCAACTGGGAGTTGATGAAAAAGCATTTGAGGTTTTCAGGTGTTTGCTAAGTAATTGCAAGAATCTTATACCTCAGTTTATCAAAATTTTCTATGAAATCCCTCATAGGTTCATGGGGTTCCTTCTTCATCTGTGTGAGTTGGGCCAGCAAGACATGTGCATCTTCTGTAGGCTTGAACCTGGCTGCAAACTTGGCTTTAATTGTGTCCCAGTCAGTTACTAATCCAGCTTGTAATGGTAGAACCAGTCTGCAATAACACCTTGTAGTGTTTCCATGAAAAGCCTGACTACCATGTCTTCAAATTCCACTCTTATTATGCCATAGGCTATGTTGAAGGCTACAATGTGTTCATTAGGGTGAACTCTCCCATCACCAAATAATTTGGGGAAATTCTTCCTTGAGCTATGTGGAAGTTCATGCAGAGGTGGAGTCAAGTTGAGTGGGCCAAAAGAGTTACCCCAGGGGTCTCGAATTGCCATGATTTAATTAAGAAAAATAGAGATAAAAAATTTGTATAGAGTGGCCAGATTGCAGAACAAAAATGGAAAAGGACTAGCTCTACTTCAGCTTGATGCTTGAGGCTTAAAAATGTGCACTCTTTCTTAACAACTCTAGTTTTGTAGACTAGATAAAATAACAGAGGTGGAGGAAGATGGTAAGGCTATAATGAATAATGGGTAGCACACGTAACAGAGTCACTAGAGTCTGTATAATGGATAAGGGAAGGAACTACTTCAATCTAAAAAATGAGGCTTCAGACTACACATTCATCCCCAGCGGAGTCGCCAAAACCTGTTGGGTGAATATTTTATCAATCAGTGTACTGATAAGAAAAATAGGTCTGATCGACCACATCAAGAAGATTGGTTGGCTAGTTGTGTAGGTTTACCACATCAAAAGGGGACTAATCTCTCCTCTCATCAAGGGGAGGTTCCCTATAGATACATAGGAGTTATTTACTATATCAATAAGTAGAAAATAACACATGGGGGTAGAATAAACCATCCATTTCTCTTCTTTTAGAGATGATGCTCACAAAAAAAGGAGAAAATTCCTAGTGGAAACACTGAAGGAACTTCTTTTCTTTTAGAAGTGTTCTTGCAAGAAACAACAGAAGTTTCTTTCAGGTAGTAAAGGTAACCAAAAGTGCAGAGTAACCAGCAGCCTGAGATGTAGCACAAAGTCTTCACCTCAACTACCCAAGAGTGAGATACAAAATAAAAATGGGGGCACAAAGTCATCCCAAGGTCCTTTACATAGAAATAGGAAATAAACACACACTGAAGACAACTATGATAGTGTAAAGTCTAAAATTAGTGGGCTTTAGGACACCTTCCTGATCACCTCTACTATTTCTACTTCTTTTAAATAAAATCAATAAGAATCCTTTAAGAAGATAGACATAAGAACAATATCCTAAAGTAACACAAGCTATAATAGCACAAGGTTTGAAGGTAACTTGCTTTCTCATTCAATCAAAGAAATATGAACAATAATCTGAGTTCAAAGTCTCAGTAAGGCCTTTCCATTTGGGTAGAGTTTCACCTCTGGTAAGGGGAAAATCTCCCTTGTAACAAATGAGAGATTAAAATATATATCACTCCAAGAAATACTTGGGTGCTTGTTTTCATGAAAAAGGCCCTTGCTACAGTCAACGTCTTTAATGCGCCTTCAGTTCTATCTGGAGGGACCATGTTGGGAACAGTGCATTGCCTCAACTATGGTGTGTCCATTCATCTAATGTCTCTTCCTTGGCATGGAGTATCTGGTCCTTTCTCTAATGTCTGCACAGCTATCCAATTCACCATTACTTCCTGGAAGAAAAATAAGCTTGCATTCTTGATTTGGTGAGCTCAAAAGTCTACTTGATCCATTGTTTCACCTACTAGAAATAACTCTTTTGAAGATATTTCTAGTCCTTTGGTCTTGCTCCTCTCTTCACTACATAAGCACTTCTTTGCTCTCTAGTTGAACCATCACTTTAATTGAACTTGCCTTTGGAATCATCCATGTTGATACTTTTTCCTTTATATCCCTTCTTGTCTAAGTCTTTGGGGGGTCCTTTCTACGTCTTTGACAAGTGGCAAGTTCTACTGTTATGAAACTCATTAGAAACTTACAGAAAATGGGATCCATGACACATCTTGCTTGAGCAACTTAAAAATGGGAATGCAAATGCAAACACTTATCACATTTCATTAAGTCATTATAGGACATGTGACATATTTTGCTTAACTTACAGAAGCTTTAGAAACCTTTTGAGAGTCCTACGGAAGATGACACAGGGTGGCTTTTGCTTTGCTTTATAATGGACATGTGGCAGCTTCCGTTGCACTTTGTCTTTTTTCATCAGGCACTTTTCTACACACTTTTCTCTTCAGTTAGGCTTTGCCTTTGCATTCTTTGGGCTCTCTTCATGGGTGAATTCCTTCAGAAAAAATGTGTAAAGGAATTCCTTTGGACAATTTGTTCGAAAGACTCTACTTTGCCTTTCACCTTGTTCATTTTTTTGAAGGAGTTCACTTTGTCATTTTTTTTTTCACTGCCCTATGCAAGGGTTTTAGGCCTTGGTTCACTGCCTTCTGCAAGGGCACTTGTTCCTTTGGCTTTAGGGCAGCCCCTTGAACCTACCGATTGAACCTATCGATTGAACCAACTAATTGAACCAACTTTGAACTCTTTTGGTTCAATCAATCGGTTCATTGGTTCATCCTTTATCCATCACTTGTTATTTCTAAGCTCTTTGATCTTCATCATGCTGGTTGAACCATTGAACCCGTTGAACTTGTTAAACCTTTTGGTTTAAGGTTCAACAGCTCAATCAGTTCATTCTTTTTATTTGGCCAAGTCCTTTTGATCTTTTTGAGCCAAACACATTAAACCATTTGGTCATTGAACCTTTTGAACCATTAAACCCATTGAACCTTTGAACCAAAGTGGTTTAATGGTTCAATGGTTTAAGGCTTCTCCTCTTTGATAAGTGTTTTTAAGCCATTGAGCCTTAAAGTGATTGAACTTTGAACCTTGACAAATGCATTTAACTCTTGCTGCTGGCGTTGAACCTTTCAACCTATTGAACCCATTGAACCAAAATGGTTCAAGGTTTAACGGTTCAATGGTTCAATATTTGTTTAGAAGCTTGCTAATGAAATCTTTTGGTTGAACCTTGTTGTTGAACCAACTTCAAAATTTCCTAAGTGTTGAGAGCTTGCGTCTTTCCTGCAAGGTCCTTACAAATCAACCTGTGCAGCCTGTAGAACTTGGCCTATAGAGTCCATAGATTTTCTTCCTACAGAGTCCATAGATTCAAGCCTATAGAGTCCATAGAAGCTTTCAAAGTGAGGAATTTGAATGCTTAGAACAATTTTTTTAAAAGGGGACCAAAATAGTTCAAATGTTGTCCCAAAAATGAGTGATATTTTTGGGCGACAACACAATGAAAATTAATGTGAAACACTTTGGGAATCAAATGCCCTTATGGTGTAATCAATAATATGTCAGATTTAAATCCATGAGAAGTGAAGGAACCATAAAAATATAGTTTTTTTATTACTCAGGTTCATGCTACGCTTCTTCCACTAGCATGATATAATCATCAAAAAAGTCAAATTTGAGTGGTTAAGTGTATAGAATAGGGGTTTCTACATGTTGATCACCAATAACCTACCCATTAATAGGTTTTTTATTTTGATACTCAACAAAAATTCATTAAGGAACATGACCCATTTAGCCATACATCTTATGAGATTTGCTTTTGATATTAAAAACTTGATAGGATCCACCTTGGTGATGATAATAGTTTTGTTGTTCAACATATAATGCCATATCTTTTGGGACATAAAAACCATAGCTAAACGCCTTATCAATAGGATTATAATTGTGTTCATAAGCCACTAGTGTGTGTTATAAATAATATACTACATGTTTTGTACCTTAATCACCAAAAGTGCCCCTAGTGCATGCTTAATTGTTGATATGTAAAGAAGTAGTGGTTATCCAGGTATTAGCAGTGTCAAAATTGGTAGGTTAGCCAAATATGTCTTAAGATTCATAAATGATAATTAATATTCTTCATCCAATTGAAACATTACCCCTTTATTCAAGAGATGAGTAAACATGTTGCACTTATCTACCAGTTGAGAAATGAACCTATAGATTAACTGAATCTTTCCTTGCAGTTTTTAGAGATTTTAATATTTGAAGGTGGAGCCATTTCAACAATGGCCTTAACCTTAGTAGGGTCAACTTTGATCCCTATTTATGATATAATAAAACCTATAAATATCCCTAAAGTGACTCTAAAGATACACTTCTTAGTATTCAAGTGGAATTTATATTCACAAAGCCGCTCAAAGATTCTTCATAAAACATCAAGATGTCCAACACGTATTATTGATTTTTCTAGTATGTCATCACCATAGTCCACAATAATATCATGCATCATGTCATAGAAGATGACAGTCATTGTAAATTGATATGTGGCTTCATCATTCTTTGATCCAAATGGCATGACTTAGTAAGAGAATGTTCCCCATCGAGTGGTGAATGCAGTCTTATTTTGATCTTATTGGGTTATCTCGATCTAGTTATATCTATAAAATCATCTCATACCTAGTAGTAGAATAAATTATCATTTCAATGTTGGGTAGAGGAAAATCATCTTTTCTCATGCTTTGTTGATGTCTCTCAAATATGTACAAAGACATATCCACTATAGATTTGTGAGGATTGGAACTATGTTAGATATCCATTCAAAATAGTCTAGCAATCTAGTGAAGCTTACTCCAAATAAAGTATCTAATTCATTGTTTACCAAGAGGGTAATGCATGGATGAATCTTTCTCAATTTTTGCTTAACTACTTTGGCATCAAGATGAGCAACAAGGTGATTCACTACCAAGTGTGGGCCTAATCCTGACATGCCCAAATATGACCATATATAAATATATCTAAAGTCCATCAAAATGGATATAATGTGTTCATGTTCTACTTTAGTAAGGGAAGATCTAAGATAAATAATTTTAGGATTAGCGTATGTTCCTAGGATCACTTTAACTATGTTCTCTATAAGAATTGTGGATCCATATTCAAGAATATTACGTAAGGTGTGATCACAATCATCTTCTTCTACATTTTCTTGATTTTCCTCTTAGAGATCTAGAAAATGTGATGAATCTAAATCTACCATCTTGGGTTATGGGAAAATAGCAAAAACCTATAAAAATACAAGAGTGAGATGCTCAAAAAGTTTTTATTCTAAAGAAATGTTTATACTAGCTATAGATCTGGGACTTGATGGACCTTCTGCATCATGAGGTGATGAGTAAATTTTCTTTCCCAAGATCACTTGAAATAGGTTTTCACTCAAGGGCTTGTCTTTTTATTTACTTTTTCCCTGATAAATGAGTACCTCAAATAGGTTTTGAGCTAAATATCTTGATGATTTATATTTATTATGACCAAGAAAGTTTTCTTTCTCTCTAAAGTAGGTAGAATGATTGAATGAAAAATCAAAGACTTTTTTGTGATCACCAATGGGCAATCCATCTCTTAGTCCCATGTATTTTGTAATTCATTCTTCATTCTGAAACTCATTAAGGTTTATGACTAAATTTTGTTGGTACCAATCAATGAGTTAAATATGGTAAAGGCATAGGGAAAAATGAGGTTATGCTTCATTAAGGGAATCCCCAATAGTGGAATAGGTTCTTGCTTTAAGATGTGAAGCTCTAATGGAATAAATATATGTGATGGCCATGATATCATTTTGGTCAAATAAATATGAGTTAATGAGCTCATCAAAAAGGCTATCATGGGATACTACATCATTACCAAAAGTCTGATCATTAATCAATTTAGAAGAATCACTATAAAAATTCATGAGGTCACTCCATCGTGATATAAATATGAGACCATGATTTAGATTAAATACTCCAACTGATAATGGTTCTAGGATTCTTTGGGTTCATGGGCCAAGGGCACTTCTTATAGAATCAAGATGATCCATGATATGATTAGGGATTGGATAATTTGGATTATAAAAGAAATCAACAAGGCCTTCATAATATAAGTAGACTCTTATGAAATCCTCTTGATCCTTCTTTGGTGAAGTATAAGGTAGAAATACAACATGTGGTTTCTACTGTTCTTTCATTAGTTGCCAGATCAAGGTGGATATTTTTGGGCTCTTGGATGGTCTAGTTTTATTAGATGTTTTTGGAGACTTTGTAAATGTTTCAACATGTAAGATGTATTTTAGATAGTATGTGGAAATTCCCACATCTTCAATAATAACCTATTTTGTAAGAGTTGTAGGAAATGGATTAATCAAAGTAGACATAAGGTCACTAGGGTAGATATAATTAGATGGAGGTGGATGTGAAAATATTTCCTTATTCTTCTTGGAAATAAATTTAGAACTAGGATAGTAGTTATAATTATGATACTTAGCCTCACAAATTTGCATTATTGATAAAGTTGTTGATCAATACAGATAGTAACCTCAATCCCATCATGGGGAAACTTAAGGCACTAGTGCAAGGTGGATGGAATGTCCTATACTTCATAGATCTAAGGATGATTAAGAAGTATGTTATAAGTGAATTTAATGTCCACAATATGAATCAATGTATGGTTGGAAATAGACCCAATAATGATTGAAAACTAAACAATACCAAAAGACTCCCTCTTGACATTGTCATAAACCTTTATTGTGATCATCTCTAGCTAGATGTCCTTTATAATGTAGCCCAATATCTGGACCTTTTTGATGGACACTATGTTCATCTCAAACCATTGTATATAAGAACTTGCTTGATCTTATGGTTTTTAATAATTACCTCAAAATACAATGGGTTGTTATGGCTTAGACCTAGGGTGGAAATGATTTTTTATCAAATGTATGCTAATGAAATGAAGATGAATATCCAAATAGTGTTTGGAACTATTCAATATTTATATCTTTGGGAATAGTTTATTCTTGTAAAAGGTTATTTTAAATAGTTATATAGACTTTAGATGTATGCAAGAGATCCAAAATGTAAATATATGTATGGGTTTTGCTTAGTTGGTTTGATAGAATATAAGGTTTCTCAATAATGGGATGAGATGGCTTGGCCTTGGTTAGCATATCATTTGGCTTTGGAATTGAAGACACAATGTTCACATTGAATTCCATGGAAGAAGAGGGTAAAGGGCCCTAGAGAGTAATTCATGAGTGTCTAGTTATGAGTATGTAACCTAAAGGTGTCAAGGAGCCAATATAATTAAAAGATGAAGGTCAAGGTCTTAAAGGCTAATTTCTGGGCATCTAATTGTGTTTCTATAATTTTGATTTGATGAGTAGCCATTATAATTAGAATAAGGGTTTTGTCTAGAAATACTAACCAATGCAAATTGAGTCACAACAAAATTATGTGAACTTGATGTGGTATTACTAGAGGCAGAAAGGGGTGACCCTATAATAATGGGTCATATACTATGAGGAGAATGAGATAGTTTTTGGGATTTGATAGTAATAGTGGTAATGTGGGTTATAAAAATGCATCAAATAGTGTTGTTATAGTCATAAGGCATATCATTGTAACCCAAGTTGTTAGTATGGGTATTATGATCTTGATTTTGATTTTGACCCTAGTTTTGGTTCTGATTCTAGCTCTAGTGTTGTCCCTGATTATTTTTGTTATTCCTTAGTGGTGGTTGATTATGCTGAGGAAATGGATATTTGTAGATTCCCATATCTTTATTAGTGCCTTATGGGGCCAATTTTATCTCAACTTCACCACTCTTAATTAGATCTTCAATTAGGTGTTGTAATTGGATGCCTTAATATGCAGTATGTCTAACAACATGATGGAAGTAACATCATTCATTCTCATTATACCAATCTAGTTTTAGTTGATCTTGAAGAAATGGCCTTGGTACTAGCCATACAATCATGTTAGCTAATATGAGTTTTTGGAATACCATCTCAGTTGATTCTCCTAATTTGCTGAAGACCATGTATTAATTATTAAATGTCCTCCTTAAGGGTTGTCTTTAAAAATTAGGTGGTGGATTAGGTGGAGCTAATTATATATTTGGGGCTAGTAGGGATTGTACTATTTGTATATATCTTGATTCAATCACACCATTTTCAACCATGTTCTTGTTCTTGTTGGAACACTTAGTTTTATCTTGCATAACTTTTTAACTAGAATATAGGGTCTAATTTGATGTTTGACCATGCATTAAAATCTTGACAAGGCCTTTTGTAATAAGATCCTTATTAATCTAGACACCCTTGTCTATGATATATTTAAAAGTATTTTCGTAAGTCATAGATTTTATGTCACCTTAGGGTGTAGATTTAGTCAAAATACTTCATCCAATTGTTTGTCTATAAAATTATGTTGAAAATGACCTATTAATTCTCTCCATCTCTTTAGGTATGCAATGAAGCTTTCTACATCACATTGTTTGGCTTTTCACAAGTAGAAAATAATCAATTCATATTCAATGTTGTATGAAAAATGGTTGATGAAATTTTTAGATAAGTCATTCCAATCTATAACTGATCCCTTGAGTAACTTGAGTAGCCAATCTAAAGCTTGTCCCTTTAAAATTTGCAAAAAATAATTATAGTCATAATATACTATTGTAAGTAACCTCTTGGCATAAAATGAAAAAATGCCTGAATGTGTTGACTTTAGTCACCATTTCCTTTTTATTTATAAAATTTGGGTGCCTCAAAATTAGGTAGAAAGGGTACTTGGAGAATTCCTAAATCAAATGGATATGGACATGACTAATCAAATTTTTACTTTTTGATCATGTTTCCAGTCTCCAAATGTGACATAATCTCTTTCATGGAGTTATAATCTTATATGTTTAGTGCATTTATGTGTGGAAGATAATTTTTTTGGGGTGGAATGTTCCATTAATACTACTATTGTGCTGGTATGTACCCCTATTCTTACTGTTGGTATGATATGTACCCCTGTTATTACAATAATTTGGTAGGGATGTGCACCCTATGATACCCAACTTGGTTTTCATTCACTCCTTGAGTTGAGTAGCTAAGTGGTCAATTCTTAGGAATTTATTGCCTCAAAATAACCATGTTCTATTAATTTTAGGGGGTTATTTATCTATTCAACATTTTACATGCTGATTGAGATGAACTATCCAAATTATTTTGTATGATTTCCTCAATACGTACTGAATGTTTGTGTCTTTGACTTTATAAAGGAACAAGAGGTTCTTGGTGACTAAAAAATGTGTGCTCATCTCCAGTGAAGCATGTTGTGGAACTTCTTGGGATTTATGTTATTCTATTGAGACATCTTGATCTATCATGGTTGTGTTCTCAACTAGATTTTGTGTTGTTTCAACCGCATTTACCTCTTATTTTGAAGTATCATTATAGATTGACGTAACTACTAAAGAGTTTGTTAAGTTTATAATAAATTGGTCTATATATCATTGACTTATCTTCTTAATCTTGTTAACAAGATATTGATTAGTTGGTTTTGAATCTACAAGTATTTCCTCACCTTTGATAGAATAAGGTATGTTAGTTTACACAATGTTTGCAAAACATTGTTCTTGATGATGTTCTCGTTCTATAACTAAGGTATGTATTTTTTCCATGGGAAAATCTGAGGGTAGTCTAGCACCAGATTCTATCATCCTTAGAAGGGCTTTATCTTTATCCTCTTGGGGTTGATATTATAAATAATCTTCCTTGGATCCTACTATCATTAGATTGTCCTTAAAGACTACTAAATTATATTGACCATCATATTAATGCTCTTCCTCATAGCTAGGGACATAAGGGATCCCACTACAAGTATACCTCTTATAATTGTCTAAAAATGTTGATCTCTACATTTAACTAGATTTGAAAATGTTTTACAAAGGTTTGAACAAGGTATGTGTTTTAAAATTTCTAAATAAGGTGACTAGGTACTAATGAGATTATTATAGGGAGGGCGGTGTAGTACCACACATAATTAGAATAATGATGTTGTCAAATTTACTCAACCTTGGGTAAATTTGAAATTATATGAATTGGAAGAAGGTATTATAACTCAAAAATCATAGAGTGTAGCCAGTACACTAAAATGTAGACCTTTATGATGTGTTGATACCATAAAAACTATTTCAACTTTGATGAGTTGCTAATAAGAAACTAGAAGAAATACCTTTATATTAGAAAGGAGACAATACAAACCATGAAACTTGAGATGTAGAAACATGTAAGAGTTTGTAATTATAAAACTAAAACCAAATGGCCATCACAACGCTGCCACATGGTAACAGGAATGGTAGTATAAAATATGTTCTAGAACTTAGAGTGTGAGCGATACACTTGATGACCCAAGTTCACAATGGTGAGATAGATGATAATTCTATTTATGGCCTTCAATCCAAATGGGAAATTGACCCCAAGTTACCTCAAGTTAAGTGAAAATGACAAACCCAATTAAACATCAACTTTAAAAACTTAGAAAGGTGCAATTTTGAATTTGAACTATCAATGGACTTAAAAATAATTGGGAATTATTTTATACTCAAATGGGAATCATAACTGCATCAATTTAGATGATATGAAATAATGTTTAAGATGATAAATTTGAACAAGGAAAAGATGATTTTCACTTGGATAGTGTAATGCCTCCTTGTTCAAGAAATTATGGACAATGTATTTGGTTATGACATTTGCTAATGAGGAAGTTTTGAATCCAATCAAGTACCAAGTAATCTAAGACCAAAAGACAAATGAAACTAATTAATCATCTAAATCCCTAAACTAACAAGTTTTGATTTGTATTTTTAAAGTTTATCTATATACGTAAACATGGAAGGATATTAAATGTTCATCCAAAATAAAAGTGCATTATATAGTAGATTATTTTACACCCCTCTTCTTCCAAATGATAATATGGTGACATGGACCTTTGGATACACCCTACATCAACAATACTTCATGGTAAATGGTGTTTTCTAAACCTTAAAATTTACAACCATCTAGATGGTCCCAAGTGTGGTTAACACAAAGCATGCAACACATCAATTGCATCTTCATCAATCAGCTTGTTGTGAAAAGGTATAATCCTTTTCACAACCACTACATCCATCAATTACTTATTGTAGTGTAATTTCATGAGTGATCATGCATTTTATGTTGGCTTGCCACTGACAGAGATGGTTTAACTACTCAAACCACCATCCTGGTGGGTTAATTTCAATTTTTATACCCCCCATGGAGAGGCATTGATGACAATGTTGGGAGATGAAGCTCTGGGGCAAATATTCACTATAGAACTCATGGGAGGTAATGAAATCCCACTCACAAGCCAAATTACATGAAATAAAATCTAAGTAAAAATATTTAAGGTTGTTTTTAGATCACCTAAAGCATACGAGTTTTGGGTAGAGCCTAGATAACTTCTTTTTTATGCCTTAGATAAAGGCACAACTACAATAAAAAGGTTATTTTTATCACCTAAGTTCCCTATAGGGGATGGGGGGAGAGTACACACATGCAATTATTTTTTCTCAAATATTCTAATCATTAAGAGATGATTTGCATGAAATAAACATACTTCTTAAAAAATATTGTAACTTTAAAGTGATTTTGGTTTTAAGCACTAAAAATGAAGTATTTAATGGTGTTCTTATCCCTTTGGATTTAGTTTACAAAAACTTTGAAAAACATTCAGTTAAGTAATCAAATATACCATATAATTCATTTTAAACACTAAAGGGAAGGTTCCTAATTCCAATGAAAAAACTAAAAGGAAATGTGAAATGACTTAGTTATGCTCAAATAAACACTTTTCCTTATAGGCCTTGAAATAAAAATTAGATAGTCTTATTTAGATTTGAAACATATTTGAAAATGAGATAAACAACTTTGGATTTGATGCTCTTAGGTCTATGTTTTTTTGAAAACAAAAAGACTGATGTCAGTCATTGTTGACCAATGTTGATTCTTGCAAGACCATCACCGATCAAAACCCAACCATGGTCGATTAAAAATGACAAATAACAATCACCTATGAACTTGAAGACATAAAACATTTTTGGAAAAAACCTTATTAGGATAACATGTCAAAATATAAGCTTATGAATCGATATTATGTTCATACTAGAGACTTATAAAATAAATTTTTAGAAATAAACATGAATAAAGCTCTAAAATTCAAATTTATTTTCATATTTCCCCCTACAACCCAACCAACCATGGTTAGACCTAATTGACACCAGTCACTCAGAACTATCGTCAATGACTATGTGACCTATGTGTGTGCAAAAAACATTGAAGCATGGGAAAATATACATAAAAATTGTTATCAAATGAATTTTTTATGACTATAATAGAAATGTAAAATTTTGAAGATGTCTTCCTTGCTTGAATGGATGCTATGGTACCACTAGGCATTCCAAAATGTAGTGTTGGATTACAAACAGTATTAGTTCAAACATTATTGATGAAAAACACAAAAAAATGCATAAGAAATAATAATCTAGTCCAACCTATTCAACGGGGTTTGTAAATGATAATAATAAGAAATTGAAAGAAATCACATATGCATATTACCTTCCTAAATGATTCCACCATCTAAAAGTGGCTCCTATAATGTTTTTCCCCTTGATTTGGTGTTCTTTCATTTATCAACAATGGATGCCAAGATAGTCCATTATCTCAAGATCAGCATGCATAATCTAGGCTCAAGATAAGAAATCAAATATATGCCTATCAAATTAAGATATCCTATTGTAAATAAAACATTACAATCAAACTACATAAATAAATTATTAAGAGAGTCTTGTATTATAATTTTACATAATTCTAGATTTAAAATATATTCTATGCCATTCTATTTATATAGTTTTCAAATGGGTCAAGATCAACCATGACCATTCATTTCAAGATTGAGATGTGTGTCCATGAACTAATCTTATATTGCATAATAAATCTATAAATATCCTCATAAATATTTGGGAGGAAGAGGCATTAATTAGGGATAAGCTCCCATAAAATCGATATTTCTTTCATTTATGGCTTATGGATGCCATCCCATTGATCATGTCACTAGGCAATGTAGATATTCAGAATCAATTTTCAATAAATAAATATTCAACTTGCTCGATGGAATTCCTACTTAAGCTCATAATTTGGTTTAATTTTCCTAAGTAATATTAATCAATTTTAGTTCAATTATTTAGAAATTAGTGCATAATTAATCAAAATGATCAAAAATTCATTTTATTAGGTCATAAATTAACTCAAAAAGAATTGGAAGGCAATGTTAGATGCGTAAAAATAATTATCCCATTTAGGATCTGTATAACATAAAATAATAAAGGAATGTGATGTGTACCATTAAATTAGAAGAAAAGAGTGATCTAAAGCACCAAAATGCAAAATCATCATTTTAACTTGAAATAACTTCATAAAATGTAAGAATCACAAAATGTATTGCAGCATTTAAAGATACATTATCGTAATTGGTACATGTATAAAATAATATTGAATCATTTAGCGTGTTTTAATGATTTTGGCCTAAGTTGTGCATTTGAGTGAAATTCTAAATGATTGACAATTTCAACACAAATGGTGCTAGGAATTGAATGTCTACACCACCAACACCACCACTACCACTATTAATACCTATAGGGTGAGTACAAGTCTTGAAAGTCTATATGCCACGCTCAATCATAACTTGTGTTGGACTAGTACTAGGTCTATCAAATGAAGACACACATCCTTTACCTTGAGAGGCCTTCATGTCAAAATATTTTGGAATTTCTTGAAACACAAATTTTCTATACAATTTTCTCAAAAAACATAGTGGAATATCATTATTATTTCATGGAGGCTCATCAAACACCATCTACTACCTATCCCAAAATTTATTTTTAATCTCCTCATGAACACACCAATCAATTCTAATGTGTTTCTAATTCATTTGTGGAGGTTGGTTGGTTCTATGATTAACAAATAAAGAACACACAACTTATTTTGTTTTGTTCTTTTTTTCACATCTTCATATGAAAATTTGTTGAAATAAATTTTTTTAATAGCCTCTTTTTGATGTAACATTGCATCAAGTTGTCAAGTCACATTTTCCAGTTCATTAAAAAGAGACTTGAATGTATTGGCAAGTTGAATGTGTGCACTACTAGTTGAATAGTGATGTAAACCATTGAGTGGATGCAATTTTTGATGTTTAGAATTGTATTACTCATACAATTGAACTTCTTATATAAAATAAAACTATATGGGGTTTTGTTTAATATTTCCTTCATGCAATGGATCTATTGAATTTGTGTATCTAAATTTAAATAAAAATAAATATTTTTTTAGGCAATATAATAAATCTAATGCAATCCTAAATTTAAAACCTTATTTGAATAAATAAACATAAATAGAAAGGAAAAACTTAAAATGTAAAAATCAACATACCTAACCTATAAAAATATGAATGTTGAATCCCATTGGTGTGATGAAACTCCAAAGCATGTACGTCAATCTAAAATTGCCAAACAATGAGAGAGAGAAAAAATGTAGCTAGGTCAAGGGCTTACTTGCACAATAAATGATAATTGTAATAAGGTGTATTCCCTTTTCTTTGTAAAGGTCATACACCCTTTGTAAATCATAAAAGGTGTGCACCCTTGAGGATAAATCATAACACTGAGCCTCATAAATTAAGAAAAAGGCATACACCCTTTTATAAATGTTATACGCCATTTATTAAAAAAAATCTAAGTTGGGGGAATGCCATACTTTTTATCCCCCAATTTTTTGTATCAACCATTAATGGAGTTTCACAACCCTATCTACTAGTATAGACTTATGTCTTGTATAATTTTGATTGTGTCTTGTGGATATCATAGACTTATGGACTATACTATATTTAATCCTCATAACCTAATCCAAATAACATTAACATCAACATTCATGGATTAATCTTATCCAAAATCAACTATAACATCAAAATCCATCATCTAAAATAAATCTATAGATAGATATCCTTAATTGACATCCCCTAATCCAAACACATATAAATGTATTTTGATCCAAAAATACATTGACTAACATGTTTCATCAAATCTAAAATAATTAATATCCTAAACTAGATTCTGATTGTTGCCTCGTTAACTCCATCTATACAATCCAACATATATTCTAAGCTTCTCCATATCCACACTTATCAGACCAATCACCCCTAATGAAACCAAGACTATAGTCATCTCTAATCACATATAAATACCAATTAAACATAATCCTTCCTTAATCCACATTGATACAACCACTTCACATACCGTAATCAACATCTTGATCTTTATAAAATCCTAATTGAGTTTGAATCATCTCATCAACTGATCTAATCATCTAATTAAATCCAAATCCAATATATAATCCAAAAATACACTTATCCACTTAATCTAATCTCAAATCCATTTTATCCAACCAAACATGAGTAATCTATCACTTGAGCTAGATTAAAAATTAAAAGGTCAACAAATCCAACATCAAATCAATAATCATATAGGGTCACTTTTACTCTAATTTATCAATCTATCCCACTATAAATTTGAAAAATAATCTAATCATTTGAGCTAGTCACAACCTTGCAAACATCTATCAATCAAATCTTCATATAGGGTTACATTCAAATCAATCCTAATCCAATCAATAAAAAATCAATCTAGAATCTTGCCCAACATTATCACTTATCAAAATTTTATGGTTAGCTATATTGTAATCAATACTAAATCAGGTTATCTCACCACCAAATCAATTAACCAACTTAATTTTGTCATCCATTGTCAACAAAAATAATCTAATATGCAATCATTTTAACATCCATATCAAATTTAAATACACAAATCACAAATAAAAAAGGAAATAAATATAAAAAAATTTATATCAAGAAGGCATAATCTAAATATGGTCCACCTCATCCAACATCTAATAATAATTTCCTAATATTTACATTTAATCCCCCATGTTTGTTGATTAGTGCCAAAAAATCACAACATCCATCCTTTATCATGTCTCGATCCATGGCACCCAAAATAGGTTTGGATATCACCCAAATAAAAATATATATTTTTAAAAAAAAACATATTTTCCTTTTTTCAACTCTTAGAAATGAAGTCTAACTTCTTACAGACTTTGATCTCATTAATATAAATTCCTTCATGAGTAGGTAAAATAAAGTCCTTCTATATCTAACACATCCTACTCTTAGTCTAATGCTATTGAGTCATAATAAAACTCTATATCCACTTGCTATAGCATTGATCATGATCTACCTTAATATATGAACAAAAGGAATCCTATCTTGGTAACCCTATCTTATACCAATCTGGATTCTAAGTAATATGAAACATAAACCAACTATGTCTTTCGATACAAGGCTATGAATAAATATAGTATAGTCCTCTCAGTGCACCCTTAGAAGCCATCTCTTGCCAATTAGCCACCACAAATATGATCATCTACTTTCACACCAAGACTTTTTATTTGACTAAACCCAAACCCTTTTGATATAAATAAATCCAATACTATCAATACCATAGAATCTAAGGGTATTCTACTAATATATGTCTGACATTTAAATATTATGTCCATGACCTAACAGACTATAATGACATCAAAATTAAAATAGAATCAGATGCATAGAGGTTTGAGAGTGAGAAGGACGAGATATGAAAAATTTAATTTCTATATCACAATCAAACACTTTTATTTAAAATCCAAGATCATGACAAAAAATGCGTATTTGATAAACCCATCTCTAATGAACCTCACTTTGATGAGCCTTTTTATGACCATTCTCCAACCCATAAAGAACCTATATTCAATGGGAATTTATATAGTAGACCTGTATTTGGAAAAAAAAAAACCATTAAGGCCATATTATAAAAACCCATCATTGACCAAAATCCCATATTTTACCCTCTCACAAAATATACCTTTATTAAAAATCCCTTAGTCCTAAATTCTCCATCACCAATAAAAAAGTCAAGAAGGTACTTTTGGATAATGTAATCTAATAGGCCCTCCTTCCAATTATAATCCAAACATTAGGTATCAATAACATGAAGACAATTTTAGTTTCATTAGCTTCAAGATCATCATCAACAACACCGTCATAATTAAAATTATAGTCTTCATCCTATACTGGTAACATCATAACATAGACATCATCTATAAATCCAACATCAACATATAAATCAATATCATATTCAAAATATTATTATCATTAGTATTTCCATCTAAACATAGAGTACATGATATTAGATACATACCTCTTACATATCAATACAAGAAACTCAATAATCCCTATGTAATTCTTGAGGAAGTTTTCACTAGAAATTAAATAAGTCCCCATAGTGGCCTCTATGAATATCATGTTTCCTTAAATATTTTCATGAACATAATGAATCATTTCATTAATATCCCCCATGATTTTTATATCTCTAATCCTTTCCTCTATCCTAATATTCAATCTCCTACAATCATCAATTGAGACTAACATAATCATATATTGTTGAACTCTTTCCATAGCAACACATCATTTTTAGAATTTAAGGAGATTCAAGACATTATCTAGTGACAAAATAATAATAATTGAATTAAAATCAATAGGAATTCATAAGTATATATTTTTGAATCATAATAACTCCTCCATCAAATTAAATCAAATAATTCACTAAATCAAAAAACAACATTCCCTAGTGAAACCCTTCTTAATGAACTAGCAGACAATCAAAACAATCAGCTAAATTAAAAATAAAATTTCACTAGTGAAATTCTCCTTAAGGAATTAATGAGAAATCGAAATCAAAATCATAAGTAAACTCAAAATCAGATGTCCCTTAGTCAAAATATCCTTCAGGCACTAGTGCAAAATCAAAATAGGATAAATTCAAAAAATAAAGTCACTTGGTAAAAAGATGTTCAAGGCACCAATAGATGAATAAATAACCTCTACATCACTTGACATATATATCATTAAAATCAATATTGAAATGACTAATAATATAAAAATCATGCAAATCACAACTAATCTCAAGCTTAAGGATCTTAAAATATTTGGGTCCTCTTGAGATAACTTTAAAAAGACTTTAAAACATCAAAAATCATGTCATGTAAATGACAATCATAGCATCCAAAATCACAAATGGTATGTGATGTATAAAAAATAGGGAAACCTTATGGATGCCATAACTTTTGACTCAGAGCTCCATTTGAGATCTTCCATGTGCTAAATGATTATATCAAAAACTACATTGTTGTCTCTAGGTAGCCCTACTTATTTAGAAATGTTTTTAATATTTTTTGGAGTCCATACATGACCATTTGAGGGTCCAAAATTGTGATTTAATGATTTTTTGGGCTTCTTCTCTTTTTAGAAATTGTATATTTTTAGAACTGGACATCAACTTCAATTTAATTTCATCCCATAGTCTAATTATATTGTTTAGGATATTTTGGGATATTTTGAGAATTTTTTAAAATAGGCATTTTTTTTTAGATTTTATTTTTCTTAAAATTTTACATGTAAACTCTAAATTCTAAGTTCAAGTAGATTTAAGCTTAGTGTGGGTTTGTAATTATTTATAAGTAATCAATACGAACCAATTCTGAGTATTGTTTCAAGCTCTTGGCCTATTGGTAATTCTCTTGTTCTTGTTAGTTTTTGGGTTCATTATTTGGTATCAGAGTGAGGTTTGAATCTTAGAGGAGATAATAATGGTGAGAGGATGAGGAGGTATGGCACATATGAACTAGACTATATAAGTGTTATAGAGGCAAGTTCAATAATTAATATAGGTTATCATCAATTGGTAGAGAAGATAAGGTGGTTATGAGGAAGACATAGATCATCATGAAGAAGTTTGATAAGAAGAAGAATAACAAGAGTAGCCACCATTGATGAAAGAGAGGATGGTTCAGGGTTTAGAAGGCAAGAATGAAGGAATCAAGGTTGATGTTTTAGATTATGGAGGTAGTTTAAAACCATAGGGTTGATAGATTGGATGAATAGCATGGATAATTTCTTTGAGTGGAAGACTATGAGAGAAGATAAGAAGGTAAAGTTTGCATGCATGAAATGTAAAGTCATGCAATGATTTGGTGGGATCACCTATAGAAAGAAAGATATCGAAAAGGTAATAGAAAAATTAATTCATAAAAAAATATGGAGAAGTTGAGGGAGAAATTTCTTCCTATAGATTATGCACAAACCCTATATAGAATATTTCAAAATTTAAGGCAAAATGATCACAATATACAAGATTATACAGAAGAATTTTGCAAGATTTACATACAAGTGGAGCATGATGAAATATAAGAGTAGATGGTTGAAACATATTTAAATGGTTTGAAATTTTATATTCAAGATGAATTAAGCATGCAAAGAGTACTTAACATGGAGGAGTTTTATCAATTAGTTTTCAAGGTAGAATAAAAGTAAAATAGATAAAATTTTAGAAGGACATATACTAGTCTAAGAAGATGTGGATCCCTTCCAATAAGGAGAAGAGGTGGATTTCAATCCAATAAAGGTGAATCATCACATGGTGTAGAAAGGCAAGATGATAATAGGCAAGGGTTTCAATACCAACAAAGAGGAAGATGATTTATAAGAGGATAGCGTTATGGTGTGCTAGAGGATGACTTCTGAATCAATGTAGATCTTATGTCTATTTTTGATGTGGATAAGAAAGGCACATAGAATTCGAGTGTATAATCTATCAATATCAAAAAAGGAGGCAAGAAGATCACCCAAGAGTAAATCTAGTTGAGGCTGAAATAGAAGATCAAAATACTTTTGTTGCACCAGTAGATGTTGGAGAGAATCTCATGATGAGAAGAATCGTGATCACTCCAAGGAAGGAACAACTACAAAATAAAGAATGTGGTGATGTATGGCTGTGATTAAATATTTTTAAAACAAGATCTACTTCAGGTGGAAAGGTATGCAAAGTAATTATAGATGGTGATACTTATGAAAATATAATTTTTAAAGAAATGATTGAGAAGCTAAATCTTCAATGTGAAAAGCATCCTAACCTTTATTATATTTCAAGGTTTAAGAAAGGGAATGAGGTTATAGTAGATAAAAGGTGTTGAATAAAGTTATCTATAGGAAAAACTTATAATGATGAAATATGGTGTGATGTTATTTTGATGGATGCATGTCATGTGGTATTGGGTAGACCATGGAAAATTCATAGGAAAGTAATTCATGATGGAGCAAATAACACATACACTTTTTGGAAATGTGGTACAAAGGTAGTTTTGTTACCTCTTAAAGAGGAAGATAATATAGAAAGCATGCTTTGTACTAGAGAATTTATCTAAGATATGAAGGTACCCAGTTGTTATTATGCACTAGTATTAAAGAATAAAGAAACATAATGGTGCCAATACCAATAGAAGCAACAAGAGCATTGAATAGATATTTAGATGTTATGCTTGATGATTTACCAGATGGTTTATCATAGAAGAGAGATATTTATCATCATATTGATTTGATTCTAAGATTAGCTTTACCCAATCAAGTAGCATATAAGATGAGTCCAATAGAACATATAAAATTAAATAAATAGGTTACTGAATTACAAAAGAATAAATTGATAAGGGAGAGTATGAGTCCATGTGAAACAATAGAATTACTAACTCCAAAGAAATATGAAGGGTGGAGAATGTATGTGGATAGCAGAGTAATTAATAAAATTATAATAAAATATATATTTCCTATTCCTCATTTAGATGATATGATGGATGTGCTCATAGGAGAAAAATAATTTACGAAGATTGATCTAAGTGGCTATTATTTGATTCATATTCGTGAAAGAGAAAAGTGGAAAACTGCATTCAAGATTAGGGATGGCTTATATGAGTGGATGGTGATGCCATTTGGATTATCTAATGCACCTAGCACATTTATGAGGGTGATGAATATAGTAATATGAGAATATATTGGTAAGTTTGTGGTTGTTTATTTTTATGATATTTCTATATTCAATATGACTAAAGATTAACACTTACAACATTTGATAATGGTAATGGATTTGTTAAGAAAGGATATTTTTTATAAAATTTTGAAGAAGTGCAAGTTTATGCAAAATATTTTGGTATTTTTGGGATTTGTAGTTTCATAAGATGGTGTAAAAATAGATGAAGAAAAGGTAAAGGTGATTGTTAAATGGCCTATTCCAAAAAGCATTATAGAGGTAAGAAGTTTCCATAGTTTAGCAACTTTTTATAGAAAATTTATTAAAAAATCTAGTAGTATTGTGGCACTAATAACATATTGCATGAGAGGGAATGAATTTACATGGACTAGAAAAGCAACAAAAAGTTTTGAAATTTTGAAGAATATCATAGAAAGGCCAATTTTAAAATTACTAGATTTTAACAAAGTGTTTGTGGTTGATTATGATGCTTCATTTGTGGGAGTTGGTATTGTGCTGAGTCAAGAAGGAAAGCCAATAGCATATTTCAATGAGTAATTGAATGATGTAAAAATAAATTATTCTACTTATGATGTTGAACTTTATGAAATTGTACAAGCATTAATACATTGGAGGCATTATCTGGTGCCAAAGGAGTGTATATTATTTACAGATCATGAAGCTTTGAACTATGTGAATACACAAAAGAAGTTGAATAGTAGGCATGCAAAGTGGGTTTCTTTATTGCATGGGTATACTTTTGTGTTGAAACATAAATTAGGAAAAAAATTAGGTATTTAATACATTGAGTAGGAGGGTAGCATTATTAACTACTATGGTGAGTGAAGTAATTGGATTTGA